>SJYO01041852.1:3891436-4208603 GCA_006410555.1 Capra ibex | reverse complement strand
TTTAGTCTAGATATACAGACAGAAACACGGTCATGGTATGACAGAACTACTGACACCGAAACATCATCTCGGACTTCAGGTTGTATACCTCCAACTTGTTGTGTGAAGACTTATTGGTTGTTTAGTGTCTTCTTTAGTTTTTTCTTTAGTTTTATACGTATCTTTGATTACTTTTACTTTTGTGTTGTTGGGTTTTGGACACCCTGTGATATTTTCGTCGAGATTCTCCTCTCAAGTATCGTTATGTCCGTATGGAGTTCTTTGTTCTTTTTGCAGTTTATTTATTGGATTGAGATGTTGATTTCGTTGATCTTTTCCTTCTCAACCTCTTGGGGTCTCAATCATCTTCCTTTCTTTAGAATTTTTAATCCCGTCTTTATTTACGTTTTCTTTGTTTTCTCTGGTATCGTTTTTAGTNCCTGTGGGAACAGAACAAGAACTGAAATCGCCTTTACGAAAGTCAAAAAGTGGTAACTCCTATTACAAACGACACCCATTTTTAATCCCGTCTTTATTTACGTTTTCTTTGTTTTCTCTGGTATCGTTTTTAGTTGTTTCGGTTTTCGACCAAGAAACTTTCCTATTTATTTTCCGGAAGAGACGTAGATAACTCTATTAGTATACCAAAAATAAAAAGTTAAACAATTACACCACTTAATGTAACTANTAGTGTTGTCTGTTGTGTCTTTATGTTTCCTAGTATTCTCTGATGATAGTCGTTAACATACGGTTATTTTACCTGTTGCACCTTCTTTACCTGCTTAAGAATCTTTTCATGTTAAAAGGTTTTGACTTGGTCCTTCTTTATCTTTTAGAATTGTCTGGGTAGTGTTCGTGCCTTTAACTTTGACATTAGTCTTTAGAAGGTCGTTTGTTTTCGGGTCCAGGTCTGCCGAAGTGTCGACTTAAGATGGTTTTTAAAGCTCTTCTCGATTGTGGATAGGAGGAGTTTGAGAAGGTCTTTTAACGTCTCCTTCCATTTGAAGGTTTGAGTAAGATACTCCGGTGGTAGTGGGATTATGGTTTTGGACTGTTTCTACACTGTTTTTTTCTTTTGATGTCCGGTTATAGTGACTACTTGTATCTACGTTTTTAGGAGTTGTTTTAAGATCGTTAGTCTTAGGTTGTTGTGTAATTTTTCTAGTATGTGGTACTGGTTCACCCGAAATAGGGTCCCTACGTTCCTAAGAAGTTATAGGCGTTTAGTTAGTTACATTAAGTGGTGTAATTGTTTGACTTTTTATTTGTGGTATACTAATAGAGTTATCTACGTCTCTTCCGGAAACTATTTTGCAATTAAAAACTTGGTGATCTTAACCCTGTATAACTCGGGAGGTTATTGGGGATCTTGTGAGGATAAAAACAACAATTCTTTTTTAGACCGTTTACCGCTGAAAATGTCCTAATCTCTCGTTAATTACGGTGGTACCTCCTATACCCCCGGAATGTTGGAAGGGTCATCGGTAAGGTCTCCCTATATTATATTAACGTTAACTAAATGTTCTAACAAAAAAGTGGTAAGGGAATTTACTACTCCTATTTTTCGCTAAACGAAAATCAGACGGTAGTCTTTTAGAATTTGTCGGAATAAACTCCAAAGTTAACTTTCATGATGGAGTCCCTTACTTTTTATCGGGATGGAATACAGTCTTTAAACAGTTACGACGAAATCTTTTATAATCTCGATTTATACTTGTTCATATATACTAAGTGGTTTACCTACTATAAAATCATCGAGTAAGTCTGTCTCGAGTAAACGTGTGACAGGAGGTTTTAAATCGGGTCCGTAACAGTCGATCTCCGGATTTTTGACGGGGTCTCTTTTAAGTTTAGTTAGGCGGGTATTGGATGAATCCTTCCCAATATTTAAGTATTTGTCACTGAGTACGGGGTGATGTTAATTCTTTCCTGTTAGAACAGTGAAACTTACTAATAGTTTTTGAAAATCCACTATAATTAACCTATTCCGGGATAAATTTTAATTGGTGACGGCTTAATTTCGGAGAAAAATTGTAAAATACGTCACTAGGCCTAGGTTGTAGTTTTTCTGTTAACTGACGACTCCGAGCCCTCCGGGATCCGTTTCATCTTTTCCGAAATAGACTATCGATACATTTTTCTTAACTAAATCGTCGCTTGACCGTTAAAGAAACAAATCGATGGGGTTGACGTGGATACCCTCAAAATACCGTTTCGCCGGGGGATCTCCCCTAGGTAGAAGGGCGGGTTCGATTTTTTCATCACCGAAGAATAGGTCCGAACTATCGATGTAACTATAATTTTCCTTCTTTAGCCTCGTAACTTAACAAACCGTTTCTCGGTAGTCTTTAACATTAAGGTATATTGTTCCTTGTCGAACCACGAGAAAATTACAAACTACTTTTAACCGTTTAACGATATCCTTTGATAAAACCAGTTTAAGACGTAGTAAATGGAAGTGTACAAAACAATTTAAAATATAGATCTGTGGGTCAATAGAAGTGACAATCCAAGTTTGTTAAGGGGCAAGGTCCACGAGTCTATCGAAAATGACTACCCAGTCGATTACCGTTACTACTGGGACATACGTTCTGTCGTTTTCTCTGTGTCTACACATCTCACCTGAAAACCTGAGACTCCCTCTCCCTCTCTCACCCTACTAAACCCTCTTACCGTAACTTTACACATATGACAGTACATTCCTTTTTTTTATCTTTCTTTCTTTGTTCATTGAACGTCATAGTAAATCACCTTATTATAAGACTCTATGATTTTATTTTATTTTAATCTAAACGAGTTTTTTTTTCGAATAATATTCCTATATTATGTTGTAGAGAAATGAACACAAAGTATAAACCCGGACGGTTTTCGAAATTTTTGACTATTACGAGAACGAATGTGAAGATTCAGAAAAGTTCTTAAAACATGTTACAAAGTTTATTTTGTATTATGTCCGTAGGGAATATTAGGTGTTCCCGTTCGGTAGTACCTTTCTCGTGTAGTTTGTAATTTTTATGTCTAAGTTTTTAATGTCCTTCCCCTTAAATTCATATCAAGGGGGGTAGTCTAAAATGTTGTACGTGGGAAACATTATTTATTGAATTTACGACTAAACAGGCCTTGGTGACGTTACGAAGCAGTAACCACAGACCTTGTTGTTTTATGTTTCGACAATTATTTTACCTTCCTGGAGGAGAGACCTGTTACCTCCCCAGGACTGGGTAACAATTGATCACTAGCTCCTACTCGAATATAAAAAGGTGTCCTGCGTCTAAGTGATTAAACCTAGGGCCTGTCTGACTAATCGGTACAGCGTCAGGGGGTCTGTAGGCCAAGGGGGTAACGAAGTTAGTGTTTTCTCCTTCCCGTAAGGAAGGAGACGTGTCTTGTCGGTGCGTGGTCCTCGTCACCCGTCCCGGTTGGACCGACGACCCCGGGTCACACGGCGCGAGCGTCGACCACCGGGGCGGTCGTAGGCAGACGTGAGTGAACCGGTGGCGACCCGGGTTCCGACCAAATCGTTCCCCCGTTCCCACCGCGGACCCGTGGGTAGTAGTCCTCTCCGTTCTATTTGTAGCTCTAGGGCCGTCCTGACTGTCTCGACGACGTCGCGTTTGAGGTCGTTCAGACGCACGACCACGGAGTCCTAGAGGAGCCAACGAGGGAGTCTACAGTATACCTTGTGATGTCTACTAACGAGTCCCATAGGCTACGCCTTTAAAACATGAATATTAAACTCTTGACTAATGTCTTATGGTCCTCCTCCTTTTTTATTAAGATAAATGAGATAAAATCGAACAGATGGGAGAGGAATACGAAAAGAAAAGTGATTACTGAGTCTTTCTGAATTATATGTTTACTTAATAAGTCCACCCGGATTACATCACAGAACACTTGTTACATACGAAAGTAGAACAAATTGAGGAGTTATATTACAAACAAGAAAACACCACGATTTTTCAGATGGGATATAATACCACGGACATTGACATTGGTGAGTAACCATACTATTAATACCAGAACGACACAATGTTGTTGATGTTCTAAATTACGTTTGTACTGCCAAACACCCGAATGAATAAAACCCTTATAGTCGAAATTATCGGCGTTAATGGAGACAATGACACCTTCGTTATAGTAACTGAGTTGTTCATGTACGACGAGTTATACAACTATGATACTGGTTTTTACAAAGGAATCGTGACCGTTGTGTCCTTCGATATCTATCCTTCGATCTCTACTCCCATCTGTGGAATCTTCTTCGTTATTACGTATAACCCTGACTTAATGTCCTGAATTTGCATTTCTACCGAAACAGGACAGTGTGGCTGATGACCACTTTCACTTGCTCTGTCTAATACTTACCCTCTTATAATTTTTAGTATAAAGTCCACAAACCTTGTCGAGGCTGTAACCAGACCTAAATCCCTTTGAAGTATTAGTTTATTGTTGGTACCTTGCGAGGGTTAAACTAAATTGACAACGTCCTCGTCGGTTACTGAAAAAAGTGTGGAAGAGATTGAAGTAAAGACCTTTCTTGTAAGACAGATGATAGAAATCGATACGACGACACCCACGAGATTAAAACGAAGAATATTAGTAAGAAGGAACATAACAGTCCTAGGAAACCGTCTCGTAAGTCTTCGAGCGCTGACTTGATGTAGACCGACAAAATTCTTTATTTTTTCCCCCTCTACGGTCCTCGGTCGTACCCCTTAGGGCGGGTACCGTTTCCAGTACTCCTACTTCGGACTGTCCGTTTCCACTCTAGTCCGGAGCTCCCTTGTGGGGACCTGGAAGAGCTCGTAGGTGGAGTTTTTATCTCAGACAGGTGGAATAACGTAATACGAAAGTGGTTGAGAAGACTGTAATTGTCCCCCGATAGGGGGTGGTGGAAAGAGACATTTCTCAATTGAATCTCGAGGTCAATTATTCAGAGGACCCATATTGTTCCCACAAAGTCAGGTTTTTGAGGAGACTACCAAGAGATCGGACGGACTGTTCAAATAGGTCGGACAATGTTGGTGTGTACACTAACAAGTGTCGGAAGGTTGGCACTCTCCGTGCTCTACGAGATTTGAAAGATTTATGTCTCAGAAAACTCTTCAATCTTTACTAATCACATCATAATCACCTAACAATCTTTATATGCCCACCTCCCAAAGTAACAACTCGGTTATAAACGACAATTCAGAGGTATGGGGAACAGGGAATATATGTAATTAACTATATTGACCGTATATTCTTTTTACTCATTATCGGAAACTATAATTAGTACAATCTGGAATCCGATCATTTAAGAAAAGAACTAATATCGGGTGACGTGAAAACGGGACATCCTTTCGTTGAAATAGACCACGGAAGCCTCCCACCACGGACTGAATTCTTTTTAGTGGGAACCTTTTTTATTCAAAAGACCAACTGACTGGTAATAGTCTTTCTTTCTCAGTATTTTACAATCGTCCGGAGGACTGGTCTTCTACCACACTTTGGTGGATTCTGGAAACATACGTACGTATTTCTCACGGACCAGAGCTATTCCCAGTCCAGACGACTGGAACGTACTGAAACATAGAAGGTAAATAGAGATACATGTTGAATTTCATATTTTCGAAAGGACTTTTTATTTCTCTACCTGGTCAAGGACCTTTCTGACCAAAGGGGACACAGAAGAAAAGAAAGAGAGGAAAAGTCTGATTAAGGGTAGACCTCGTGTCTCCGAGCGGCACAGATGAATAATCGGACCCGAAGATTCTGGACTTACCCTTCCTCGAGACACAGAAGTGAGGGAGCCCTCTGACCCTCCCGTGGACGCCGGATGCATCTACCACGTTCAGGGAACAGAATCCCGAAATGACAGAAGGACACATTTGGTACCTTATAGTCGGAGAAAAAGAAGAGATAAAAGAGGTGATGTGATAAGAAAGGATTAGAGAGAAATATAGAGATTTATTTATTTAGAGAGGAGCGGTTGGGGCAGGGACGAAGTCTATAGGACCTAGGTGACCCTGACCTGGGGTCGTCCCATAGAAAATATCATCCAAAGTCGTCAAAAAACAGATACCAATAAGTCGGTAATCGACACTAAAACCGCAAAGGAATTTTTCTCGATTCGAGTACACGATGAGAGTTCTATCAAGTGTAAGAAAGAACAGAACTGGGAGGTCATAGAAGTAAAGATAACTATTAGAAAGAATTAAGGAAGTCATAAAAGTAAATAAGGAAAAAAAAAAAAATTTGAGTCACATATAATCTGATTTCTTCAGACAAAGTGACAAAGGAGAAAGTCCTCTTAAGAGAACTAAAAAATTAATCCTCATTAAGAAGACGAAGAAGTAAAATGAATATAAAGAAACTGAGATACTCAAATTCTCTTTGTTAATAGAAGACACTAGAACCTACTTATAAAAAATACACCCTCGTGAAGTCACATCGGACGCACCCAAATTATAAAAACAACGGTCCCGACAAAAATCATACCTACGGACGACGGAGAAAGGAGTGACACACGACCTGTAATAGGTGAACTATCCTCAACACCTGACCACAACACCACTATTCTCAGACGAGACCTCAGACGTCCCGGAGGAGAAACGAAACACCGAGATACCGGGAAAGTATCCGTCGCATACAAAGGATAAACAACCTAATATTCAAGAGACTAGGTAAAGCCTCGACACCATACTCCTTGACCTTGAGAGGATGACCCTCTCCTCGGTTACTCATAAGGAAGGGACCTCGACAAGTGACACCTGACATAAGACACTACACTGAACGGTAGACATCACACCTGAGTATTGAATGTGACAACAACCGTGACGGGAGTCGGGACGGAGTTGGTACCGTTTCGGTCGTTAACCGGGACCACAGTTAGTCTACAACAGAGATGTTTCTAGAAGTGTTTTCTAGGTGACTTCAGTCCATGGTCCTGACGTCATGAACCTGGGTGATACCTTCGATACCTTCGTCGGATCTAGGGTCAGGACGGAAATGTACGGGAGATTCGGGTGTCTACGATACCGGTCTCGGTAAGGTCGATATCCTCGTAGGTAACAGGTGAACCTGTAGGGTACCTACGACGCAAATCTTTCGGTCACCTTCGTCGTATTTAGGTACTAGTGGTTCTACGACCCTGTCCCGAGTCTAAAGTCAGGATGAAGGATTCAGTGTACTGAGAACCCCTCCTCGAGACTAAAGTCGGGACGGAGGTGTACACCTTTTAGGTGACCATCAACACGTACTGTCTTGAGCCTCCACCGAGAGTCGCTCGACTCTTGTAAGAATCTTTCTCCAAGGATACCGGGAGGTAAGTGCGTGGTGAATTGTCACAACGAAACGAAGATACCACCCGGATTCGAAGAAGGTACATTTGGGGATTAACACCGGTATGTTGAGACGTCGGGGAAGTCCGACAGATGTACGTCGGTTGGGGTGGGTCAAGAGAGGGATCCAGACAGGAGATTTCTGGTTCAAAATCAGGGGTCCGGTACGGACATGGTCTTCTGTACACAGAGTCCGACCCCCCACGTATCTGGTAGACACGTCTAGAGAAAGACAAGATGAATAGAGTTTGGTCACCAACGTGAGAAGAAACTGTGAGGGGTGACTACTCACGGAGAGTCCTACTTCCTTGTAAAGGGGAAGTGTTGAAGGAGGATCACCATGTCCAGGGTAGGACGAAGAAAAAAGGGGTAAAACAGGATGGATCAATGTACCTCTAGAAAGAACGTGAAAATCGACTCTAGACGATTGTAAGTCGTCCATCAAAAACTCTTGACAAGGTGTACATCTACATAAAAACTAAGTAAACCCCCTCCTCAACTCGAGGTAGAGGAAGATGAAACAGTATAACTAACCTCGGGGAGGTGGCGAAATGAAAATAAACGTAAACAGACTCAATGAAAGGTAACAAAAAAAAAAAATAAAAATGAAAATCGGAAAAAGTGAAATCAAAAAGAATCAACGAGAGAAAATTCATAGACAGGAAATATACTATGTCTCAACTTAAGATGAAAATTCGGTTAGAATAAAAAGTAAAATTATCATTTAACTCAGGTGAACGTAAATAATTATACTGGTTGTATAAAAATAGAGATAGAAAATTTATAAAGTTCAATATAAATGGTACACAGAAAGTAATTTTCAAGAGAAAATAAGACTTGAAAGACTCAAAAACCTTCCACACATAAAAACAAGATTATCACATCGTCACTAGAAACAGGATTATGAAAATATATTCAGGGAAAGGTAAAAAGGAAAAGAACTTGTAAGTGAGAATTCAAGTAACAGAAATTTTCTAAAAGACATAGACAGTGTACGAGTCAAGTCAAGTCAACGAGTCAGTACAGACTGAGAAACGTTTGGGTACTTAACGTCGTGTGGTCCGGAGGGACAGGTAGTGGTAGAGAGTCTCAAGTGAGTCTGAGTGCAGGTAACTCAGCCACTACGGTAGGTCGGTAGAGTAGGAGCCAGCAGGGGAAGAGGAGGACGGGAGTTAGGGAGGGTCGTAGTCTCAGAAAAGGTTACTCAGTTGAGAAACGCACTCCACAGGTTTCATGACCTCGAAGTCGAAATCGTAGTAAGGAAGGTTTCTTTAGGGTCCCAACTAGAGGAAGTCTTACCTGACCAACCTAGAGGAACGTCAGGTTCCCTGAGAGTTCTCAGAAGAGGTTGTGGTGTCAAGTTTTCGTAGTTAAGAAATCGTGAGTCGGAAGAAGTGTCAGGTTAAGAGTGTAGGTATGTACTGGTGTCCTTTTTGGTATCGGAATTGGTCTGTCTGGAATCAGTCGTTTCATTACAGAGACGAAAACTTATATGATAGATCCAACCAGTATTGAAAAGAAGGTTCCTCATTCGCATAAAATTAAAGTACCGACGTCAGTGGTAGACGTCACTAAAACCTCGGGGGGTTTTATTTCAGACTGTGACAAAGGTGACAAAGGGGTAGATAAAGGGTACTTCACTACCCTGGCCTACGGTACTAGAATCAAAAGACTTACAACTCGAAATTCGGTTGAAAAAGTGAGAGGAGAAAGTGAAGGTAGTTCTCCGAAAAATCGAGGAGAAGTGAAAGACGGTATTCCCACCACAGTAGACGTATAGACTCCACTAACTATAAAGAGGGCCGTTAGAACTAAGGTCGAACACAAAGAAGGTCAGGTCGCAAAGAGTACTACATGAGATGTATCTTCAATTTTTTCGTTCCACTGTTATATGTCGGAACTGCATGAGGACAAGGATAAACTTTGGTCCGACAACAAGGTACAGGTCAAGATTGACAAAGAAGGACCGGACGTATGTCTAAAGAGTTCTCCGTCCAGTCCACGAGACCATAAGGGTAGAGAAAGTCTTAAAAGGTGTCAAAGAACACTAGGAATGTCAGTTTCCGAAACCGTATTAGTTATTTCGTCTTTATCTACAAAAAGACCTTGAGAGAACGAAAAAGGTACTAGGTCGTCTACAACCGTTAAACTAGAGACCAAGGAGACGGAAAAGATTTTGGTCGAACTTGTAGTCCCTCAAGTGCAAAGTACATAACGACTTCGGACCGAATCTCTTAAAACTCGCAATGAAATGATCGTACACTCTACTCACGTTAACACGCCATCAAACTCGTAAGAAACCGTAAAGGAAAGAAACCCTGACCTTACTTTTGACTGGAAAAGGTCAGGACACCGGTGACGACTCAAAAGGTTTAAACGACCGTATAACTCACGTCGTGAAAGTGTCGGAGTAGACAGTGTACAATAAATACCCATTTAAGTAGAAGAGAAAAAGAAATGAAAAAAGGTGAAAAACCAACAGTTTAGTATATACAAAAAGAAGACGGAAATAAAATCAGAATTTACGGGTGAAAAAAAAAAATGTCTTCAGAGGGATAAGTACAGACTTTAAGTAGAAGAGTAACTAAGGAATTTTTCCTGTACATCTATTTTATTTAGACTCAATAACGTACAAATTTTGATAATTATAGAAAAAGTTGATGGTTCTACATCTGAAATATTAAAAAAATCCTACAAAGACAACTTGTCGTCTGAATGTGGTTGGACTAAAGAAAGGACTCACTGGACCATATAAATGGATCTCTGTGTCACATAAGAAAGAATAATAATAAGGAAAAGAAATTTCAAGTTATCAAAATGATCTTACACTCAATCTTAACTTGAAAACCTTAGTTATCACGATCCATGAACCACCTTTGTCCCGGGAAAGTTGTACATCTAAATTCCTATACACACAAAATCTTTTTAAATGGATATATTTTTCGTCTCTGTAACGAGACGACTGTTTACAGGTTGACCAGTTTCGACTCACGACTTCTTAACTACGAAAACTTGACACCTTAACCTCTTCTGAGAACTCTCAGGAAACCTGACGTTCTTCTAAGTTGGTCAGGTAGGGATTCCTTTAGTCAGGACTCAAAAGTAACCTTCCTGACTACGACTTCGACTTAGAGGCTATAAAACCGGTGGACTACGTTTATTGACTGAGTAAACTTCAGCGAGTCAACACAGGCTGCGAATCGCTGAGGTACCTGACGTCGGGTGGTCCGAGGAGACAGGTACCCTAAAAAGTCCGTTCTCATGACCTCACTCCACGGTAACGGAAGAGACTATAATGTAGAGATCATGAACAAAAAATTGACTTTCAAACATTGTAAACTAATGGAATTAGTTTAAGGTGGTGGGGGAAGGAGGTATAAACCATGGGGTTTTAGACATGAAGAAATAATCAAAGTAACAAAAAGAAAATTTAAAGTGTATTTTTACTTCAACAAATCATAAACACAGATAGACTGAATAAATTGAATCTTATTACGGGAGTGTCAGATGAGTACAACAGGGTTTGTCCAAAAGGAGGAAAAAATTCTCAACTTACGATAAGTTGACGCAAACATTTGTGTTTGGTGTAAAAATAGGAAGTGGACAAGTAACTGTTAAATCTAACGAAAGCATAGAACCGATAGCATACATCACGACGTCATTCGTACCCCCATACATATAAAGTAGTTATCACTAAAACAAAAGAAATCTAATATATCGGACTCTACTTTAACGACACAGTATACTATCAAGATCAGAATTATAAAAGTCTCTGAAGGTATAACGAAAGGTATCACCAAAGTAGTCAAATGTAAGGGGGTTGTCACGTATTGTCAATTGGAAAAGAGATATAGGAGCAACATAATCAAGAGACAACAGAAAAGTCAAGTCAAGTCAAGTCAAACCAAGTCAGCGAGTCAGTTCAGATTGAGAAACGCTGGGGTACTTAGGGTTATACGGTCCGGAGGGACAGGTAGTGGTTGAAGGCCTCAGAAAAGTCACTACCGGTAAGATTGTTCATACTCTAATATAGATTACACCAAAATTAAACATAAGGGGACTGTTAATCATTACAACTTGTAAAAAAGTACATTGACAACTAGATTTTTAGAAACCTTTTAGTCCAGGATACGGATAAAATTTTAACCTAATGAACAAAAAGACGATAACTTAATATAATCAAGAAATATATAAAACCTATAATTGGGGAATAGTACATATACTAAACGGTCATAAAAGAGGTCAAAACATCTAACGGAAAAGTTAAAGATCTAACAAAGAAAACGACACATCTTCCAAAATAATCAAGTCATGTCAAGATAAACAAAACAACGAATACAAAATCCACAGTAAAGTTTTTTTTAATAGTTATAAGTACAGTTCCCCGAAAAGAAACAAAAGAAGATCCTCAAAATACTAAATGTTAGATTGTAAATTCATGAATAATACTCGTAGAAAAAAAAAAAAAACAATCACCACACCCTAACAGAAAGAGGTGACTTATAGGTACCGAAGGAACACTTTATAATCAACTGACATAAACGGACCCAAATAAATAGTCGAAAACTAATACAAGACAACGAAATATACAGGTAAGAATGTGGTTGTGTCGAAACCAATCGAAACGATACATTAAACTTAAGTCCTTTAAGTATGGAGGTCGTAATAAGAACAAAAAGTCTACAAAACCGATAAGTCTTAGAAAACACAAACGTGTGTTTGAAATCTCAACAAAAGAGATGAAGACATTTTTTTTTTACAACCTTAGAATTATCCCTAATGTAATTCAGACATCTACAGTAACTCATCATACCTTTACAGTTCTTTTAATTAAAAAAACTAAGTAATTGTACACTATAGAAAGGTAAATAAACTCAGAATTTAATGAAAGTAGTTAAAGCGTACCAAAAGTCACCTGTCTAGAAAGTATAGGACCCACTTTAAATAAAGATTGATAAAAATAACAATAACTAATATAGTATTTACCCTATTAAATAAAGAAAAAGTCTATTAGAGAGTAATCATATAGCTTTGTTATGACTACAAACACTACAATTAAAACATAGGACCTCAATACAACTTAAACGAGTAATCTAGATTGTCCTAAAAAACCACCTCAGTAATCGTAAAAGATATATAATTTAGTATAATAGGTGTTTATCTTTGTTAAAATGAAGAGGAAAGGTTAAACCGATGGAAAAGAAAGGACAAAAAAGGAAAAAACAGACTAACAGGACCGGGTTTTAAAGTTGCAATACAACTGATTTTTCACCATCCTCACCCATAGGAACAGAACAAAGACTAACATTTACTTTTCGAAAGTCGAAAAATGATAATTCATACCCGAAGGGTCCACCGAGTCACCCATTTCTTGGACGGGTGTTCTCTGTGTCCGAACTAGGAACCCAGTCCTTCTAGGGGACCTCCTCCCGTACCGTTGTATGGGGTCATAAAAACGGACCTCTTAGGGTACCTGTTTCCTCGGACCACCCAATGTCAGGTACCCCAACGCCTCTCAACCTGTACTGACTCGTTGACTCGTGTGTCTCGTGTACTAGTGACACCCGAACAATATATGCCGGAAATAATATACCTCCGAACAAGGGAAATATAAGGGAAACAACATGATAAAATAGTATTTACCCACAACTTAAAACAGTCTACGAGTAAAGATATAGATGACTCTACTTGGATACCAAAATTAAGAACTAAAACAATTACATCATATAGTATAACTGAACATTTACAACTTGATTTGAATTTATGAACATTATTTCAGGTGAAATAGTATCACATACTGGGTAATTTACACGATGATTTAAGTTAAACGACTATGAAACAACTCCTAAAAGTGTAGGTGTAAATCCTACCTCTGGGTAGACATTAAAAGAAAAGAACATCTAAGAAAAAGACCACAACCATAGTCCTATTAATCTTTCAGTATTATACTTAAACTTTCACAAGGGAAAGGAAGATAAAACACCTTCTTAAAATTTTGTTCACCGTAATTCAAGGAAATTATATACCATCTTAAGTGGTCACTCCGACAAACCAAGATTTGAAATCGAAGAACCCTCTAAAAACAGGGAACTAATTTATATGAATGAACTTTAATCGGACAAGTTTAATAAAAAATGAAGAAGTACTGAGTCAGAATCATCCGACATACAAAGATTCTTAAATAAGTAAAAATAATCCAATAGGTCACACAAGTGTATATTAAAAAGTGTCATCTGAGAATACGAAGAAACATAAAGATATCATAGTGGACATTATAAAGGAAAAACTAACTATTAACAAAAAGGTATATTTAAAATTCTAAAAAAACGAAAGTCAAGTCAAATCAAATCAGCGAGTCAGTACAGGCTGAGAAACGTTGGGGTACTTAACGTCGTGCGGTCCGGAGGGACAGGTAGTGGTTGAGGGACTCAAGTGAGTTTGAATGCAGACAGTTCAGTCGCTACGGTAGGTCGGTAGAGTAGGAGACAGCAGGAAAAGAGGAGGACGGGGGTTAGGGAGGGTCGTAGTCTCAGTAAAGGTTAAATAGAGATCAAGACACTTTTTTTACGGGACCATTAAACTATTTCTAACCAAACTTAGATATCAAAAAGAATCCATCATATCAGTGAAACCTGTTATAACTAAGAAGGTTAGGTTTTTGTACCATATAGAAAAAAAAAATTTACCCATGTAGAATAAAACTTACTTCGTGGTTAAAACTCTAATAATAATTTTAATAAAATTTTTCTATTTTATTGTAATGGACAGTTATAAACGATAATAAAACCATTTTCTTTTTATATACCAAACCTTCTATTTACCTTCTCGTTTTAGTCTTGATGAAACGTTTTCTATGGCACACACACACACACACACACACACACACATACATTTAACTGTGTTAGATTTTTACTACATTTAATTTCTATGAATGAACATTATCCTTGTCTACATACCTATATTAATCGGATTGTACTTATATTAAAGGTCTAGTCGATATTACTGCTAACACCGAATTTACGTTTAGTACTGAATTTTTTGTTTTAATTTTTACTAAAAATATAGTCTTCTATTCACGGGAAAAGTACTTTACAACGTATGTCCGAACATTTACCTAGTAAATCGAAAACCCTCTCAAGTCTACTACATAGAATTACTTTAGTCGAGTATCACATAAAGTTGACCCGACGACCTTTTGAAAGAAATTGATTGAGTCAAGTCAAGTTAAGTCAGTGAGTCAGTACAGGTTGAGAAACACTGGGGTACTTGACGTCGTGCGTTCCGGAAGGACAGGTTGTGGTTGAAGGTCTCGGATTGGTTTGAGTACAGCTAACTCAACCACTACAGTAGGTTGATAGAGTAGGAGACAGCAGGGGAAGAGGAGGACGGGAGTTAGAAAGGGTCGTAGTCCCAGAAAAGTTTACTCAGTCGAAAAGCGTAGTCCACCCGTTTCATAACCTCAAAGTCGAAGTTTTAGTCAGGAAGGTTACTTGTGGGTCCTGACTAGAGGAAATCCTACCTGATCAACCTAGAGGGACTTCGGGTTCCCTGAGAGTTCTCAGAAGAGGTTGTGGTGTCAAGTTTTCGTAGTTAAGAAGTCACGAGTCGAAAGAAATACCAGGTTGAGAGTGTAGGTATGTACTGATAACCTTTTTGGTATCGGAACTGATCCACCTGGAAACAACCGTTTCATTACAGAGACTAAAAATTATACGACAGATCCAACCAGTATTTAAAGGAAGGCTCCTCATTCACAGAATTAAAGTACCGACGTTAGTAGTAGACGTCACTAAAACCTCGGGGGGGTTTTATTTCAGACAGTGACAAAGGTGACAAGGGGGTAGATAAACGGTACTTCACTAATAATTAGTGATTAATAATCAAAAACTAATCTCCCATTAACGATATATTATAACACCATCAAAGAGGGTATGTTGTACTTAGTCGGTATTGATATATATATGTATAAATGTATATATATACATTTATAGAAGAGGGAGAACTCCAATGGAGGGTGGGGGTGGGGTAGGGTTGGGAGATCCAGTAGTGTCTCACGGTCCGACCCGAGGGACACAATATATCGTTAAAGGATGATCGACAAAATGTGTACCATCACATATATACAGTTACGATGAAAGAGTTAAGTAGGGTGGAAAATTAAGGGGGTTACACAGGTTTTCAGACAAGAGAAACAGACGTAGAGATAAGAACGGGACGTGTATCCAAGTACCCATGGTAAAAAGATCTATAGTATATATATATATATCTTTTATAAACAAAGAGAGAAAGACTGAATGAAGTGAGATATTGTCCGAGATTAAAGTAGGTGGAGTGATCTTTACTAAGTTTAGGTAAGAAAAAGTACCAACTCATTATAAGGTAACATATATATATTGTGTTAAAGAAATAGTAAAGTAGACAACTACCTGTATATCCAACAACGGTGATAACATTTACCACGATGTTCCTTGTTTCCCTATGGACACAGAAAAACTTAATACCAAAGGAGTCCCATATACGGATATGGAGTCCCATATAGGTCAAACGACCTAGTATACCATCAAAATAAGTATCGAAAATTCCTTAGAGGTATGACAAGAGGTCATACACCACGTCTTGACACCACAAGATCTCCTGAGAACTCTCAAGGAACCTGTCGTTCCTCTAGTTTGGTCAGTTAGGATTTCCTTAGGGTAGGATTTCCTTCAGTCGGGATTAATAAGTAATCTTCACGACTTCGACTTCGACTTTAACACTATGAAACCGGTCGATTACACTTCTTGGTTGAGTAACCTTTTCTGGGACTCCGACTCTTTCTAACTCCCGTCCTTCTCTTTCCGTACTGTGTCCTTCTCTACCAATCTACCGTAGTAGCTGAGTTACCTGTACTCAAATACGTCTGAGACCCCCTATCACTTCCTGTCCCTTCAGACCACATGATATCAGGTACCGTAACGTTTCACAGCCTGTGTTTTGTCGTTGTATGACAAGAGATATTACGGATATAGTTAAATGTAAGAGCGGTTGTCATGTCCTCTCAAGAGAAGTACAGGAGTTGTAACAAGACATCCCAAAAAACTACTACTGGTAAGAATGCTCACACTCCACTATGGAGTAATATCAAATTAAACGTAAAGAGATTATCACTCACTACGATTTGTAGAAAAGTACACGAGTAGACATAGAGAAGAAGCCGTTACTTTGGTATACACAAATCCAGAACACAGGTAAAATTAAATAAAAAAAATACTATACCTCGACGTAAACTCGACGAACATATAAAACGTCTAATTAGGAAATAACCAACGAAGTAAACGTTAATAAAATAGGGTAATAATCCCAACAGAAAAGTTGAACAAATATCAAAGGAAAGGATTTGTCGAAAATTCAAACTGATCCAGGGGAAACGAATAAAAACAAAAAATAAAGGTAATTAAATCTTCCACTCAGTTTCTCAGATAACGACACTAAATACAGTTTCGCACGTCACGGATACAAAAGGAGATTCTCAAAATACCAAGACCGGAATATAAATCTATAAATTAGGTAAAATTCAAATGAAAACACATACCACAATTTTTCAAAAGATTAAAGAAATAAAATAGACATCGACAAGTCAAAAAGATCCTGATGAACAACTTCTCCGTCAGAAAAGAGGTAACAGATAAAAACGGGGGAAGTAATTACTATTCCACGGACATCCACGTACCCGAATAGATACCCGAAAGATAGAACAAGATAACCAGATACAAAGACAAAGATACGGTCATGGTATGATAAGACTAATGACATCGAAACATCATATCGGACTTTAGTCCTTCCAACTAAAGGAAGTCGTGGTAAACGGAAAGAGTTCTAATGAAACCGATAAGTCCCAGAAAAAACAAAGGTATGTTTAACATTTTATAAAACAAGATCAAAACACTTTTACGGGTAACCATTAAACTATCCCTAACGTAACTTAGACATCTAATGAAACCTATCACATCAGTAAAAATGTTGTAACTAACAAAGTTAGACTCTTGTATCATATAGAGAGGTAGACAAACACAGTAGAAACGAAAGAAATTGTTTGTAGAATATCAAAAGACGTATGTCTAAAGAACAGAGAAATACATCCAAATAGTAACAACAACAACGAATCAGTGATTCAACACAGGTTGAGAAAATACTGAGGTACCTGACTTTTCGGTGGTACGAGGAGAGGGGTACCCTAAAGGGTCCGTTCATATGACCTTACCAAACGGTAAAGGAAGAGGTCCCTAGAAGGACTGGGTTCCTAGCTTTGACTCAGAGGACGTAACTGTCCTTCAAGAAATGGTTACTCGGTGTTACCTTCGGGAAGTCAAGTCAAGTCAAGTCAAGTCAACGAGTCAGCACAGGCGGAGAAACGCTGGGGTACTTAGCGTTGTACGGTCCGGAGGGACAGGTAGTGGTTGAGTCTGAGTGTAGGTAGCTCGGTCACTACGGTAGGTCGGTAGAGTAGGAGACATCAGGGGAAGAGGAGGACGGGGGTTAGGGAGGGTGGTAGTCTCAGAAGAGATTACTGAGTTGAGAAACGTACTCCACAGGTTTCATGACCTCGAAGTCGAAATCGTAGTAAGGAAGGTTTCTTTAGGGTCCCAACTAGAGGAAGTCTTACCTGACCAACCTAGAGGAACGTCAGGTTCCCTGAGAGTTCCCAGAAGAGGTTGTGGTGTCAAGTTTTCGTAGTTAAGAAGCCGTAAGTCGAAAGAAGTGTCAGGTAGAGCGTGTAGGTATGCACTGGTAACCTTTTTGGTATCGAAACTGATCCGTCTGGAAACAACCGTTTCATTACAAAGACGAAAACTTATATGACAGATCCAACCAGTATTGAAAAGAAGGTTCCTTATTCGCAAAAATTAAAGTACCGACGTCAGTGGTAGACATCACTAAAACCTCGGGGGTTTTTATTTCAGACTGTGACAAAGGTGACAAAGGGGTAGATAAAGGGTACAAATAAGGATCTATAAAATAAGAAAAAGAAAATTACCACTTACCCTAACAAAGGAATGAAAGGGACAGACTAAAAAGTACCAATTACATGTCCTTACGTTCCCTAATGAACCATTGATACTTCGGACCGTGATAACTTCCTGGACTCTGGGTCTTTGCACTATATAGAAAGGTAGTTAAACACAGTTAAAGTTAAAGAAAGTGGTCACAGAATCTCAAGAACCTCATCTCCAAAAAAGGAGGAATTGATCCAAATAAGGATCCATAAAATAAGGAAACTTACGTTAATCTAACAAAGAAATTATAGATAAAGTCTAGAAAGAAAGAATCACATATCTTTACGTCGTCTAAAGACATATAGTTAAGACATAAGACGTTGAAATGTTTTTAATAACTACTCGAGATCATCAAAAGACCATCGTAGAACTTTTAAGAGATATAAATATAAAATGATTTTATATCATATTTTTTCTAGAAGTACTGGGTCTATTGGTACTACCACAATAGTGAGTGGGTCTCGGTCTGTAGGACCTTACACTTCAGTTCACCTGGAATCCTTCGTAGTGTTACTTGTTTCGATGACCTCTACTACCTTCTGGTCAACTCGATAAACTTTAGGATTGTCTACTACGACACTGTCACGATTTGAGTTATGTGGTCGTTTAAACCTTTTGATTCGTCACCGATGTCCTGACCTTTTCTAGTCAAAATTAAGATTAGGGTTTCTTTCCGTTACGGTTTCTTACAAGTTAGATGGTGTTTTAACGTGAGTAGAGTGTGTTTTATTGTGAGTTTTAAGAGGTTCGGTCCGAAGTTGTAATACACTTGTTACTTGAAGGTTTACAAGTTCGACCTAAAGTTTTCCGTCTCCTTTGTCTAAAGTTTGACGGTTGTAGACAATCCAGTAGTTTTTTCGTTCTGTCAAGGTCTTTTTGTAGATGTAGACGAAATAACTGACGGTTTTGGAGACTGAGACACCTAGTGTTGTTTACCACCTTTTATGAATTTCTCCACCTTTCTGGTCTAGTGGAATGAACAGAGAACTCTTTAGACGTACGTCCAGTTCTTCATTGTTGATCTTGACCTGTACCTTTTTGTCAAGTCAAGTGAGCGAGTCAGCACAGGTTGAGAAATGCTGGGGTACTTAACGTCGTGCGGTCCGGAGGGACAGGTAGTGGTTGAGGGCCTCAAGTGAGTCTGAGTGTAGGTAGCTCGGTCACCACGGTAGGTCGGTAGAGTAGGAGACAGCAGGGGAAGATGAGGACGGGGGTTTGGGAGGGTCGTAGTCTAAGTAACGGTTACTCAGTTGAGAAGCGTACTCCACCGGTTTCATGACCTCAAAGTCGAAATCGTAGTAAGGAAGGTTTCTTTAGGGTCCCAACTAGAGGAAGTCTTACCTGACCAACCTAGAGGAACGTCAGGTTCCCTGAGAGTTCTCAGAAGAGGTTGTGGTGTCAAGTTTTAGTAGTTAAGAAGCCACGAGTCGGAAGAAGTGTTAGGTTGAGAGTGAAGGTATGTACTGGTGTCCTTTAAGGTATCGGAACTGATCTGCCTGGAATCAACCGTTTCATTATCGAGACGAAAACTTATATGATAGATCCAACCAGTATTGAAAAGAAGGTTCCTCATTCGCAGAAAATTAAAGTACCGGCGTTAGTGGTAAACGTCACTAAAACCTCGGGGGGAGGAGGCGGGTTTATTTCAGACTGTGACAAAGGTGACAAAGGGGTAGATAAAGGGTACTTCACTACCCTGGCCTACGGTACTAGAAGCAAAAGACTTACAATTCGAAATCCGGTTGAAAAAGTGAGAGGTGAAAGTGAAAGTAGTTCTCCGAAAAATCAAGGAGAAGTGAAAGACGGTATTCCCACCACAGTAGACGTATAGACTCCAATAACTATAAAGAGGGTCGTAAGAACTAAGGTCGAACACAAAGAAAGTCAGGTCACAAAGAGTACTACATGAGATGTGTCTTCAATTTATTCATCCCACTGTTATATGTCGGAACTGCATGAGGAAAAGGATAAACCTTACTCAGACAACAAGGTACAGGTCAAGATTGACAACGAAGGACTGGATGTATGTCTAAAGAGTTCTCCGTCCAGTCCACCAGACCATAAGGGTAGAGAAAGTCTTAAAAGGTGTCAAATAACACTAGGTGTGTCAGTTTCCGAAACCGTATCAATTATTTCGTCTTCATATACAAAAAGACCTTGAGAGAACGAAAAAGGTACTAGGTCACCTACAACCGTTAAGCTAGAGACCAAGGAGACGGAAAAGATTTTGGTCGAACTTGTAGTCCCTCAAGTACCAAGTGCATAACGACTTCGGACCGAACCTCTTAAAACTCGTAATGAAATGATCGTACACTCTACTCACGTTAACACACCATCAAACTCGTGAGAAACCGTAACGGAGAGAAACCTTAACCTTACTTTTGACTAAAAAGGTCAGGACACCGGTGACGACTCAAAAGGTTTAAACGACCGTATAACTCACGTCGTGTAAGTGTCGTAGCAGAAAGTCCTAAACTTTGTCGAGTTGACCTTAAGGTAGTGGAGGTGATCGAAACAAGTATCGCTACAAAAGGTTCCGGGTGAACCGAAACGTAAGGTCCTACTGACCGAGATCTAATCACTAGTGTGGTAGTACTAATAGACCCAGCACTTCTAGAAAAACATGTCAAGAAGGCACATAAGAACGGTGGAGAAGAATTATAGAAGACGAAGACAATACAGGTCTAGTAAAGACAGGAAATAGCTCGGGTAGGAACGTACTTTACAAGGGAACCATAGAACTTAAAAGAACTTCTCTAGAGATCAGAAAGGGCAAGACAAGAAAAGAAGATATAGAAACGTAACTAGAGACTTCTTCCGAAAGAATAGAGAAGAACGATAAGAAACCTTGAGACGTAAGTCTACGAATATAGAAAGGAAAAGAAGAAACGAAAAGTGGAGAGAAGAAAAGGGTCGATAAATATTCCGGAGGGGTGTGTCGGTAAAACGAAAAAAAAAGTAAAGAAAAGGTACCCCTACCAGAACTAGGGACAGAGGACATGTTACAATACTTGGTGTAAGGTATCAAGTAGTCCGTGAGATAGATAGACTAGATCAGGGAATGTAGATAAAGAGTGAAGGTGACACATTAGTATTCCCTAAACTAAATCAGTATGGACTTACCGGATCACCAAAAGGGATGAAAGAAGTTAAACTCAGACTTAAACCATTCTTCCTTAAGTACTAGACTCGGTGTCAGTCGAGGACCAGCAAAAACAACTGACATATCTCGAAGAGGTAGAAACCGACGTTTCTTATATTAGTTAGACATAAGTCACAATTGGTAGACCACTACAGGTACACATCTCAGAAGAGAACACAAAAACCTTCTCCCACAAACGATACTGGTCCCGTAAAAGAACCGTTTTGAGACAATCAGAAACGGGACGAAGTAACACGTAAGGTTCCGGTTTAAACGGACAATGAGGTCCACAAAGAACTGAAAGATGAAAACGTAAGGTCAGGGGGTATTACTTTTCCTGTAGAAAAACCCCACAATCAAGATTTTCCAGAACATCCAAAAGTATTTTGGTAAGTTGAAGTCGAAGAAGTCGTAATACCAACCCCGAATCTGAACCCATTGACACTATAACTTACCAAACGGAACCTCTGTTTGTCTCTAGTAAGACAGTAAAAACTCTAACGCAGGTTCATGACGTAAAGCCTGAGAAAACAACTGGTACTACCGATGAGGTAAAGAAGACTCCCTAAGGACGGACGTCATCATCTATATTACCAGTAGACTCAATTTAAGTGGGTAAGGTCAGGTAAAATCAAACGACTAAGGATCTTACAGCTGTAAGTGAGAACGGCGGAGAACAAACTGGTGAAGGTTAAACGGAACTAAGTACCTGGACTGTAAGGTCCAAGGATACGTTATAACGAGAAATGTCGTAACCTGGAACGAAGACAGTGGTCAGTGTAGGTGTCGACCCATAACAAAAACGAAACCGAAGTAGGGAAGTAAAAAAGAACTCAATAAAGAGGTGACTAGAGGTCATCGTATTACCCGTGGATGACTGGACCCCTCAAGGAGAAAGTCATAGGATAGTAAAACGGAAAAGTATGACAAGTAACCCAAGAGTTCCGTTCTTACGACTTCACCAAACGGTAAGGGAAGAGGTCACCTGGCGTAAGACAGTTTGGAGAGGTGGTACTGGGCGGGTAGAACCCAACGGGGCGCCCGTACCGAACCAAAGTAACTCAATCTGTTCCAACACCAGGATCACACTAATCCAACTGATCAAAAGACACTCATACCAAAGTCACAAAGACGGGAAACTACGGGAGAACATCGTGGATGGTAGAATGAACCTAAAGAGAATGGAACCCGTACCCCACTGACTAAGGTTTAGTCTTTTCCTTGTGTAGTTTCGATATATAACAACGGGACTAATAAATTGAACATACGTCTTATGTAGTACTCTTTACGATCCGACCTACTTCGTATTTGACCTTAGTTCTAACCGCCCTCTTTATAGTTATTGGAGTCTACTGTTGTTGGAATACATTCTTTCACTTCTTCTTGACATCTCGGAGAACTACTTTCACTTTCTCCTCTCACTTTTTAAACCGAATTTTTGGAACTTATCGGTTTCATTAAAACTCTTTCTTCTTACCTTGACCTCCTTAGTTGGACGGATTGAAGTCCGAGATGATGTTTCGGTGTCAGTAGTTCTGTAAAACCATGACCGTGTTTCTGTCTTTATATCTAGTTACCTTGTTTTATCTTTCGGGTCTCTATTTAGGTGTGTGGATACCTGTGGAATAGAAGCTGTTCCCTCCGTTCTTATATGTTACCTAATTTCTGTTAGAGAAATTGTTCACCACGACCCTTTTGACCAGTTGGTGAACATTTTCTTACTTTGATCTTGTGAAAGATTGTGGTATGTGTTTTTATTTGAGTTTTACCTAATTTCTAGATTTACATTCTGGTCTTTGATATTTTGAGGATCTCCGCTTGTATCCGTTTTGTGAGAGACTGTATTTAGTGTCGTCCTAGGAAATACTGGGTGGAGGGTCTTATGCCCTTTATTATCGTTTTTATTTGTTTACCCTAGATTAATTTTAATTTTCGAAGACGTGACGACCCCAGGTCGGGGCCACCTAGGTCCCACTAAGCTTCCACCCCTGCCTCAGCCGCAGAAACCTTTTTATGTATAAATTAGTATCTGTATCTCTCTAATCTTTACCTATCACGTCATCCTTCTAATCACCTCTTTTCCTCCGACTTATTGAACCTAATGCACCTTATCGTAGGTACGAGGTCTACCCTTAAGTCGGTCTTTTTGCCCTCGTTCTTTCTTCACTGTACCCCCTTAGTCAGAAAGACCTTTGACTAGGCTAAAGAAATAAAAACGCAAACGAATATATGGAAAACAATGTGTATCCCTACTTATATCTCCGTGCGTCCTCAGTTGTCAGGACTGGAAATAGTTTTAGTCCACGAAGTGTGTTTACATATTTTTTCTATGTAGTAGAAGACCGGTACTCACTAGGAAATACTGCAAAATACTAGGAAAGAAAGACTATTGGTTTTTTGAATAAAGAAGGTTCCCACAAAAAAGAATTTGGTTCGTAGTGGGAGGTTTATTTCAATGTAAGGATATCTCACTCCCACATCACTCAATGTTAGTTCTTTCCTTAAATAAATTGGGTTCCAATTGTACTAATCACAATTTCCAATTATGAATAAAGAGGATATACGAATTTCCAATTATGAATAAAGAAGGATATACATCAATATAAGTAATATTCCCATCCCTTGTACCTCTAAATCGTCGTTTGTAGTCGGGTTGTTTACTTTTAGGAAAGTGGTTACAAGGGGAATTCTAGATAAATCAGAATTCTATACTATTTCAATGTAAAAGTGTATCGTTCCTGTGTCACTAAATATTGTTTCATGTCACCAGATAATGTTTTCTCTTTTAGGTAATTGAGTTTTTCAGATCATAACGATTGGAATTTTTGATGATATAAAGGAAAAGATATAAGGTTTATGTAACTAATTATATAAGGGTCCACGGATTCCTATACCTCCGGACCACCGTTAGTAACTGAGTTGTTCTTCTTTTTCGGGATACGATTAATTCTGAGAGTTTTATGAGGTTTTGAGAGACACGACAAATACCAACTCTCTATCATTTGTTAGTACACCGTCCTCATACCTATTAGGACAGTGTGTTCGGTCAGACAGTCGTCTCTCCAAACTGGACTCTGTGGGAACAGGATGAGTCTCATCCCTTAATCGTCGTTAATAACTGTGTTGTTTACTTCTTGGGAAGTGGTTATATTAAGGATTGGTTGGGTAATATGATTATTAAAGATTGAGGGGTTTTCTTAAACGGAAATCATTCAGATTTTGTAAAGTACGGAGAGTCTAACCCTCCGACATTTGTTAGTGTACACCGACCTGCTTGGATATGTCCACCCGATCTATTGAAAGTCTCCTCAGGCATTCGACTTTGTGAGAACAGTGCGGGTCCTTAAAAATAACGGAACCTCGACGTGCAAATGAGGAAGAGACTCTCTTTCCCAATACCCCCTCTCTGGGGGCATTTCAGTCTCCACATCCACTCTCGTATTTTGTCTGAGACCAAAACCCCAATCTACGAGCCCTTGTCCCCCAAAGGACTCCGAACTAGTGTGGAAACGCATACGGTTCGGAGGAAGGAGTACTGGAAACGGTACCTGCCTCAAGGAGTGCGACCGAGGGCCGTGACGTGTAGTTTCCTTTAATATTCGTTCCACCTTTTTGTCGGAAACCTTACCCTCTTTTATTATCGTTTACTTCGTTGACTGTTTGTTGATTAGAGTTTTTATATGTTCGTTGAGTACGTCGAGTTAAGGTCTTTTTTATTACTGAGTTAGTTTTTTACCTGGTTTCTTGATTTATCTGTAAAGAGGTTTCTTCCGTATGTCTACCGATTGTTTGTGTACTTTTCTACGAGCTGTAGTGAGTAATAGTCTCTTTACGTTTAGTTTTGGTGTTACTCCATGGTAAAGTGTGGTCAGTCTTACCGACACTAGGTTTTCAGGTGTTCGTTATTTACGACCTCTCCCACACCTCTTTTCCCTTGGGAGAATGTGACAACCACCTTTACGTTTGATCATGTCGGTGATACCTCTTGTCACACCTCTAAGGAATTTTTTGACCTTTATCTTGACGGTATGCTGGGTCGTTAGGGTGGAGACCCGTATGTGTGGTTCCTTTGGTCTTAACTTTCTCTGTACACATGGAGTTACAAGTAGTGTCGTGACAAATATTATCGGTCCTGTACCTTCGTTGGATCTACAGGTAGTCGTCTGCTTACCTATTCTTCCGACACCATGTATATGTGTTACCTCATAATGAGTCGGTAATTTTTCTTATGTAGACTTAGTCAAGATTATTCCACCTTCTATGACCTCGGCTAATATGTCTCACTTCATTCGGTCTTTCTTTTTGTGGTTATGTTATATGATTGTGTATATATACGTTAAATCTTTCTACCATTACTATTGGGACATACGTTCTGTCGTTTTCTCTGTGTATACATATCTTGTCAGAAAACCTAAGACACCCTCTCCCACTCCCACCCCACTAAACCCTCTTACGGTAACTTTGTACACATTATAGTATATACTTTGCATAGTGGTCAGGTCCAAGCTGCGTCCTATGTCCTACGAACCCCGCCCACGTGACCCTACTGGGTCTCTCTAACATACCCCTCCCTACACCCTCCCCACAAGTCCTAACCCTTGTGCACATGTGAGTACCGTCTAAGTACAACTACATACCGTTTTGGTTATGTTATAATTTTCATTTTATTTCATTTTTTATTTTTGAGTTGTAAGTCTTTTGATTTTAGTGCCTTAGACCAGGGTAGTGAAGTACCGCTTATCCACCCCTTTGTTGCCTTTCTCAATCTGAAATAAAAAACCCGAGGTTTTAGTGACATCTACCACTGACGTCGGTACTTCAATTCTCTGCGAAAGAGGAACCTTCTTTTCGGTACTTGTTTGATCTGTCGCATAATTTTTCGTCTCTGTAATAAAACGGTCGTTTACAGACAGAAAGTTTCGCCACCAAAAGGGTCATCAGTACATACTTACACTCTTGACCGGACGTTTCTTTAGACTCACGACTTCTTAACTATGAAAAGTTGACACCACAACCTCTGTTGAGAACTCTCAGGGAACCTGATGTTCCTCTAGGTTGGTCATGTAGGATTTCCTTTAGTCAGGACTTATGAGTAACCTTTCTGACTACGACTTCGACTTTGAGGTTATGAAAACCGGTGGACAACACTTCTTGATTGAGTGACCTTTTCTGGAACTATGACTCTTTCTAACTTCCACCCTCTTCTTCCCCTACTGTCTCCTACTCTACCAACCTACCGTAGTGACTGAGTTACCTGTACTCAAACTCTTTCGAGACTCTCAACCATTACGTATCCCTTCAGGCCACACGACGTCAAGTACCCCAGTGTCTCAGCCTGGACTGAATCACTGACTTGACTTGACTATCATAACATACCATATCATATCATGTCATATCATATCATAGTACAGTAAACGTTTATCACTGGTAAAATGATGAATGAAAGGTTAAACCTAAAAAAAGTTAAAGAAAAACCAGAAACTAAATGTACCGTCTTGAAAATTTTGCTACAACTTCTTTTCATCTTTCTCACCTGTAGAAACAGAACAGGGACTAAAATCTCCTTTACGAAAGTTAAAAAGTGATAAATAATACTACGTTCGACTCCCAAACAGTATATTCCGGAATTAATACAACTCCGTATACGAATGAAACCTCTCCACAATAGTATTTGCCACAACTTAAAACAGTATTGTAAAAAACGTAGGCAACTATACTAGTACACCAAAAATAAGAAGACAAATAACTACATCCCATAGTGTGACTAATAAATACCTATGATTGTTTAAGAACGTACGAACCCTATTTAGAGTGAACTAGTACCATATAATAAAAATACATGACAACCTAAACCAAATGATTATAAAACAACTCTTAAAAACGTGGATACAAGTAGCCACTATCGCCGGATATTAAAAGAGAAAAAAACAATAGAACCTCAACAAAACCACAGTCCCACTACCACGGGAGTACCTTACTGTAAAACAAGACCTGTAAAACCCTCTCAAAATTTTATTGTTAAAGTCATGAGCAGTAACCAGACAAGTATAAAAGACGAAGAAGGACCAAGTCAGTACCCTCTAACATGGAAAGATTCTTAAACAAAGAAGATCCAACAGGTAAAATAACGACATCTCAACGAACATCATCAGAGTACTATAAAACATAAAAACTCAACAGGTGACATTAAGGAGGAAAAAGTAAAGATTAAAATTTCTAAACTCGGGGGAGAGGAAAAAGAACTACTCGGACCTATTTCCAAATAGTTAAACCAAATAGAAAAGTTTCTTAGTCGAAACTCAAAGTAATTAGAAAAGTTAAAAAAAGAAACGAAGATAAAGTAAATAAAGTCGAGACTAAAATAATAAAAAAGGGAAGAAGATTGAATCTTAAAACAAACGATAAGAAAAGTATCAACGAAATCAAGATTCCAATCCAATAAATAAATACTAAAAAGAAAAAAGGATTCTAAAATAACGATAATTGAAAGGAGAATCTTAACGAAAACGGTACAGGATATCTAAAACCTAACGACACAAAAGTAAAGGACAACAGAGATACAAATTTAAAAGAGGACAGAAGAAATCACTATGTAATCAACAAACCGTCATATAACATATCGGAGGTACACGATCACAAAAGAAAAATACTAAAAAAGAACATTAACTAAAGAATGTCACAACACAAACCTTTTCTAAAAAAATATATTAATCAGACGGACTAGGTTACGTAGTAAATTCCAGACACAAAGGAATAATCAGAATGACTAGACTCATAAGTACTTTCACCTACAATTTCATGGAGTGACAATAAGACAATGACCGTAACAGAGGAAATGTAGACAACAGTAACAAGTCAACGATTTAGTCCAGGGTGAGAAACACTAGGGTACTTGACGTCGTACGGTCCGAAGGGACAGGAAGTGACAGAGGACCTCAAACGAGTTTGAGTACAGGTAACTCAGTCACTACGGTAGGTTTGTAGAGTAAGAGACAGCAGGGGAAGAAGAAGACGGGAGTTAGAAAGGGTCGTAGTCCCAGAAAAAGACGTTCAACTGACAAGTATCGTGCACCGGTTTCATAACCTCGAAGTCGAAGTCGTAGTCAGGAAGGTTACTTTTAAGTGCCAACTAAAGGAAATCCTAACTGAACAAACTAGTGGAACGACAGGTTCCCTGAGAGTTCTCAGAAGAGGTCATGGTGTTAAGTTTTCGTAAATAAGAAGTCAAAAGAAATACCAGGTTGATGATGTAGGTATGTACTGATGACCTTTTTAGTATCGAACCTAATAACGGTTTCGATAACAGTGAAACAACAGTTTCACTTCAGAGACGAAAAATTGTACGACAGATCCAACCAGTATTGAAAAGAAGGTTCCTCATTCGCAGAAAATTAAAGTACCGACGTCAGTGACAGACGTCTCTAAAACCTCGGGTTCTTTTACTTTAGACGGCGACAAAGGTGAAAAAATGGGTAGACAAACGGTACTTCACTATCCCGACCTACGTTACTAGAATCAAATACTTACGACTCAAAATACGGTTGAAAAAATGAGAGGAGAAAGTGGAAGTAGTTCTCCAAGAAATCAAAGAGGAACGAAAGACGGTAATTTCACCGTAGTAGACGTATATACTCCGACAACTATAAAAAGGACCGTTAGAACTAAGGTCGAAAACTCAGTAGGTCGGTCGTGAGACGTATATTCAATTTGTTCGTCCCACTGCTATATATCGGAACTATATGAGGAAAGAGTTGAAACTTCGTCAGACACAAGGTACAGGCCAAATTGATAACGAAAAACACGACGTATGTCCAAAGAATCTTCTCTCCGTTACACCAGACCGTAAGGGTAGAGAAATTCTTTTAAAGGTGTCAAAAGACACTAGGTGTGTCATTTTCTGAAATCGTCTCGACTACTTCATCTTCATCTACAAAACGACCTTAAGGGAAGGAAAAAGATACTAGATAGTCTACAACCGTTAAGACCAGACTAGAGACCAAGGAGACGGAAAAGATTTAGGTCGAATATGTAGACCTTCAAGAACCAAGTACATGACGACTTCGGATTGAACTTCTTAAAACTCGTATTAAAACGATCGTACACTTTACACAGGTTAACATGTCATTAAACTTGTAAGAAACCGTAACGGAGAGAACCTCTAACCTTACTTTTGACTGTAAAAGGTTAGAACACCAGTGACGACTCAAAACGTTTAAACAACCGTGTTCCGCACCTCGTGAAAGTGTCGTGGTACAAAATCCTAAACTTTATTGGGTCGACCTTAAGGTAGTGGAGGTGATCGAAACAAGTAACAAGAAGCATTACAAAGGATTCCGGGTAAACTGAAGTGTGAGGTCCTACAGACCGAGATCCACTCATCGGTGTGACAGTACTAATAGACATAGTAATTCAAGAAAAAAACATATCAGGAAGACACAAAAGTACGGTGGACAAGAATTATAGAAGACGAAATAGGAACAGTAAAGACAGGAAATAACACGGGTAGAAACGTACTTTATAAATACTGAAAATCATAAACGGAATATAAACCCCACAAGGATACAACCTACGTACACATAAATAATGTATTATAGAAGAACCTGACTAGGGAACCAGTAATACATCACAAGAAGAAACTGAAAACAATGTCGAAAATAAAATTTCAGATAAAACAGACTATACTCACAACGATGAGATCAAAAGAGTACTAAAGTTAATCGTATCTCATGAAAAACAGGAGGGGAGTGAAAATCAGACATACATAGGGATCTACACTTTACCCGAAGAATATCTATCGTATGTATATCCATAACGAAAATATATAGGTGTGTCGGTAAGATAAGAAAACCAAAGTTCAAAATTAAGTAAATGTAAATTTAATAAATAACTACGTATACAAGAATAGTAGTAAAAGAATTAACACAACCTAGACAAAAACATCCAGGAAAAATAGGGGAAGGGGAAAACAAGAAAAGGGAACACTAGACTACTGATTGAAAACACACAAAAACCTAAGACAAAAGAAAAATATCACACATATATCACATTTAATAGCCAAACTTCTATGGTACTTCCAAATTATATTCGTTCTAATAAAATTGAACGACCAGAAAATTAAAATTTACGTAAAGGTTATTGGTGGCAAACACGAGAGGACAAGGGTGTTAACGATCAAAACTATAATATAAACGTGTGTCTACTTACGGATGGAAATGTACAAACGGAAAGACCACAAGAAAAGGTAAACATGTAAAGTACAAAGAACATCTACCGAAAAGACGAATCTTTTGAAAGAAATCACAAACAGTGAGTAAAACAGACCACCACGAAAATCGTAAACGAACAGACAGTTGAAGACTGAAGTGGTAACTTAGAGTCAGTCTCGGAACGACCCGTCTGATAAGAATCAATATCCTTACCTTTTAAGAACACTTTAAAGGTAGCGTGTCAATAAGAAGCAGTGAAATTTATATCGGTGAGGGTAGATCAGAAGTCTCAAAGACGACTCTTTAATCGACTATTGGAAAACCCTTAGGAGAACTTACTAGATACAACGAGAAGGAACAACAAAAATTAGGAAAAAGAATTTAAAGACAGTTAAACTAATGATTCACATAACCGTCCAAGGAGGATCGAAAAATATGAAGGACCCTGGGGGACTTGAAGGACCTTAACTTACTAACAAAGAAAAGACTCAATCTCTTAAAAAAGTCGATAAAAGTGAAGTTTATGTAAGAGTCCAGGAAAGAGAGAAGAAAAAGACCCTGGGGATCATACGTTTTATAACGTAAATTACAACAGGGTCTCTAGAGATTCTGACAGAAGTAAAGAAATGTAGAAAATTTTAAACAAGATAAACACCGTCATTAAAGGCGATAAGATAAACGGTGTCCAGAGAGTAGAAGATGGAGTCAGTGAGACTTGACTAAGGAAGATCAAATCCAAAGTAAAGTCAATAACATAACTAGAAGAGACACAAAAAATCAAGAAGATCCAGAGACAAATTGTAAAGAACATAGAAGTGTTAGACGTGGAGGTAAGAAAAAGAGTCTAGAACCTAGAAGAAGTGATAGTAAAGAGACTTAAGGAAAGGGTCATCTAAAGGATAAAGATGAAATGAATCAACAAAAAGACACCAAAATAGGACAAGGAAGAAGACCTTGTATAAGGATACGCCAAAGTAAAACGGAGAAAAACACTAGCGTAAAAGGAAATGTGTCCCACGAAAACGACAGACGGGACACCACCTACTCCAACAGAATTTTCAAACACATCCGAAGGACAACCCTCCCGGACCAACGTGGACAACCACCGAACCCCCACCCAGAAAAGGGAGACCACCCGTCCCGACACAAGTCCTTCTGAAATTCTTCTGAAAGACGACTACTACTCCGACATACGGTGGGACAACTAACCGGACTTCACAGTTTCGTGACCCCAGATGTCAAAAAACCCACCCCGATCCAGAACACCCCCTTTACCGTTGAAGGTGTTGTCAAGTGTGGTTACTTATGAGAGACCTACGGTAACGGTCATGGAAACAAGGGGGTCACTCGGTCTCAGTACGGGTTGAGACGTCCTTTGGGAGTTTATGATCGTCCGTCCAGACTAGGGTAGAGAATAATCCAGTGACGAAAAAAAGGGAGACAGGACCACACGTGGTTTAGGACACAGTAGTAGGTTCTCATCTTAATGACAAAAGGAGTCGGAATACCTTAAGGACGCTACTTTGGGACGACCGGAAGTCACGTTCTAGAGACTCTCAAGGAGGAGAGTAACAGTCTAAGAGTCCGACCTCTCGACTACACCCTGAGTCCTGAAAATGAATACACCTTCTTAAAGGCACCATATTAATAAAAGGTCAAACATCGAACGTTAAGTTACCCATACTCTAAACTAAAATAAGACTACCAAAGGGAGGATGACGAACAAACACTGAAGAATAAACAGAAACTCACATATAATAGAAAAAAACATCCAGGTCGTAAAAAAAAAAGAAAAATCATCCAAGATTATAAAGAAAGAAAGAAAGAAAGAAAGAAAGAAACAAAAAACCAGTTACCAACGAATCGTCAATCAACACTAAAACTACAAAAATACTTTTCCCCAATTGTGTAGGAAGACGAGGTGGTGGAATGTTAAAACAGATAAACCCAGGTAACGGAAATATAAAATGCCCAAAAACCAATCTGATCAATTTTCAAACAGTTAATAATTATATAGATAGAAAAGTTTCTTGTTTGAGAAATTTATAAAAAAACAAAAATTAACTTCCTATTAATGAAATGTTACAATACTATCAAAGATAGTATGTTTTTGTACTTAGAAAGTATCCATATGTATACAGAGGGGAGAGAACTTGTAGGGAGGGTAAAGTGGGGAGACCCAACAGTGTCTCGTAATCGGAACCTAAGGGACGTAGTATGTATGTGTATGTAAAGTTATCAAATTCCATCAAGGGAAAAGAGGTATGGGAGAGATCGTAAATAATAGACATCTGTACAACTACTATCGATAAGACTGGTTTCGATAACAAAAGGGTCACCAGTACATACCTACACTCTCAACCTAATACTTCTTTAGACTCCGGGCTTCTTAACTACGAAAACTTGACGCCACAACCTCTTCTGAGAACTCTCAGGGAACCTGACGTTCCTCTAGGTTGGTCAGGTAAGACTTCCTCTAGTTGGGGCCCAAAAGAAACCTTCCTTACTACGATTTCGACTTTGAGGTCATGAAACCGGTGGAGTACACTTCTTAACTGAGTGACCTTTTCTGAAACTACGACCCTCCCTAACCCCCGTCCTCCTCTTCCCCTGCTGTCTCCTACTCTACCGACCTACCGTAGTGGCTGAGTTACCTACACTCAGACTCACTTGAGACCCTCTACCACTATCTGTCCCTCCGGACCGTACGACGCTAAGTACCCTAGTGTTTGTCAGTCTGTGCTGACTCGTTGACTTTACTTGACTTGACTTGACTAAGACTGGTAACACTCCGTTATGGAATAAGACCAAAATTAAACGTAAAGAGATTATTAATCACTATCGTCTCGTAGAAAAGTACACGAAAAAAGTTTCTCCCGTGTGTCTACCCGGTAGAACATACAGGGAGAAACTTTTTACAGATAAATCCAGAAGACGGGTGGGGGGGGAAAAAATTAACACAACAAATAAGAAAGTTATAACTCAACATACTGAACACAGATATTAACCCCATAATTGGGAAACAGTCAGTGTATTAAACATTCATGAAAGAAGGGAACCCATCCAAAAGAAAAGTAAAATAATTACAAAAGGGAACGACACATCTTTGAGAATTCAACGAAATCCAGGCACAACAAATAAAAACGAAAACGTAGAAAACGGAACAACGTCCTTTTGTAACGACGTTAAATACAGTTTCTTACAAAACGGATATGAGAGAAGATACTCAAAATACCAGAGTAAAAAATATGATTATATAAATTAGGTAAAACGAAGATAAAAGTATATAATATACTTCATTACAAAATTAAAGCAACTAATTGTACATTAACAGTTCGAAAAGGTTATGGTTAATAACTTCTTTGGCAGAAAAGAGGTGACACATAGGAACGGAGCAAAGAGTATCAGATACCCCGGTATGCACACACCAAATGAAGACACGAGAGACAAAAGAGGGTAACTAGATGTACAGACAAAGACTCGTTCAAAGTGTGACAAAACTATTGACATCTAGACATCATATCAGACTTCAAACTTTCCTTATATAACTCTGAAGGTCGAAACAAAAAGTCGAGTCCTAACGAAACCGAAAAGACCCGGAAAACACCGAGGTATGTTTAAAATACTACTAAAGAAGATCAAGACACTTACAACAGTAACCGTAAAACTATCTTTAATGTAATGTAGACATCTAACAAAACCCGTCATGTCGGTAAAATTGTTTTAATCACGAAGATTAGGTTCTTGTACCCTATATAAAGGAAAAAAAAAAAAAATTAGTAGAAATCAAAGGAAATCGTCACAAACCAGAAAGTGGAGGAAACAATTCGAATAAATCTATAAGGTAAAAAAAAAAATGTAATAAATTTTACCCTAACGTAACAATGAAAGAGAATGACCTATAGATTAATAATCACATTTCTTTATGTTGTCTACGAACATGTAATTAGAACATAGGACGATAGAACGACTCAACTAAAGAATTAGACTTAACAAAAACACACCTCTGAAATTCCAGAAATAAATCTTATAGTACAGTAGACGTTTATCACCGTCAAAATGGAGTAGGGAAGGTCAGAGACATATAGTAAACAAAGAAAAAGAACAAACTGACGACACCAATCTTAAAGATTATGACGTAACTTATTTTGACCACTCTCATCCGTATTCCTACGGATGACCCTATACGAATGTATAAGGAGTAGATTATAAGTCGTCTTATAATCACATATATATATATATAATCTATACTACAAAGAATCTATAGATGATATAATCATATCTTATAAGATGATCTTATAAGATTTTACCTTATAAGATTTTACCTTATAGATCTTTATTTGAATTGTTTCCTCCACTTTCTGGTATGTGACAATTTCCTTTGACTTCTACTAAAAAATTTTTTACCTTTCTATACGGAACAAGAACCTAACCTTCTTGATTAAGATATCAAGATTTATGACATCAAGGGTTATGACATAACGTACCTTGATCACTCTCATCCGTAGGAACAGGACAAGGACTTAAATCGTTCTACCGAAAGTCGAAAAGTGACAACTGATACTATAATGTATACTCAAACGGTACTTACCGGAAATAATACGACTCTATACAAGGGAGATATGAGGAAATCACTCTCAAAAACAGTATTACCTAAAATTGAAAGTAATTTATGAAAAAGACGTAGACAAATCTATTAGTAAACCAAAAAGAGAGAGAAAAACCATTCCACAATATAGTGTAACTAGTTACACGTATGTAATTTGGTAAGATCACTAAGACCTTACTCAGGTTCCCCCTTTACTACATACTATGTAAAAGAGATAAAACCTAAAGTAAACGATCATGTAACAACCCCTAAAACCGTAGACACAAATATTTTCTATAACCGTATATATGTATGTATATATATATATATAATCGTAGTAACTGACTAAAACCATAATCTCACTATTTTTATTTAAAAACGTACAAGGGAGGGTAAACTAAAAAACCCTATCAAACTATTTCTATCTATACGATAATAGACATACAAACTATATTAAGGGGTCATTTCTGGAAGACAGGATCTTAAAACCAGTGTCCCTCATAAAAGTAACGTCTATTAAACTTTTCAGACAAGTGATACGTAGAAAGATTGAGTCAAAACCGCCCCTTTGAGATTATTGGACAGGTAAAGAAGGTCTCACAGGTTAAACAACTGTATATTGACAAGTATGATAAGATGATACTAAGAAAACTTAAATACACCATAACTAACGACAAACGGGGAAAGTAAAGGATAAAACAAATCAACCCAGTAGAAAAGTAGAACCCCCCGACCACTCTCTAAACAACTAAAACAAATAGAAAAAACTTTTTGGATGAAAACCAAAATAAGTATAAAAGATAAAAATTTTAGAACTAATAAAGAAGAGTATAGAAATAAAGGAATGAAAAGACCGAAACCCAAAACAAACAAGAAGAAAAAGGTCAAGAAAATCCACCATCCAATCTATAAATAAACTCTATAAAAAATAGGAAACTCATTCTACCATCATCATACTTAAAGGGAGAATCCTGACGAGAACGAAGTAAGGTATCTAAGCAATCCAACACGAAAGTAAAAAGTAAACGGAGTTACATAAAAGACTGAAGAGAAAACTAAAGTAGTACCTTTAGTTTACTACTTTAGTTTCCAAAAAGATAAGATGTAAGTCTTTTGTTTCTAGTACCGTAGACCAGGGTAACGAAGTACCGTTTATCTACCTCTTTGTCACCTTTGTCACCGTCTAAAAAAAAACCCCCCCCGAGATTTTAGTGACGTCTACCATATTTTTCTACGAATGAGGAACCTTCTTTTCAATACTGGTTGGATCTGTCGTAAAATTTTTCGTCTCTACAATGAAACGGTCGTTTCCGGGTAGATCAGTCCCGATACCAAAAAGGTCATCAGGACATACCTACACTCTCAACCTGATATTTCTTTCGACTCACGGCTTCTTAACTACGAAAACTTGACATCACAACCTCTTCTGAGAACTCTCAGGGAACCTGACGTTCCTCTAGGTTGGTCAACTAGAATTTCCTTTAGTCAGGACTGACAAGTAACCTACGACTTCGACTTTAAGGTTATCAAACCGGTGGACTACCTTACTTGACTGAGTTAACTTTTCTGGGACTACGACCCTTTCTAACTTCCTCTCTCCTCTTCTCCTGTTGTCTCCTACTTTACCAACCTACCGTAGTGACTGAGTTACTTGTACTCAAATTTAATTGACGTCCTCAACCACTATCTGTCCCTCCGGACCGTACGACGTCAGGTACCCCAGTGTCTCAACCTGTCTTGACTCACTGACTTGACTTAACTTGAAAGTAGTAACTTTATTTTCCAAAAAATTATCGTACAACAGAACAGAGGTACACTAAGGGGGGAGGGGGGGGTGGGGCAAAAAGAAAACACCAACAAAAAATAAAAGTATGGTAAGACCAGTCTTCTACGAACTTTATTAAAGAAAGGAGAACTTAAACAACTCCTAAGAAAAACATTGGATCATACACCAGATAGGATCTTTAGTAAGATATACGTGAACTTTCATACAACGTAAGATTAACACCACCACCACACACACACACCCCACCCCCTACATCACATGACATCTATAGTTGATCTATAGTAGTTCAAATTGACTGGATGACCCAGTAAATTCTGGTGTAAAGAAATAAGAAAAGATAGACCTACTAGACAGGCAACTACAGTGACCCAACAATTCAAGAGGATGACAATGACACCATAACAGTTAAAGAGGAAAGTACAGACAATCATAAACGAAATATGTAAATCTGTGATAGTATAACTCAAGTATATACTATTACTCATTATAGGAGTATAAACAGTGAAATAGTAACATATTACGGGGAGAAACAGAAAGAGATACCGACAAACAAAAGTTCAAATAAAACAGACTATAATCATAACGATGGAGGAAAAATAACAGTAAAGACAAAAGTACTTTATGGAGATAATTAAGGAAGTGAAAGTAAGACACACACAGAAAGTGGGACTCGATATCCACTGTGTAACGTCCAAGAACAAAAGAATAAGTCGGAGGGTAAGAAACAGAAAACTAACCTTTTAAATCAGTAAACTGTAATTTTTATTAATAGTCATTCACACATGGATAACGGTGGAATAAGGAATTAAAAGTTAACAAAACATCAAGAACGAAAAAGTAAAGAACAGAAACTTAAAGGAAAACACCAAACTACTAAAAGAAAACATTATTCAGGACAAACCCAATACACTTGAATTACACATAAAAACCAAACACCTGGTGTCTCAAGTTTATAAACCTAGGTATTGGTATAGATGAACGAAATCGGATCGTCAGTATATTCAAATTTGTGAAAGATTTTCTAGATTTAAAAAATGAGAGGAGTGAGTGTAAAATACTAAAACTACAGGATAAAATTTAGTAAAAATAGAAAAACTATAAAAATACCAATACTCGTGAAAATGTTAACAACTAACAAAAATTTAGATACATGACCGAATAAAATCACTAAAAGTTAGGAAAATATATAAACTGAAAGGACAACACTCAAAGGGAAAGAATATCTAAGAACGAAAATAGATAGACCTCTTGTGGGAACTTATGAAGAAAATCCCATCCGAGTCATCGTGAAGGGACCACCGAGTCTACCATTACTTAAACAGACGTTACCCCCTCTGGACCCAAACTCGGAACCCAAACCTTCTAGGGGACCTCTTCCCTTACTTATGGGTGAAGTTATAAGGACTACCCTCTTAAGGTACCTATCTCCTTGGACCGCCCGATGTCTGGTACCCTAGTGTCTCTCAGTCCGTACACACTGTCTGATTGTGAAAAGTGAAAGTCAAATCATGACGACTTGAAAAAAAGGTCTCTCGAAAAAGGAATGTACTCTTTAATAAATGGTGAGGAAGATAAGATTTCCTGTGAGAACGAGCCATCTCATAGGATCCAACGTCTCAAAATGGAAAATCCTGAACTGATATAGTACGTTGACGAAAGATCTAAACTTTCACAAATCGATATTAAAAAAATTGTGTAGCACTACGGGAAGACCTAGAGCATAATACATATCCAGCCGTGTAAAATATAAAAAGATGTATAGAACATACGACACATAAGTCAAAAATTAAACAGAAAGACAAACGACAAGACTAACCCGCTAAAGGTGATAAAATAGTCGGTCTAGTGAACAAACAAAAAGAAAAAGTAAGTAAAACGATAAGTCAACGAAGATCTGACCAAAAATAGAACCATTAACTTAACGGGGAAAAACTAATCGAGTAGACATTCAAAGATCAAGGAACAATGTTACTATACATAAAAAATAATTGTAAGAATTAAGTCAATTGTATAAAAAAGTGAAATAAATAAATAAATAAAAATTAACTTCCTATGAACGAAATGTCTTAAAACAACAAAAGACAGTTTGGAGTTTTACTTAGTCGATATTATTATCCATATGTATATAGGGGTAGGCAAAACTTTGAGTGAGGGTAGAGGGAGGGGTAGGGTGGAGAGATCCAACTATGTCTCTGGGACAAACCCAAAGGACTCTGTATATGGTTTAAGGATGACCTATAGATAAAATGTATACCATTACATTCAGAGGTACAATGAGAGAGGTATGTAGAGTGGAGGGGTACAGGTATTCAGATAAGAAATACAAACAAAGAGGTTACGACGGGACGTTTATTTAAGAAGTTATGGTAAAAAGATCTAAGGTATATATACGTAATCATATGCTATAAAAAGAAAGAGAAAGACTGTATGAAGTGAGACATTATCCGAGATCCAAGTAGGTGTAGTAATCTTGACTGAATTTACGTAAAGAAAAATACCGACTCATTATAAGGTAACACATATATATGGTGTTGAAGAAATAGGTAAGTAGACAACTTCCTGTAGATTTAACGAAAATACAAAATCGATAACATTCATCACGACGTTACTTGTTACCCTATGTACACAGAAAAAGTTAAAACCAAAGGAGTCCCATGTACGGATTCACCCTAGCGACCGAGTATACCACCAAAATAAAGATCAGAAGATTCTTTAGAGGTATGATAGAAAGTATCTTCGACATAGTTAAATGTAAGGGTAGTTGTGACGTTCTCCTAAGGGAAAAGAGGTGTGGAAGGGGTCGTAAACAACAAACATCTGTAAAACTACTGTCGGTAAGACTGACCACACTCTACTATAGAGTAACATCAAAACTAAACGTAAAGAGATTATTACTCGCTACAACTCGTAGAAAAGTACACAAACAATCGATAGACATACAGAAGAAACCTCTTTACGGACAAATCCATAAAAGAGGTGAAAAACTAAACCAACAAACAAAAAGACCATAACTCAACACACTCGACGAACATATAAAAACTTTAATTAGGAAACAGTCAACAAAGTAAACGATAACAAAGGAGGATAAGACTACCAACAGAGAAGTGGAGTGAATATCAAAGGAAACGACACACTTTCGAAAATCCAAATTAGTCCAGGGTGAACAAATGAAAACAAAAATAAAGGTGATGAGATCCTGAACCCAGTATCTCTTAGAACGAAACTAAATACAGTAGTTCACAAGACGGACACAAAAGGAGATTCTTAAAATATCTAAGACCAGAACGTAAATCGAGAAATTACGTAAAAACAAACTGGAGGGGATTCGGAGAGTCACAAGACTTATATAATGGTGTATATAAATAATATCAAATTAAAAAATTTAGAAAAAAGGAAAAATAGAAGACATGGAACGATAAAAAAATTCGTATAAAGAAGAGGAAACCAGTGGGATATTAAATCGTAAGTAAGGACTCTATAAAGTAGAAAAGGAAGTTAAAAACCAGACTCAAACAAATCTTAGGTAAACGTAAAAGGAGAACGAAAAGGTAAATTATAAAAGTCTGAAACTTGAATACTAAATACGACAATAGAGTATAGTCGTTAATGAACAAGTTACTGTAATTTAAGTAAAACCTTTCAACACAATTACAAATACAAAAAGTATGAAAAGAAAATCCAAAAGTGTGTGGTTTTATATAACTATTAGTAAAAGAAGAAATATTAACAACCCTAAAGATAATTTACACATCACAGAAGACAAAAACAAAATACAAGTACAAATAAACACAAAGTAAAAGGATCTGAGAACGGACCCTTTAAGGTACCTGTGTCCTCAGACCACCCGACGTTAGATACCCCAGTGTTTCTCTACCTGTACTGACTCACTGGATTGTGAAACTGAAAGAAAAATGAAAAAAGGGTTGATCGTTATCGTTTTCCTCTCAAACCTATTGACAAAGAATAAAGTACTCAAGAGAGACTACAATGATGTGACTCACGTCAAAAAAAATTTTTATATTTAAATAAATAAAATTAATTATTTTATTTCCAAATAATGAAATATTATAACATAACCAAAAGGTATGTAGTTGTACTTCTGTATCAAAAACAACAACAACTATAGGACATAAAAAGAATCGAAGTTAAGAAACAACTAAATCATCCTATAAAATAGAAATGAGAAAAAAAGGAGAGTGGTGGTTTGTAAGTCCAATAGACTATAAAGGGTCCCTTCCTCAATACGAAGACATTTCCAATAGGTTCCGACGTATTATTTAGTGGGGGTTTTGAATTACCAATTTTATTATAAACGGATACTAAAACATTTAATTGACTCTTCTTGAGTGGCCCCTATCGGACAGGTATCAAACGTATCATAGATGACCTGAGTAAGTACGCTTACGTTAAATCCTACCTCCTCAGTTCTACCAAGACCATTGGAGACGATCTTACTGACCTTTTGACCTCGAAAAAGAGGACATCATGAAAAAGAAGGAACATCGTGAAATAAGAGGTCTTTAATAAAAGAGAGTTCTGAAAAGTTGAAAGGTAGGAAAACAAAAGTACATTAAAGGTCACACCATCGAGTCGAAGAAGTGTACTACCGAGTCTCCGGTCTGTCGGTGTTTATATTCGACGTTCCAGAGAATTCGGGACCGGAGCCTTCAATACATTGGAACGAAAATGGTTTAAGATATAGAATGTCTTTCAGTGTCATCCCTGGATCTAAGTTTTGAGGTAGAGAATCACCCCTTTTACGTTTTAGTGTAACGTCCCCCCTTTTTTTTTCGTACTCCCTACTCTCTCAACAATACCGGTGGAAACCTTTACAAAGAGTTTACGATCCTTATTGAAGAGTTCTGACGACGGAGATCAAGGTATGTGAAGGACTTGAGGAAGGAAAACTCAGAAATCATCCAGAAAAAGTCTGGATGGTCCCGAATCAATATAGAGGTCATAAAAGACTGAATTTCACCTATTAGATGAAGACCTCCACTCGGGATTGACTGTGAAACTCAAGGTGAGGGTGGACTAGGTTAAGGTTGGACATAAGTGGAGAGAAGACACATAAGGGATAACTGAAGTGAGACAGGACTCGAGGTCTCGGTTTATGTCACGAGAACCTACTAATCAGGGGGAAATTTTTATTTCAAATGTCTTAAAAGAGGTTACACTGTGTTTACTAGATTAACACACCGATATCTCGTAGAAATCTCTCTGTCTAAACTTAAATTCGTCGATGGTCGTAGGTTTCTTTTCACTTTTGGTGATTTAACACAGACTGAGAAACGTTGGGGTTCCTGACATATAAGGTAGCTTAAGAGGTCCCTCCTTGTGACCTCACCCATCGGAAAGGGAAGAGGTCCCCTAGAAGGGTTGAGTCTCTACCTTAGGTTTCTTTCCGTTACGGTTTCTTACAAGTTCGATGGTGTGTTAACGTGAGTAGAGTGTACGATCGTTTCATTACGAGTTTTAAGAGGTTCGGTCCGAAGTTGTCATGTAATTGTTTCTTAAAGGTCTGCAAGTTCGACTTAAAATTTTTCTGTCTTTTTGGTCTCTAGTTTAACTGTTATAGGCAACCTAGTATCTTTTTCGTTCTCTCAAGGTCTTTTTGTTGGTGAAGACGAAATAACTACTACGGTTACGGAAACTGACACACTTAGTGTTTTTTGACACCTTTTATGTACCTTTATGGTCTGGTGGGATTTACGGAGGACTCTTTAGACATCCCCCTCAGTTCTTCATTGTCTTGACCTGTACCTTGTTGTCTGACCAAGGTTTAACCTCATACAGTTCCGACACATAACAGTGGAAAGAATAAATTAAACGTACGTCTCATGAAGTACGTTTTACGGTCCGACCTACTTCGTGTACGACCCTATTTCTAACGACCCTTTTTTTATTTATTGGAGTCTATACATCTACTGTAGTAGGAATACTGTCTTTCGCTTCTTCTTGATTTCTCGGGGAACTACTTTCACTTTCTCCTCTCACTTTGTCAACCGAATTTTGAGTTGTAAGTCTTTTGATTCTAGTACCGTAGACCAGGGTAGTGAAGTACCGTTTATCTACCCCTTTGTGACCTTTGTCACTCTCTGATAAAAAACCCAAGGTTTTAGTGACGTCTACCACTGACGTCGGTACTTTAATTTTCTGTGAACGAGAAACCTTCTTTTTGATACTGGTAGGATCTGTCGTGTCATTTTTTTTCGTCTCTATAATGAAACGGTTGGTTTCAGGTAGATCAGTTTCGATACCAAAAAGGTCATCAGTACATACCTACACTTCCAACCTGATATTTCTTTCAACTCACAACTTCTTAACTACGAAAATTTGACCACAACCTCTTCTGAGAACTCTCAGGGCACCTGACTTTCCTCTAGGTTGACCAGTTAGGACTTCCTTTAGTCAGGACGGATAAGTAACCTTTCTTACTACGACTTGGACTTTGAAGGTATTAAACTGGTGAACTACACTTCTTGACTGAGTGACCTTTTCTGGGGCTAGGACCCTTTCTAAGATCCTTCTCTTCCCCTACTGTCTCCTATTCTACCGACCTAACGTAGTGGTTGAGTTACCTGTACTCAAACTCATTCGAAACCCTCAATCACTACCTGTCCCTTCGGACAGGTACACGATATCAGGTACCCAAACGTTGTCAGCCTCTGCTGACTCGTTGACTTGACTTTGTAGTAGGATCTATTAGAAATCACTCTGAGAGCATTAAAGTATTGGTGTTTAGACTCTAACTTCGTAACATTAAGATACATAAAAACTTTTGTACAGTGTATAACTATAAATTCACGATACAATTTGTAACAATGTATAAGTTTATATATATGAATTTTGGAAGATGTAAATTCTTAATCCTTTTTGATATACGTCTTAAGAGTCTTGTAGAAACCAAAGTCAGTCAAGTCGAGTTAACGAGTCATCACAGACTAAGAAACACTGGGGTACTTAACGTCGTGCGGTCCGGAGGGACAGGTAGTGGTTGAGGGTCTAAAGTGAGTCTGAGTACAGGTAGCTCAGTGACTACGGTATGTCGGTAGAGTAGGAACCAGCAGGGGAAGAGGAGGACCGGGGTTAGGGAGGGTCGTAGTCTCATAAAAGGTTACTCAGTTGAGAAGCGTACTCCACCGGTTTCATGACCTCAAAGTCGAAATCGTAGTAAGGAAGGTTTCTTTAGGGTCCCGACTTGATGAAGTCTTACCTGACCAACCTAGAGGAACATCAGGTTCCCTGAGAGTTCTCAGAAGAGGTTGTGGTGTCAAGTTTTCGTAGTTAAGAAGCCACGAGTCGAAAGAAGTGTCAGGTTGAGAGTGTAGGTATGTACTGATGACCTTTTTGATATCGGAACTGATCTGCCTGGAAACAACTATTTCGTTACAGAGACGAAAAATTATACGATTGATCCAACCAGTATTGAAAGGAAAGTTCCTCATTCGCAGAAAATTAAAGTACCGACGTCAGTGGTAGACGTCACTAAAATCTCGGGTTTTTTCATTTCAGACTGTGACAAAAGTGACAAAGGGGTAGATAAAGGGTACTTCACTACCCTGGCCTACGGTAGTAGAAGCAAAAGACTTACAACTCGAAATTCGGTTGACAAAGTGAGAGGACAAAGTGAAAGTAGTTCTCCGAAAACTCAAGGAGAAGTGAAAGACGGTATTCCCACCACAGTAGACGTATAGACTCCAATAACTATAAAGAGGGTCGTTAGAACTAAGGTCGAACACAAAGAAGGTCGGGTCGCAAAGAGTACTACATGAGACGTATAGTTATTCGTCCCACTGTTATATGTCGGAACTGCATGAGGAAAAGGATAAACCTTGGTCAGACAAAAAGGTACAGGTCACGATTGACAACGAAGGAGTAGACGTATGTCTAAAGAGTTCTCCGTCTAGTCCAACAGATCATAAAGGTATAGAAAGTCTTAAAAGGTGTCAACTAACACTAGGTGTGTCAGTTTCCGAAACCGTATCAGTTATTTCGTCTTTATCTACAAAGAGACCTTGAGAGAACGAAAAAGGTACTACGTCAGCTACAACCGTTAAACTAAAGACCAAGGAGACGGAAAAGATTTTGGTCGAACTTTTAAAAACCAAATCTACAGGTGCTTACTATACAAAAAAAAAAAAAAAGAAAAAAGGATTGAAATTTGAAAAATAAAACACAACCCCATATCGGTTATTCGTTACAACATCAAAGTCCAATTATCGCTTCCTTGGGTCGGTAGGTATATGTAAATGGGAAGAAAGGGTTTCGGGGGAGGGTAGGTCCGACCGTGTTTTGTCACTCGTCTCAAGGTATACCATATGTTATCCAGGAACAAACAATAAGCAAAATTTATGTCGTCACATATGTACTGGAAGGGTTTCAGGATTGACATTACTATTAAAAACTTATTCTCTTTCAATTTTATCTTCGTTCTCTATTTCTATAAAGGTGACTTACAGATTATCCAAAAATAAGTCATATAAATATATAATAACGTAAGGTGACTCGTCGTGTTTTACGAAAGGTTCAGAACCAATCAGTGATCTGACCATTACGGTTCCTTTTCTTTGGACGGGCTAAGGACTCTTTGCGATAATAAAAGGTCCTATCGAATAGAATTTTTCTTGTCAGAATTTTCGTAAAATCATAAGTTCTTCTGACAAAGTTTGAAGTAAATACGAAAATGGTTGTTATTTAACTCTTTGTATATCATGGATCATAGATAAGGACTTGTGATGGATTATAATTTTAAAGTTTAGGAAAAATGAGTATTTTAACATAATCGTGAATTCAGGTTCTAAAATTCTTAAAAGGTTTAACTTAATTAAAAAGAATAAGGTTTCTAATTTTATGTCACGTGTGTGTTTAATCCACCACGATTCAGTCACCTCTTTCCAAACAAGGGGGAGGGGGAAAATTTCAGGAGGTCCATCGTTAAGTTATAGACGAGTCACTTAATTACTATTGGACAAGAAAAAGGAACAGATCCATATCCAAACCTATTACACAACGGAACCCTTGTTCTTCCTTAAACGGATCGGACAGACGTTTCATCCCATAATGGATCGGTCCATTTACTTAGTAAGAATTAACAACTGTTACTAAATAACACAAAGTAATCCTAATTTTTAGAGAGTAATGAGTTTTTAACCAAACACTTAGTCGTCGTAACGGTAGTAGACCCTAGAACAATCTTTATTTCTTAGAGTTCAGGATGTCTTAGTCTTAGAAGTAAAATTGTTCCAGGTAACACATAAGGATACGTGTAATTTTAAACTCAGTAACAATATTATAAAAATGGTCTTTCTCGACTTTCGTCACTGGGACACCAATATTTGTGGTATTCTTTTAAACAGGTAATTTCGTACTAACGTAAATTAGTATTGAATATTTAAAGGATCAACAAAGTTTTATTGTTTCAGGTGTTTAACTCATGGTAACTTTCTTTTCTATGACAACTGTTATTTGTTTCAAGTTCTTCTATAAGAAACGGAGATTTATTGTAAAGTCTGATCTTATCTCTATTTTATACACACACACACACACACACACACATATGTATATTAGAGTCGTGTTCAGTGAATCCCTATAAAAGACATTCTTTCAATACCTGATATCTCCCTCTCTTTGAGACTTTCCCCAGTTCCTTCCTGATGTACATCCTCAATTATAAACTTAACCTTAGAGTTCTTATTTGTCTTAATTTCGTTTACCTTACTACCCACTCATTTTGGAATTGTCCTTCCTTTTACATTCCGTAAACAGATTTTGTATTCCATGTATATTCCCTTGTGTTTGTTTTAGATCTTTCCATCCTATTTTGGTCTAGGTAATATCCAAGGGAGGGTTAAAACATGAGAGAAGAGTACCATTGTTAGTTATAGGGTTACACATCCAATAAATTCGTCAAACACCATTTCCCTTACCTAAAATTTTGATCTGGTTGTACCTAACTTTAAAATCGGAACGGGGAATAAACTATACCCAGGAATCGATTTAGTGAATTTGTAAGACACGGAGTAACCCGTAAACTACAAAATTAATTACGTGTATTTTATCGTGTTACGGACTATGTATTATTAATGAGGTATGTAATAAAAGAGGAACACTCAAAAATGTAGAACAGTCAATACAGTGGAGGTTTCATTTCTTGATTTTTAAAGTCCACATGGAATCAGAAGTTATAGAAATGAGACCTCAATATCTTTAGAGTTCACCTTTACCTTCTTTTAATTTCTTATATATAGGTAGAGAGATCGTTCTCTATAACATTGTTAAGGAATTCATTTTTATTACATTTTACGAAATCTAGAATCTATACCTTAGTACACTATAATCTCCAGGATTGATGTTATTACATAATTAACGGTTTCGACTAGTGTTAAAAAAGTAGACATTTTACCCTTATTTTGAATGAAGAGTTTCAACTACCTCCCTATTCTAATGTATACACGTAAAGATGTAGTAAGTTGTGTCCAAGAAATCGTGTATCATTTGTAAGTTATTTGTTATCCATACTAGTACTACCCCGAAGGGACCACCGAGACTACCATTTTCGCTTCACTTCAGCGAGTCAGCATAGACTGACGAACGCTGGGGTACCTGACATCGGATAGTCAGAGGGGGCAGGTACCCTAAAAGGTCCGTTCTTATGACCTCACCCAACGGTAAAGGAAGAGGTGTTTACCAATTCTTAGACGGATTTTACGTTCTCTGGGTCTAAGTTAGGGACCCAATCCTTCTAGGGGACCTTTTCTTTTACTGATGGGTGACGTCATAAGAACGGACCTCTTAAGGTACCTGTCTCCTCGGACCACGTGATGTCAGGTACCGCAACGTTTCTCACTGGTTCGCACACGAACGTGTGTGTGTGTGTGTGTGTGTGTGTGTGTGTGCTAGTGCTATTACTACTGATAACAAGTCAGCGATTCAGTACAGGTCGAGAAACGTTAGGGTACTTTACGTCGTGTCGTCATCCCCCTTGAACCCTCCAAAGAATTTCAAGAGACGACGGAACGGCGACTTTGGTAAGAACTGTTCTAGTACTCGTTAGAGTCGTTTAGATCACCAGCTCAGAACAAGGAGTAGAGTGACTTGAAAAACCGTTGTAAACTATGTCGACCAACAAGAGAGGGAATGTGTGAAAGAATCCAAGTTACTGTAGTGACGGAAAAACAGAAAATGAATGTGACTAAGGACGACTAACTAAAGTCTCGGTATCGAAAGTTACATTATTATATGTCCGTTCTTGGGACCGGAGAAAGACTCGATATCTAAACGGAGTCTATGACATAGGTTAAATGGTAGGACAAAGGATCCCGACTACATGGTTTAGTGTCGTTTGAATCACCGGATTTTATTTTCCTTAATTTATAAAGTAACCAGACCTCCGGTCTTCAGACTTTAATTCCACAACCGTCCCAACGGACGGGAGGTTTACGGTATCCTTTTTTTAGGAATGACAGAGAATGTTCGTAAGGACTCGAATACCGACATATTGAGATCAAAGACGACGGTTAAAGTGTACCGAAAGAGGTGAAGAAAGGACACAGACACCGAAGAGAAGAAAACATATTCCTATGAACAGTAACCTAAATTCCGTATGGTTTATTAAGTCTTACTAGGATAAATCTCTAGGAACTAATGTAGGTCTTTATAGAACAAAGGCTTATTTCACTATAAGTGTCCAAAGTCCCTAATCCTACGTCTACATAGAAAGATCCCCGGTGGTAAGTTGGGGAATGACCTCTTCCTTTACCGTTGGGTAAGAACGTCCCTTTTAGGGTACCTGTCTCTCGGACCACCCGTATCCAGGTGTTTCTCAGTCTGTGCTGACTCGCTGACTTTTGTAAGTTGGGTGGTGTGTCGAAGAGACACCTGAGACGAAAGTTTATACAGGGGTTAAGTTGGTGAAATATGGTAGAGCCGTCGAAGATCCGACCAACTTCGGTGGCAGTAGAGGACAGATCTGAGACATATGGTTGAATTTAACAGAGGTAAGAAGACGAAGAGGTGTCAGATAAAAAAGACGTGTCGTTGGTTTCACCAGAAAATTTTACATTTATTTTAGTGTAGAAAGTAGAACTTTAAAGAGGTTATGAAAGAGTAGTAAGATTTTTGTTTAGATTTCAGGAGTGGTTTCCGGAGACTCTGGAACCTCCCGGACGGGGAAGAGTGGTAAGGTATGAGTAGAGAATGGTGGTCGGAGGGACTAACGAGACGAAGTCGGTGTCTCGAAGGACCGAGAAGGAATTGATTTGGTTCACAAAGGGGGACCTAAGTTCCTATAGGAAGAAGGTCTAGAGGTAGTCCAAGAGAGGGAAACAATAAAGTCCAACGACTAGTTTCTCTTAAAGAAAGAAAGAAAAAAACGTAATATAAGAGTCTTGAATATTGACCTTCAAACATAGAAAACTAGTTGAAGTGGGGAAAGCGGGTTGGGGGATGGGTAGGAATGACGAAAACAGTGGTAGTTAGACAAGGGAGATAGACTACAGTTACCAAGAAAAAATAATACATATACACTCTAGTATGTCATAAATAGAATCGTATTACGGGGGTTTAAGGTATGTACAGTATTTACTGTCCTTAAAGAAGGAAAATACCGACTTATTATAAGGTCACACAAACACATATACACACACACACACACACACACACACACACACACGTTGTAAAAGAAATAGATGAGTAAGTGACTACCTATGGATCGGACAAAGGTACAAACCCGACAAGACTTATTACAACGTTACTGGTGTCCCACATCTATAGAAGAACTTTATCACTAAAACAAGGGAAACTTATTTATGGGTCTTAATCTTAACAACCTAGTTTTACTATCAAGATAAAAATTAAAAAACTCCTTAGAGGTATGACGGAAAGTATCACCGACTTGGTAAAATGTAAAGATGTTATTGTGTATTCATAAGGGAGAAGAGGTATAGGAATATTGTGAATAATAAAGAATAAAAAAAACTACTATCGATACGTTTATCTATACTCTACTCTAGAGTAATACCAAACCAAACGTAAAGGGAATACGAATCACTATAACTCGTGTAAAGTATATGGACAACCCGTAGACATACAGAACCCTTTTACAGATGAGTCTAGAAGACGGGTAAAATTTCAGTCTAACAAAGACAAATTACACCGACCATTCGATATACTCAAGAATTATAGGAAACCTAGAGTCGGAAAACAGTCTATATTCTAAACGTTAAAAAAAGGGGTAAGGTAAAGTAAAGTAGTTACCAAAGGAAACGACACGTCTTCGAAAAATCAAAATATATCAGGACGAGGAAATAAAATTTAAATAATAGAAACGAAAGTACAGTTTAGGTACTTTAGTTAGGGTTCTGACTACACTTCCTATCGTACAGAATTGTTCTGAGTCTTGTGAGAAAGACTTATCAGAACAGACCCGTGACAGATAGTGAAATAGGACGGAATAATAAAAAAATACATCGTGATAAATGATTACCTCAACATATACGGCAAAGGGTGAGAAACACGTAAATGAAGAGTACCCGATCCCGAAGTAGAACATATGGACAAAGAGACCATAGATTGTCGTCAGGAAACTTTCCAGTATCTTTGAATTTTTAATAAACAACTTCCTTACTTACTGTCCTATCAAGGGTATTTTCCGCTTTCCTAGTTCTCTAAAACCCCACCACTACCTCCGTATAGTTAGATCCTGTACGAACAGAGGATAAACAGATATTTTAATTAGAACTTGAACGTTTTGTCTATTTATCCGTTTCAAAAGGGAGTAAAGAGGAAGAGTAAAAACCTTTATTCTGTCACATAGAATTTGTAAATCAAAACAAAACTTGTTCCTCTCATGTTACTTTCGAGTTCCATTAATAGATTAAGTTTTATGTCCTCTAAACATTAAAGTTGATGCTTATAAGTCTTACAAAGTCCTCCCAATTTAATAAGTTGTCGTCGAACCAGATGCAGTATTTATGATGGAACTCTTTCTTGTACATAATTAATCGTAGGAAAAAGTTGACACAGAGAAAGGAAACAGAAAATGGTCAAAGGAAAGTGAGTCCTAAGTCAGTAACGTTTTGTCCTAGAGGAAGGACAAATTTTCTTAAATATAACATAAAGGTAAAGGTGATTTTCGATGATAGGGTTCCAATGTATTACTCAGTGGATCCTTGACTCAGTTGTGTACCTACGTCCGTCAGATCACAAATTAGACCTGTGTTTGGGACTGTTAATTGTTTCAGAATAAAAATTAAAAGGGACGAACACCATTAATCAAACATTGTCCCGATGTCCATAAAAACGACATCCGTTTACCATTAAAAGAGAAAGGAGCATTACTATAAAACTACCACTAATAGGCGATCTATCTATTTTTCTTCAGGACTCGGTCCTACTCCTACCTTTTAACCTCCTACACGTGAGAATGGAGGGTGGTGGGTGTCTCGTCGCCCAGAGTCCTCTTTCTCATGTCGGTAAGCTTAAGTCAAGTTTGACATCCCCAAAAAGACTACTATTCATTAAAAATTTTAAGATGTCTTTGAAAAATGTATTAAGAGTTTCAATCCTAAGTCTAAAGTTTCTATACGTGGATATTACCCGGAGTTTTATGAGTCTGGGACCCTACGTGGAAATGAGAGACACCCCTCCTCACAAAGGTACCTCTGTAGACTCATCGTGACCTTCTTTCGAGACACAAGGTCTTCGAAACTAGGTCTCATATTAGACATGGACTTGGTTTAAAGGTAAAGTTACCAATAAGGTAAACTTAATCGTAAATGTTATTCCATATTTTATGGATGGATCATAGATGTTGACTTTTCGTGCATTTTAGTCTTCTGTGTTAATTTTAGTCTTCTGCGTTAGAAGGTTGTTCTTCATAAAATCTGTAGAATCTCGAACATCTATATAGGTCTTCAAGAATTTGTCTCGAAAAATTCTTAGGATCGGAAATTATGAAACCTTTTCCCAACTTTAAATTGTAACCTGAGACCATAAAAGAAGACACATTTCTTTCATAAATCGGTCTCCTATTTTATGAACCTTAAAATTCACGAAAAAGGATAGTAAAAATATTTGAAACCAGTAAAATATTAAAGAAGTAAATGATAACAAAATACTGACTAACTTACCCATGTGATGTATGAAAGTCACCAACACTAAATGATATATTGGATTAAATTTTAGACAATGGGTAATCAAACTACCTTAATTTATCTAGGTATAAGGAGTTTCATTATGACTAAATGTTTTGAAGACTTTAGACTTGTTCAAACTCTTGTCAATAGTTCAGGTCAGTGGAACAAAAACTAAGTTGTATTTACAATACTAAATACAATCTTTATTATATGTTGGTATACAATCTTTATTCCAATGTCCTTTTTTTTTTTTTCTATTCTGATATTGGACTCACGAGGTGGAGTATCATTGGAAGGAAAGTAACTTCAACTATAAAAACATCTGATGTCTCTAAGAATAAAGAATACGATTGACAGTTTAAGTATCTAATATTGGAAAACACGTATCTTTTTACCTTTTGTATATATGTGTCGATGTAAACGGGATTCTTTATCGACACGAAAGAGACCACACAAACATCCATTTTTACATTTGTATTAAATCTGGACCTTCAGGTGATGATTTTTAATTTCCTTTATATTTGTAAGCACCGGTGTTTTCCTTTTCTTGTAAGTGTTCAAACGTCTGTACGGTACTATAAACCGATTTTCTTATTAGTTACGTCGGTTCCTTCTTTCTTTCATTTTTATTTGTTTTATTTGTCGAGACTTCCTCATTTTACTTAAAAATCAAAGGGTCTAATCTGTTTAATTAGAGACTAAGAGTCTCCACTTCCTACAAATGTGTCATAAAATCTCATAAATTGTTTCTAACCCTAGTCTCTACTTAATTTAGGATGGGAGTAGATCCAGTGTGAACCCTTGAAAGAAGGTTGTCATCTATTACCACGAACGGACACCAGTTGGGATCATCACCACCACCAAATCAGTGATTCGGTACAGACTAAAAACTCCGAGGTACCCGTCATCAGGAAGTCCGAGGCGACAGGAACCCTAAAGGGTCCGTTCTTATGACCTCACCCAATGTCAAAGGAAGAGATCCCCTAGAAGGGCTGGGTCCCTGGTTTGGGTACCAGAGGACGTCCGTCGAAGGACGTAACGTCCGTATAAGAAATGGTTGACTCGGTGATCCCTTCGGACCAGTTGGGATGCTGATCCTGGATTGATTTTCAGTCTAGGGGACCGAAATCACCTCTTGATTGTTACCTCTTGACAATCAAAACGTCCACATCCGTTAAATCGAGGATTCCGAACATAAAGATGTTCTCCCTTTTAATACGAAAATTCTGTAGAGAATGTCGAGATATTAGATCTTTCTCTAGTCTTCTTCGAAAAGAACAGAGAGAAAGGTTTTCTTTGAAATAATTGAAGACCGAGTTCTGTTGTTTTAAACAATAGTTTAAGTCTATTAGTCAGTTAATTCTGGTCACTCATATAAGTAAGAGACAATTACTTTTTCTATTAGGGTTTGTATTAAATAACTAGTCCTTAAATTAATGAAATTATGATGATCTAAAATGATGAAAGATCCTCAAGTCTTTTCAACGTAATTTATGATTAATTTAATTATAGTTCACCCTTTGTTCTATACTTAACCGTTAGTACCCTACCTTTCTACAAAATGCAACACATTTCCTGACGGACTTAATAGACGTTATTGTTGACTGTAAATAAGTCACAGATATTACACAGTTTTCAAAGTGCATGTAAGAGAGACGAAGTTCGGTCTTTCATGCATAACAAAAGAAAAAATCGACTTTTTTGGTTCAGAGTATTGGATCGAGTTCGGGTCCAGACACGCCAGGGTTTCGAAAAAGAAATTTTTTTTTTAAAAAAAAATAAATCAAATTAACCTCCAATTAATGAAATGTTATAATATAACCAAAACGATATGTAGTTGTACTTAGGAGTAGTGAGTCAGAGGGACGAGTCTCCCCTTCAACCTTTTCCCGACCCTTTTCTCCTATCTTTCTCGATATCACTCCTTTTTTCGAGGTTTAAAGTTTTGGGTCCTCTTTGTCTGTGAAAATGAAGGGTTTGGAGGACCCTTAACTAGAGATTGTCATGTTTACACTAAGTTACTGATAACGACCGGGGTGGTTTCCCAGATGGACGAATATCTACGGGTTGTATCTGGTTTGTCTTAATCTTTAATTCCATATTTTCCCTTTGTTTCTAGCTATAAACTTACTTACTATAGTTTTAGAAGAGATAAGATCTCTTCATCTTCTTTAGTATTTTTTACCGGTACTAAAAAAAATCAATTCTTTATGTCTTTATTTTCTATTTTAAACCTTTAGTATTGAAACAGATCAAGTTTCAACTCTTGGCAGTGAACCCTCACCGACGATCTTCGAGATGTCCCTAAATTGGTGAGTCCGGACACCCAACACGTTGAAACGAATTTACTGGATAACTAAAAAGTTAACTTGATAAAAATTTTGAAAAAACTATTTACTTAAAGTAAGGATTTCTGACCGGTTAATACTAAAGTGATATAAGGGTTACATGAACCTCTACATCTCCTATAATTTTCTCACTAGTCTTTAATTTATATCAAGAAAGAAAACGAGTTACCCTTCTTAAAATGAAGATACTAATGTATTAGAAACGAAAAAAGTACATCCCCTGAGTCGAGACTATTTGAAAACTAATTGTCAAGTCATCAAACTCTTCTGTTATTGTTTTACTCCAGATAACTTTCGGGTGAGGAACATAATAACCCTATTAATTAAAGACAGTACTGATATCCGGTTTTCCCTTCCCTTGTCGACCATGTGATTAAGTCAAACCATGTGAGACCGACTTTTGAATAAAGAAATATTAAGTAACCATACGTAATGAATTTCTACACTAAAATTTTTTCAGTTTCATTTTTGTAGAAATTTCGTTAAAACGTAAAGAGGTAAATCAAGAAAAACTTGATTTTTGTCGTTATTAATAGATCAGAATGAAGAGAAAGGTAGACTAAACTCTACAAATCTTACACAAGGTATTTTCATTCTTCACAATTCCAATTGTTTGAATCTTTCGAGAGTTATGAAAACGAAAAGTTTTTTTTTTTTAAGGTCTCGAGTAAAAATCGTCGTGTATATGATTCTAGTCTTACTAAGTCTCCAATCGTACCGAGGACACACTCTTACTATGTGTTTAAGTACTTCACAAGGTGTAAAAATCTGTATCTCTTGTTTAAATACCTGTGCCACCCGGGTACTCCTCCCATCCTCTCCCACTCTACATACCTCTCTTATTGTACCTTCGAATATAATGGTATATATTTTATCTATTTGTTACCCTTAAAAGAGATAATGAGTTCTTGAGTTTGTCTACACCCTACCTCTCCCTCTACTCTTCCTCCAAGTTCTCCCTCCTTTGTACTCATATGGACACCGACTAAGTACAACTATAGACCGACGACGATGATTCAGCGAAGTCAACATAGCTTGAGACACACTGGGGCACCTACCGTCGGGTGATCCGAGGAGGTAGGGACCCTAAGAGGTCCGTTCTTGTGACCTCACCAAACGGTAAAGGAAGAGGTTACGTACTTTCACTTTTCACTTTAACTTCAACAAGTCAGTACAGACTGAAAAACGTTGGGGTACTTAACATCGTGTGGTCCGGAGGAACAGGTAGTGGTTGAGGGCCTCAGGTAGGTTTGGGTACAGGTAACTCAACCACTACGGTATGTTGGTAGAGTAGGAGACAGTAGGGGAAGAGGTGAACGGGAGTTAGAAAGGGTCGTAGTCCCAGAAGAGTTTATTCAGTCGAGAAACGTAGTCCATGGGTTTCATAACCTCAAAGTCGAAGTTGTAGTCAGGAAGGTTACTTGTGGGTCCTGATTAGAGGAAATCCTACCTGACCAACCTAGAGGAACGTCAGGTTCCCTGAGAGTTCTCAGAAGAAGTTGTGGTGTCAACTTTTCGTAGTTAAGAAATCACGAGTCGAAAGTAATATCAGTTAGAGAGTGTAGTTATGTACTGATGACCTTTTTGGTATCAGAACTATCTGCCTGGAAACAATCGTTTGATTACAGAGACGAAAACTTATACGACAGATCCAACCAGTATTGAAACAAAGTTTCCTCGTTCGTAGAAAACTAAAGTACCGACATTAGTGGTAGACGTCACTAAAACCTCTTTTTATTTCAGTCGGTGACAAAGGTGACAAAGGGGTAGATAAATAGTACTTCACTTCCCTGGTCTACGGTACTAGAATCAAAAGACTTACAACTCGAAATTCGGTTGAAAAAGTAAGAGGAGAAAGTGAAAGTAGTACTCCGAAAAATCAAGGAGGAGTGAAAGACGGTATTCCCACCACAGTAGACGTATAGACTCCAATAACTATAAAGAGGGCCATTAGAACTAAGGTCGAACACTAAGAAGGTCAGGTCGCAAAGAGTACTACATGAGACGTATATTCGATTTATTCATCCCACTGTTATATGTCGGAACTGCAGGAGGAAAAGGATAAAGCTTGCTCAGACAACAAGGTACAGGTCAAGATTTACAACGAAGGACTAGACGTATGTCTAAAGAGTCCTCCGTCCAGTCCACCAGACCATAAGGATAGAGAAAGTCTTAAAAGGTGTCAAAGAACACTAGGTGTGTCAGTTTCCGAAACCGTATCAGTTATTTCGTCTTCATATACAAAGAGACCTTGAGAGAACGAAAAAGTCACTAGGCCAGCTACAACCGTTAAACTAGAGACCAAGGAGACGAAAAAGATTTTGGTCGAACTTGTAGACCTTCAAGTACCAAGTGCATAACGACTTCGGACCGAACCTCTTAAAACTCGTAATGAAATGATCGCACACTCAACTCATGTTAACACACCATCAAACTCGTAAGAAACCGTAACGGAAAGAAACCCTAACCTTACTTCTGACTGAAAAAGGTCAGGACACCGGTGACGACTCAAAAGGTTTCAACGACCGTATAACTCACGTCGTGAAAGCGTCATAGTAGAAAATCCTAAACTTTATCGCGTTGACCTTAAGGTAGTGGAGGTGATCGAAACAAGTATTACTACGAAAGATTCCTGGTGAACTGAAGTGTAAGGTCCCACAGACCGAGATCAACTCACTAGGGTGGTAGTACTAATAGAGCCAGTACTTCTTGTAAAAACATGTCAAAAAACACATAAGAACGGTGGAGAAGAATTATAGAAGACGAAGACAATCCAGGTAGGGTAAAGACAGAAAATAACTCGGGTAGAAACGTACTTTATAAGGGAACCATAGAGATTAAAGGAATTTCTCTAGAGATCAGAAAGGGTAAGATAACAAAAGGAGATAAAGGAAGGTAACTAGTGACTCCTTCCGAAAGAGTAGAGAGGAACGATAAGAAACCTTGAGACATAAGTTTACCATTTCATTTTACCAAATTTTGACAATCTGTTCGAAAACCTACAGACACATCTATCCCTTACTTTTTTAATACCAACCCCCGACTATTGAGTTGTAGACTCTGACCTCTTTTTAACTCCAGTATACTGGATTTAGTTTAGGGAATACTAATATGTCACCTTCACTCTTTATCTAAATTCCCGGATCTAGACTATCCAGCTCACGGACTACTTGATACCTTACTTCAAGCACTGTAACATGTTCTCTGTCCCTAGTTCTGGTAGGGGTACCTTTTCTTTACGTTTTTCCGTTTGACCGACAGACCCCTCCGGAATGTTTATCGACACTCTTCTTCTCTCCGTTTTTCGGTTCCTCTTTTCCTTTCTATATTCGTAGACTTACGTCTCAAGGTTTCTTATCGTTCTTCTCTATTCTTTCGGAAGAAGTCACTAGTTACGTTTTTTTATCTCCTTTTGTTGTCTTACCCTTTCTGATCTCTAGAGAAATTCCTTTAATCTCTATGGTTCCCTTGTAAAGTACATTTCTACCCGAGCTATTTCCTGTCTTTACCATACCTGGATTGTCTTCGTCTTCTATAATTCTTCTCCACCGTTCTTATGTATCTTCTTGACATGTTTTTTCTAGAAGTCCTGGGTCTATCAGTACTACTACACTAGTGATTAGATCTTGGTCTGTAGAACCTTACACTTCAGTTCACCCGGAATCTTTCGTAATGACACTTGATCACCTCCACTACCTTAAGGTCATCTCGACAAAATTTGGAACTTTCTACTACGACACTTTCACGACGTGAGTTATACGGTCGTTTAAACCTTTTGAGTCGTTACCGGTGTCCTGACCTTTTCCAGTCAAAAGTAAGGTCAGGGTTTCTTTACGTTACGGTTTCTTACGAGTTTGATGGTGTGTTAACGTGAGTAGAGTGTACAATCACTTCATTACGAGTTTTAAGAGGTTCTGTCCGAAGTCGTTATACACTTGAGGGACTACAAGTTCGACGAAAATCTTTTCCGAGTTTTGGTCTCTAGTTTGACTGTTGTAGACGACCTAGTACCTTTTTCATTCTCTCAAGGTCTTTTTGTAGAGAAAGACGAAATAACTGATACGGTTTCGGAAACTGACACACCTAGTGTTCTTTTACACCTTTTAAGACTTTCTCTACCCTTATGGTCTGGTGGATTGGACGGAGAACTCTTTAGACATACGTCCTGTCATTCGTTGTCAATCTTGACCTGTCCCTTGTTGTCTGAGCAAGGTTTATCCTTTTCCTCATGTAGGTCCGACATATAACAGTGGGATGAATAAATTGGATATACGTATCATGTGGTACTCTTTACGACCTGACCTTCTTTGTGTTCGACCTTAGTTCTAACGACCCTCTTTATAGTTATTGGAGTCTATACGTCTACTGTGGTGGGAATACCGTCTTTCACTTCTCCTCGAATTTACGGAGAACTACTTTCACTTTCTGATCTCGCTTTTGAAACCCAATTTCGAGTTGAAAGTCTTTTACTTCTAGTACCGTAGACCAGGGTAGTGAAGTACCCTTTATCTACCCCTTTGTCACCTTTGTCACAGTCTGAAATAAAAAAACCCGAGGTTTCAGTGACGTCTACCACGGACGTCGGTACTTTAATTTTCTACGAATGGGGAACCTTCTATCGTATCTATCGTATAAGTTTTCGTCTCTGTAATGAAACAGTTGATTCCAGGTAGATCGGTTCCGATACCAAAAAGGACACCAGTACATACCTACACTCTCAACTGACACTTCTTACGACTCGTGGATTCTTCACTACGAAAACTTGACACCACAACCTCTTCTGAGAAGTCTCAGGGAACCTGACGTTCCTCTAGGTAAGAATACCTCTAGTTGGGACCCTAAAGAAACCTTCCTTACTACGATTTCGACTTCGAGGTCATGAAACCGGTGGAGTACGTTTCTCAACTGAGTAACCTTTTCTGAGACTACGACCCTTCATGACCCCCGTCCTCCTCTTCCGCTGCTGGGCCCTACTCTACCGACCTACCGTAGTGCCTTAGCTACCTGCACTCAGACTCACTTGAGGTCCTCCACCACTACCTATCCCTCCGGACCGCACGACACTAAGTACCCCAGCGTTTCTCAGCCTGTGCTGACTCACTGACTTGACTCGACTTGACGACAGGGAAAGTAACCGGTACGTTCACCCCTCTGAGACTGAATAGATCAAAATTGGGTAACAGATATATCAGTACTTGGTCCGTTAGGACAAATTTAGTAATATAGTATTGGACGTATATCTAAAAGGAGAACAAGGAAACAGATTAGTTAGTCCCAAACAATTTGAAGCCATAAGTGTTCTTAAAGGTACATTCACATATATATATATATATATATATATATATATTTTGTTACAAATGTCCGTGTGAACAAACTAACACTAAACGAAATTATATAAAACGTATATAAAATAACGTTTAACTTCTAAACACCGTTGAAACGTAACTCATTGGGATAACCATGGTTAAAGGGTTGTTTACAAAAATTACTTCTATACATGTAATGAAAATTCTGTATTACGATAACGTGTAAATTCTCTGACTTGATATCATTTGTATGGAAAATAAACGTGACCCTTTGGTTTTTTTAAGTACACTGAAATAACGTTATAAGTGAAATACTATCATCAAACCTTGTCTTGAATGTCATAGAAACTCTAACCCGACATGACTTAAACTGCGGCACGGGGAGGTATGTTGATACTTGTAGTAGCCACTCTTCTCCTTCCCTTATTTGTGTTTGACTCGATCTGTAGTATATTAGTCCTACATGGTAGTACGGGAAGACTGTCAACAATGGAGGAACAGTTGACCTCCAGTCTTGTATATAATTGAACCGGTGTAGTGTAGTGATCACTGTATCGTTTTTAGACTTGACTCAGTTTAAATTTCCTTTTGGTTTCAAAAAGACTAAAGGTGACAAGGATCTGCCTATCATTGACCGGAACCTTTACATAGAAGTTATTTTCTTTCCTTTTCAATAGAAGAACCCCGACCCCCCTTTTGTTGACCACGACGTATTTTTGTTAATACAGTTTAAGTTTATATGGTGGAGTATTAAAACGGAATTGTCACTTCATCAGAAGTGACAATTGTTAGTAGAGTACACTGTGGAAACCTACTTTCAAACGACATCCATTCAAAAAAGACATATTTTATAGTTGTCGGTTTCTACTTACATACCTTAGTGGCGTAAGTGATGTAAGGATTTTTTTTTTTTTTTTTTTTTTTTTTTTCGATGATATTATCGGTTTGTAAAGGGGGAACAAAGAGTCTTCCGATTTAGTCTGAAAGTCAAGCCAAGGCAAGTCAAGTAAAGTCAGCGAATTACACAGGCTGAGAAACGCTGGGGTACTTAGTGTCGTGAGGTCAGGAGGGACAGGTAGTGGTAGAGGGTCTCAAGTGAGTCTGAGTGCAGGTAGCTCAGTCACTACGGCAGGTCGGTAGAGTAGGAGCCAGCAGGGGAAGAGGAGGACGGGGGTTAGGGAGGGTCGTAGTTTCAGAAAAGGTTACTCAGTTGAGAAGCGTACTCCACCGGTTTCATGACCTCAAAGTCAAAATCGTAGTAAGGAAGGTTTCTTTAGGGTCCCAACTAGAGGAAGTCTTACCTGATCAACCTAGAGGAACGTCAGGTTCCCTGAGAGTTCTCAGAAGAGGTTGTGGTGTCAAGTTTTCGTAGATAAGAAGTGTGAGTCGGAAGAAGTGTCAGGTTGAGAGTATAGGTATGTACTGATGACCCTTTTGATATCGGAACTGATCTGCCTGGAATGAACCGTTTCATTACAGAGACGAAAACTTATACGATAGACCAACCAGTATTGAAAAGAAGGTTCCTCATTCGCAGGTATTAAAGTACCGACGTCAGTGGTAGACGACACTAAAACCTCGGGGGTTTTTATTTCAGACTGTGACAAAGGTGACAAAGAGGTAGATAAAGGGTACTTCACTACCCTGGTCTACGGTACTAGAAGCAAAAGACTTACAATTCGACATCCGGTTGAAGAAGTGAGAGGTGAAAGTGAAATTAGTTCTCCGAGAAATCAAGGAGAAGTCAAAGACGGTATTCCCACCACAGTAGACGTATAGATTCCAATAACTATAACGAGGGCCGTTAGAACTAAGGTCGAACACAAAGAAGGTTGGGTCGCAAAGAGTACTACATTAGACGTATCTTCAATTTATTCGTCCCACTGTTATATGTCGGAACTGCATGAGGAAAAGGATAAACCTTGGTCCGACAAAAAGGTACAGGTCAAGACTGACAACGAGGGACTGGACGTACGTCTAAAGAGTTCTCCGTCCAGTCCACCAGACCATAAGGGTAGAGAAAGTCTTAAAAGGTGTCAAAGAACACTAGGTGTGTCAGTTTCCGAAACCGTATCAGTTATTTCGTCTTTATCTACAAAAAGACGTTGAGAGAATGAAAAAGGTACTAGGTCGTCTACAACCGTTAAACTAGAGACCAAGGAGGCGGAGAGGATTTTGGTCGAACTTGCAGTCCTTCAAGTGCCAAGTACATAACGACTTCGGACAGAACCTCTTAAAACTCGTAATGAAATGATCGTACACTCTACTCACGTTAACACACCATTAAACTTGTAAGAAACCGTGACTGAAAGAAACCTTAACCTTACTTTTGACTGGAAAAGGTCAGGATACCGGTGACGACTCCAAAGGTTTAAACGACCGTATAAGTTTAGTAGAAAGTCCTAAACTTCGTCAAGTCAACCTTAAGGTAGTGGAGGTGATCGAAACAAGTATCACTACGAAAGATTCCGGGTGAACTGAAGTGTAAGGTTCTACAGACCAAGATCTAATCACTAGTGTAGTAGTACTGATAGACCCAGGACTTCTAGAAAAAACATGTCAAGAAGGCACGTAAGAACGGTGGAGAAGAATTATAGAAGACGAAGACAATCCAGGTACGGTAAAGACAGGAAATAGCTCGGGTAGAAACATACTTTACAAGGGAACCATATAGATTAAAGGAATTTCTCTAGAGATCAGAAAGGGTAAGCCAAAAAAGGAGATAAAGAAATGTAACTAGTGACTTCTTCCGAAAGAATAGAGAAGAACGATAAGAAACCTTGAGACGTAAATGTACGGATATAGAAGGGAAAAGAGGAAACGAAAAGCGGAGAGAAGAAGAGTGTCAATAAACATTCCGGAGGGGTCTGTCGGTAAAACGAAAAAACGTAAAGAAAAGGTACCCCTACCAGAACTAGGGACAGAGGACATGTTACAGTGCTTGAAGTAAGGTATCAAGTAGTCCGTGAGCTGGATAGTCTAGATCCGGGAATTTAGATAAAGAGTGAAGGTGACATATTAGTATTCCCTAAACTAAATCCAGTATGGACTTACCAGATCGCCAAAAGGGACAAAAGAAGTTAAACTCAGACTTAAACCATTCTTCCTCAAGTACTAGACTCGGTGTCAGTCGAGGGCCAGAACAAAAACAACTGACATATCTCGAAGAGGTAGAAACCGACGTATCTTATGTTAGTTAGACTAAAACCACAACTGGTAGACCACTACAGGTACACATCTCAGAAGAGAACACAACAACCTTCTCCCACAACCGATACTGGTCACGCAAAAGAACCGTTTTGAGAATCAGAAACGGGACAAAGTAAGGAGAGTCCAACCCTCCGATATTTGTTAGTGTACACCAACCTGCTTGGACATGTCCACCCGATCTATTGGAAGTCTCCTCAAGTATTAAACTTTGTGAGAACAGTGTGGGTCCTTAAAAATAACTGAACCTCGACGTGAAAATGAGGAAGAGACTCTCTTTGGCACCCCTTGTCTGGGGGTATTTCAGTCTCCACATCCGTTCTCGTACTTTGTCATTTCATCTATCTGAGACCAAAACCCCCATCTACGAGCCCTTGTCTCGCAAAGGACTCTGAACTAGTACGGAAACGCATACGGTTCGGAGGAAGGAGTACTGGAAACGGTACCCGAATCAAGGAGTGCGACCGAGGGTCGTTAAAGAGTGGAGGTAAAATGTTAGTATTCCCTCAACCAAATCCAGTATAGACTTACCGGATCACCAAAAGGGGTGAAAAAAGTTAAATTCGGACTTAAATCGTTGTCTCTCGAGTACGAGACTCGGTGTCAGTTGAGGTCCAAAACTAAACGACTGACTTATCTTTAAGAGGTAGAAGTCGACGTTTCTTGTATTAATTAGACTTAAACCATAACTGGTTGACTATTACAGATACACACCTAAGTAGAGAACACGACAACTTTTTCCCGTAAACGATACTAGTCATACAAGAGAACTGTTTTGACACAATCGGAAACGGGACGAAGTAAAACATGAGGTTGCTTTTTAAATGGAGAATAAAGTTCACAAAGAACTGAAGGATGAAAAAGTAAGAGTAGGGGATATATCCTTCCAGTAGAAAAAACCACAATCAAGATCTTCCACGTCGAAGAAGTCGTAGTCACCAACCCAGTATCTGAACCTAATGACCACGACTTACCAAACGGAACCCTTACTTGATTCTAGTAAGACAGTAAAAACTCCAACGTGAGTTCATGACGTAAAGTCAGAAACAACGTAGACTTTTTGCTTCCGAATGGTAAAGAAGATTCCCGAGGAACCGTTGTCATTATCTCTATTACCAGTAGACTCAATTTAAACGATTAAGGATAGGTAAAATGAAGTGACTGAAGATTCTCCAACTATAAATAAGAACGGTAGAGGTCAAACTAGTGAAGGTTAAATGGAACTAAGTTTCTAGATTGTAAGGTCTAAGGATACTTTATAATAAAAAATCTTGTAGTCTGAAATGAAAGTGGTGGTCTGTGTAGGTGTTGACTCTCAGTAAAGACGAAACCGGGTAGGTGAAGTAAGAAAGACTTCGATAATCATTAACGGGAGACGAGAAGGGGTTATCGTATAACCTGTGGAAGGTTGTACCCCCCGAGTAGACCACAGTAAGGAAAACCGGAAAAGTATGACAAGTACCCTAACAGAACCGTTCTTATGACCATACCAAACGGTAAAGGAGGAGGTCACCCGGTGTAAAACAGTCTTGGGAGGTGACACTGGATAAACAGAATCCATCGAGACGTATCGTAACTCAATCCTTTCGGGGAAGTGGTGTTGTTCCAACACTAGGTATTTCACTTCACTTCACTTCAACGAGTCAACACAGGTTGAGAAACGCTGGGACACCTGACATCGGATAGTCCGAGGAGGTAGGTACCCTAAAAGGTCCGTTCTCACGACCTCTCCTAACGGTAAAGGAAGAGGTCTCCTAGAAGGGTAGGGTCCTTAGCTTGGGTCCAGAGGGCGTAACGTCCGTCTGTCAAATGGTAGACTCGGTGGTCCCTTCGGGTACTAGGTATTTCCCCTTGACTTTAAATTCCCCATTTTTTTATCTATATCACGAACCCCGACCACGTGACCCTACTGGGTCTCTCTACTATATCCCTCCCTCCACCCTCCCCCCAAGTCCTAATCCTTGAGTACATGTGGACACCCCCTAAGTACAGATACATACCGTTTTTGTTATGTCATAACATTTCATTTATTTATTTATTTAAAATTTTTTAATTTATTTTTTATTTTTATCGATTTTATTTATCGAAAATAATATCGACGGGTCCGCGTCTTCCCGGATCTCCTCGGTAGGGTACGACTTCAGGTCCTTCCCGCCGCCCTCCTCTATGGGGAGTAGGTTCCACTCCTCGTCGTCGAAACGAAACGACCTCGTCGGAACTTCTCTAAGGGGTGCGGGTTCCATTCTCATTGGGTTCATTTTACCATCCACAACGTTCTCCCGTAGTCTCCCGTCTGTGTGACTTTGGTATGAGTGTCTTTAGATCAGTTAGATTAGTGTGATCCTGGTGTCGGAACAGATTGAGTTATTTTGATTCGGTACGGGCGCCCCGTTGGGTTCTGCCCTCCCAGTACCACCTCTCAGACTGTCTTACACCAGGTGACCTCTTCCCTTACCGTTTGGTGAAGTCATAAGAACGGAACTCTTGCGGTACTTGTCATACTTTTCCGTTTTACTATCCTATGACTTTCTCCTTGAGGGGTCCAGTCATCCACTGGTTATACGATCTCCTCCAGTCACCTCTTTATTGAGGTCTTTCTTACTTCCCTACTTCGGTTTCGTTTTTGTTATGGGTAGACACCTACACTGTCCACTATCTTCGTTCCAGGCTACGACATTTCTCGTTATAACGTATCCTTGGACCTTACAGTCCGGATACTTAGTTCCGTTTATCCTTCACCAGTTTGTCCTCTGTCGTTCTGACTTGCAGCTGTAAGATCCTTAGTCGTTTGATTTTCCCTGACCTTACCCACTTAAATTGAGTCTACTGGTAATATAGATGATGACTCCCGTCCTTAGGGAGTCTTCTTCACCTCATCGGTAGTACCATTTGTTTTCTCAGGTTTTACGTCATGAACCTACGTTAGAGTTTTTGCTGTGTTACTAGAGACAAGCAAAGGTTCCGTTTACTAAGTTATAGTGTCACTAGGTTCGGATACGGAGTTGGTCATTGTGACTTCTTCGACTTCAACTTGCCAAGATACTTCTGGATGTTCTGGAAAATCTTGATTGTGGGTTTTTTCTACAGGAAAAGTAATATCCCCTGACCTTACGTTTGCATCCTTCAGTTCTTTGTGGACTTCATTGTCCGTTTAAACCGGAACCTTATGTCTTACTTCGTCCCGTTTCTGATTGTCTCAAAACGGTTCTATTGCGTGACCAGTGTCGTTTGTGAGAGAAGGTTGTTGTGTTCTCTTCAGAGATGTGTATCTGTAGTAGTCTACCAGTTGTGGTTTTAGTCTAAGTAATATAAGAAACGTCGGTTTCTACTTCTTCGAGATATGTCAGTTGTTTTTGTTCTAGTCCTCGACTGACACTGGGTCTAGTACTTGAGGAAGAATGGTTTAAGTCTGAATTTAACTTCTTTCGTCCCTTTTTGTGATCTGGTAAGTCCATACTGAATTTAGTTTAGGGAATACTAATAAGTCACCTTCACTCTTTATCTAAATTCCCGGATCTAGACTATCTATCTCACGGACTACTTGATACCTTACTACAAGGAATGTAACATGTCCTCTGTCCCTAGTTCTGGTAGGGGTACCTTTTCTTTACGTTTTTTCGTTTTACCGACAGACCCCTCCGGAATGTTTATCGACACTCTTCTTCTCTCCGCTTTTCGGTTCCTCTTTTCCCTTCTATATCCGTACATTTACGTCTCAAGGTTTCTTATCGTTCTTCTCTATTCTTTCGGAAGAAGTCGCTAGTTACGTTTCTTTATCTCCTTTTTTGTCTTACCCTTTCTGATCTCTAGAGAAGTTCTTTTAATCTCTATAGTTCCTTTTTAAAGTATGTTTCTACCCGAGCTATTTCCTGTCTTTACAATACCTGGATTGTCTTCGTCTTCTACAATTCTTCTCCACCGTTCTTATGTACCTTCTTGACATGTTTATCCTAGAAGTACTGAGCCTATTAGTGCTACCACACTAGTGAGTAGATCTTGGTCTGTAGGACCTTACACTTCAGTTCACCCGGATTCTTTCGTAGTGATACTTGTTTCGATCACCTCTACTACCGTAAGGTCAACTCGATAAAGTTTATGACTTTCTACTACGACACTTTCACGACGTGAGTTATACGGTCTTTTAAACCTTTGGAGTCGTCACCGGTATCCTGACCTTTTCCAGTCAAAAGTAAGGTTAGGGTTTCTGTCCGTTACGGTTTCTTACGAGTTTGATGGTGTGTTAACGTGAGTAGAGTGTGTGGACATTGCATTACGAGTTTTAAGAGGTTCGGTCCGAAGTTGTTATACACTTGACACTTTAAGGACTACAAGTTCGACCAAAATCTTTTCCGTCTCCTTGGTCTCTAGTTTAACGGTTGTAGACGACCTAGTACCTTTTTCGTTCTCTCAAGGTCCTTTTGTAGATAAAGACGAAATAACTGATACGGTTTCGGAAACTGACACACCTAGTGTTCTTTGAAACCTTTTAAGACTTTCTCTACCCTTATGGTCTGGTGGACTGGAAGGAGGACTCTTTAGACATACGTCCGGTCCTTTGTTATCAACCGTGACCTGTACCTTGTTGTCGGACCAAGGTTTATCCTTTTCCTCATGCAGTTCCGACACATAACAATGGGACGAATAAATTGAATATACGTCACATGTAGTACTCTTTGCGACCCAACCTTCTTTGTGTTCGACCTTAGTTCTAACGACCCTCTTTATAGTTATTGGAGTCTATACGTCTACAGTGGTGGGAATACCGTCTTTGACTTCTCCTTGATTTTTCGAAGAACAACTTTCACTTTCTCCTCTCACTTTTTCAACCGCATTTTGAGCTGTAAGTCTTTTGCTTCTAGTACCGTAGACCAGGGTAGTGAGGTACCCTTTATCTACCCCTTTGTCACCTTTGTCACAGTCTGAAACACAAAACTCGAGGTTTTAGTGACGTCTATAACTGACGTCGGTACTTTAATTTTTTGCGAATGAGGAACCTTCTTTTCCATACTAGTTGGATCTATCATATAAGTTTTCGTCTCTGTAATGAAACGACTGATTCCAGGCAGATGAGTTCCGATACCAAAAAGGACACTAGTACATACCTACACTCTCAACCTGACACTTCTTCGGACTCGCGACTTCTTGACTACGAAAACTTGACACCACAACCTCTTCTGAGAACTCTCAGGGAACCTGACGTTCCTCTAGGTTGGTTTGGTAAGACTTCCTCTAGTCGGGACCCTAAAGAAACCTTCCTTACTACGATTTCGACTTTGAGGTCATGAAACCGATGGAGTACACTTCTCAACTGAGTAACCTTTTCTGAAACTACGACCCTCCCTAACCCCCGTCCTCCTCTTCCCCTACTGGTTCCTACACTACCGACCTACCGTAATGACTGTGCTACCTACGTTCAGACTCACTTGAGACCCGCAACCACTACCTATCCCTCCTGACCGCACGACGTTAAGTACTTCAGCGTTTTTCAGCTTGTGCTGACTCGCTGACTTGACTTGACTTTTATTTATTTATTTAATTTTTTTATTTTTATCTTTTTTCCTCTTTATAAGGTACATTGTTATCCACTTACCTAGTCGTGTGTTACTTTATTATGAGTCGTTATTTTTCTTTACTATGAGTAATACTGTACCCATTTGGAGTTTTACTAACACGACTCACTTTCTTCGGTCTAATGTTTTCTTGTGTATGGTATGGTGAGGTAAATAAACTCAAGATCTTTTACGTTCGATTAGACATCGTTGTCTAGTCGTTAACGAATACACACTCCTCTCCGTCCTTCACTAATCTTTCGTTGTTTTCATCTGTAAACCATCATTACCTACCAAGTAATAGAACTAACACGACTACCAAAGTGAATACCTATACAGTTTTCAATATTTTTACCACATTTATACGTACACACAGTTAATATGGAGTTATTTCGACAATTTCACATTTTTATTTTTCTTAAGCACCTTTTTTTTTTTTGTTCTTTTTGTTTTTTGTTTCACTTACCCGGTAACAACTAAAAGGCCCGGTTCTCCACTTCTCACAATAGTCGAGCTACAAATTTTTCAATAATTTTTCACATTCAGGATATTAGGAAACAATTATGGAACAAGGGCCAAGTAAATAACAATAAATTTAGAACAATAAAAAATTTTAAAACAAAACAACCAAAAGTACGAAGACCAAAAAACCTACAACTAGAATCTTGGTCGGTAAAAATTTTAAAGAATTATAAAGACAAACAGAAACCTAAGAACCCGAAAGACATGTATTTTCATATATGTAACGTCTGTTACTGCCCCAAAAAGAAAACACTATAACGTATCATACTACAATTTATAATGATCATTATCCCCTATATGAACAAAATTAAAAATTTCCCTGACAAAGGTCACAAAATTAGTGACTACTACTGAATCGTTCGAGGGAGGTGAAGAACCAAACGACCTCGTCCCTTTTCTCCCACTCCCATAACCAATAAAAAATTTTAAAAAACACTCAATTATTAGGTCACGAAAAAGAAATAGATAACTCTAGTAGTACAGTAAAAAGATGGAATAAGGTAATTACACTAACCACGTTGTAGTCTTTCGTATAAATACATGAGTTAGAACCATAGGGACCTAACACGAGTTAATCTGATACTGTATAGAAGAATGAGATAACCTAAGTCAAACGATAATAAATCAACAGCAACAAAATTAAATGTGAGTATTACTTTATCAGAAACAAGAAAGACGAGAAGAGGAATTCACCAAAATTAAAGTATTTTATTTCATTCGTTATAAAGGATACCCCCTTTTTTTTCTATAAAATACACTTGTCTTTACTGTTCGTTCCAATCGTTGTGAATATAGTCTGGTTTTTTTTTTTTTTTTTNTTTTTTTTCTGAAATTTTGTTTCCAGTATTTCTTTCTGTTCCGTAATATATTACTATTTCCTAAGTTACATTTTACTATAATGTGAGTAATTGTATATATGTGGGTTATAGTCTCGTGGTCTTAACAATTGTGAGGTGACTGTAGTTTCTTGTCTAGAAAGTTTGTCTTTTAATTATTCTGTTGTACATGTAGAAATGTGGTTGACATGAAATATACTATAGATATGATGTAGGTTTAATTTTTTTTGGGAGTTTTTGTCTTGCGTGTAATAAAAGTTTGTGAGTACCTTATAAGATATCCTGTCTGGTGTATGATACAGTGTTTTGTTCCGAGTTGTTTAAGTTCTTCTATCTTTAATAGAGTTCGTAGTAAAGATTAGTGTGTGATATTTCGATCTTTGGTTTGTGTCTCTCTTTTGTCCCCTGTTTTGGTGTTCCAATGATTTGTCATACGATGATTTTTTGGTTACCGAGTTACTACTCTATTTCTTCTTTAGTCTTTCATTGAACTTGTTTTTATTTTTATATTAGGATGTTTTAGACACCTGTTGTCGTTTATCGTCGGTATTCGCCCTTCAAACGTCTTTATGTCTGGAATGAGTTCTTTCTTCTTTTCGGAGTTTATTTATTAGTTTGGATAGTAGATTTTCTCAATACTTTTTCCCTTTTATTTCGGGTCTCAGATGTCTTCTTTCCTTTATTATTTCTAGACTCCTCTTATTAGTTCCAATTTTTTTATTTTCTACTACTACTTTTTGGATCTCTAAAAAAAAATTTCTTTTCGTTTTAAATTTTTTTTTTGTTTTGGTAAATGGTCTGGTGGTTCTTCTTTTCTCCCTCCTGGGTTTATTTGATTATTTACTTTTTCATCTTTATCGTCGACTACAGTGTCTTTATGTTTTTATTTTATCTTATGGTACTGGTTAATATACGTTTGTTTAACCTATGAGATCTTCTTTACCTGTTCCAAAATCTTTATATGTCCGAAAGTTTTGACTCAGTTCTTCTTTGTCTATTAAACTAGTTTGACTAGTGATCTTCATTTTAGAATAGACATTAATTTTTTTTTTGTGTGTGTGTGTTTGAAGGACGTTTGTTTTCGAACCCACCAAAGTGACCCATCAAGATTTGTATGTTTTTTCTTGAATATAAATAGAAAGAGTTTGAGAAGGTTTTTAGATTTTCCTCCTTCGTGAAGTTTTAAATGAAACACTCCGACGGTAGTGAGACTATGGTTTTGGTCTGTTTCTGTGGTGTTTTTTTCTTTTAGTATCTGATAGTAGAAAATACTTGTACGTGTGATAGTAGAGGTTGTTAAACACTGGGGGGACCTGACGTCGAGCGGTCCGAGGGAAAAGGTGTCTGAAAAGGTCCGTTCTTATACCCTCACCCAATGGTAAAGGATGAGGTCCTCTAGAAGGTATAGTTTCCTAACTTGGACGTAGAGGACACACCGACCGCCCAAGAAGTGGTGACTCGGTTGACCCTTCGGTAGAAAAACTTATTCCTACGTTTTTATGAGTTGTATTATCATCGTTTGATTCGGGTCATTTACGTCTTTCATAGTATTTGACATTAGTTCAACCTGAGTAAGGTTACAATGTTCCTACCAAGTCGTTTGTGTTCAGTTAGTTACACTATGTGGTGTAATTGTTTTTCTTTCTATATTTTTGTGTACTAGTAGAGTTACTTGTGTCTTTTCCGTAGACTGTTTTAAAAAGTAGGTAAGTCCTATTTTTGAGAGTGATTTAACCTATATTCCTCTTGTATAGACTTAGATTATTTCCGGTAAATACTGTTCCGGTAAATACTGTTTGGGTGTCGGTTTTATCATGAGATACCATTTTAAACTTTTGGAAGGACGAGTTAAGTCTTTTTTCCGTTCCTACGGATAAGAGTGATCCTTTCCTTTATTTTACATAGGTCTAACCTTTCCTTCTCCATGTTGACAGTGATAAACGTCTACTGAGACAAGTCTATTGGGATTCAGAGGTATGTTTTGATAATCTTGATCGTCGTAAGTCGTTTTATCGTCCTGTGTGTCTTTAGAAAACACAAAGAAATATGATTGTTGTTTTATAGGTCTTTTTCTTTCATTTGTTTAGTTAAGGTAAATTTTAGTGTAATTCATTAACCAAGTTTTACTACCTCCTCTTCTTGTGCACGAGTAGAAGAGGACTTTCTCGGGGGTTTAGTGTCGATAGACGGCTTGTTTGAAGCTGTCCTCTTACGTCTTGGGTGGTTTTTCTTTCTTTCTTTCTTTCTTTCTTTCTTTCTATAGGGTGTAGGTTTCTACTGTCTCTTCGACGTTGTTCTACCTGAAGGTGTTCTGATCCCTTTTGTCTCTGAGGTGAGGACCTCCCGTGTGTGTTTTTTACGAAACGTACGTGGTCCTGGGTCCCCTTTCCTCGTCACTGGGGTTTCCTCTGACTTGATCTGGATAAATCCCAGTATCCTTTTCGTTCTTATTGGTGTTAAGACATCGGAGGTCTTACTTCTGGTGTTAGGACCTTTAGATTAGTTTTATTTATCCTTATCCTGATACAGAGTCTACTTCCTTGTCTATTTAGGGGTCTTTTCGTTGATTTACTTCACCTCTATCCGTTGGAAGTCTTTTTCCGAAGTCTGATTATTATCATTTCTACTAGGTTCTAGAGTCTTTTTCCTACTTCTGATACGTTCTTTACAAATGGTTTTTGATTTTGTTTTCTTGTTTGTTTGTCTTTACTTGTTGTGTGATCTTCGTCAGTTATCGTCCTATTGATTCAGTCTTTTTACCTATTCACTGGAACTTCTGTCTTACCACCTTTAGCGACGACGTTTTGTCTTATGTTTCTTTTCTTACTTTTCTTTACTTCCGTCACATTCTCTGGGAACCCTGTAATTTGTGTGTTTCTAAGTGTAATATCCCCAGGGTCTTTCTCTTCTCTCTCTCTTTCCTGTGTTCTTTTATAAACTTTTTTTATATAGATCCTTTTTGAAATCGGTTCCTTCACTTTATGAAGACACGATTTTTCATATTTTGTGACTATTTCCTTTAATTTCCAATAAGTTTCTTTACCTTTCTATAGGGAACGAAACCCTAACCCTCAACGATATGATTGGGGTATGTTAGACGTTTAAATTACTTAAGGATAGTTTCATAGGTACTGTTAGAAATGGCTCGATCTTTTTTAGGATTTTAATTATACCTTGGTATTTCCTAACTGTTTCGTTAGGACTCGATTTTTTTTTTTTTTTTTTTTACCTCTGTGTTGAGAAGGTCTAACATCTATTGTGATGTTTCGATGTCACTAGTTTTGACTCACAATTACCGTGTTTTTGTCTGTATATCTAGTTACTTGTCTTATCTTTCAGGTCTTCATTTGGGTGTGTGGAATTCAGTTCATTAGATGTTGTTTCCTTCGTTCTTATATGTTTCCTCTTATCTGTCATAGAAGGTGTTAACCACAATCCTTTAGACCTTTCAATATGCGTTTAGTCGTCTTTAATCTTGTGAGGGAGTATGGTGAATGTTTTTATTTGAGTTTACTAAATTTCTGGAGTTAAATTTGTGTCGTGGTAGTTTGAGGATCGTCCTTTGTATCCGTTTTGTAAGAGAGTTACTTAACATCGTTCTAAAAGAATTAGTCAAAGGGTTCCGTTTTTTATTTTTATTTGTTTACCCTGGATTAATTTTACTTTTTGAAAAAGTGTCGTTTCTTTTGGTATTGTTTTAATTTTTTTGTGTTGGATATCTAATTCTCTTTTATAAAAATTTCTTACTCTGACCGTTCCCTAATTATACATTTCATATGTTTGTCAAGTATGGTAAGTTATAATTTTTGTAGGTTAGTTTTTTACACAGACGATGAGACGATTCAGTGAAGTCAGCACAGACTGAGACACACTGGGGTATCTACCGTCGGGTGGTCCGAGGGGGCAGGGACCCTAAGAGGTCCGTTCTGGTGACCTCACCCAACGGTAAAGGAAGAGGTTACGTACTTTCACCTTTCACTTTCCCTTCAGCGAGTCAGGACAGGCTGAGAAGCGCTGGGGCACCTGGCGTCGGATGGTCCGAGGAGACAGGTACTCTAAAAGGTCCGTTCTCATGACCTAACCCCACGACAGCGGAAGAGGCATCTTCTGTATTTATCTTTTTAAAGGTTTCTTCTGTATGTCTACCGGTTGTCCGTGTACTCTTCTACGGGTTGTGACGATTAACAACAACTAGTCAGTGAGTTAATACAGACTGACAAACTCTGGGGTACCCGACGTCGTGTAGTCCGAAGGGACAGGAAGTGATAGAGGGTCTCAAACGACTTTGAGTGCACGTAACTCAGCACCTGTAGGTTAGTAGAATAGGAGACAGTGGGAGAAAAGGAGGACGTGAGTTGGAAAGGGTCATAGTCCCAGAAAAGGTTATTCAGTCGAGAAATGTAGTCCACTGGTTTCATAACCACGAAGTCGTAGTGAGGAAGATTACTCATAAGTCTCAAATAAAGGAAGTCCTAACTGACCAAAATAGAGGAACGTCAGGTTCCCTGAGAGTTCTCAGAAGAGGTTGTGGTGTCAAGTTTTCGTAGTTAAGAAACCACGAGTTGAAAGAAATATCAGGTTGAGAGTGTAGTTATGTACTGAGGACCTTTTCGGTATCGAAACTGATATGTCTGAAAACAGTCGTTCGACTACCGAGACGAAAAGTTATACGACAGATCCAAAAACAACAACGAAAAAAAGGTTCCTCTTTCACAGAAAATTATAATACCGACGTCAGTGGTAGACGTCACTATACCTCGGTTTGTTTTATTTTAGACAGTGACAAAGGCAATAATGGGGTAGATAAACGGTACTTCACTATAATGACCTACAGTGCTAGAACCAAAAACTTACGTCTCAAAATTCGGTTGAAAAACTGAGAGGAGAAAGTGAAAGTAGTCCTCCGAAAAATCAAGGAGAAGTGAAAGACCCACCATAGTAGACGTATAGACTCTAATAACTATAAAGAGGGTCTTTAGAACTAAGGTCGAACTCGAAGTAGGTCTATTCGTAAAGTGTACTATATGAGAAAATTATTCAATTTATTCATCCTACTACTACATGTCGGAAATGTATGAGGAAAGGGTTAAAACTTAGTCAAGTAACAAGGTATAGACAGAGATTGACAACGAAGAACAGGACGAATGCCCAAAGAGTCCTCCGTCCAGTCCACCAGACCATAAGGGTAGAGAACTTCTTAAAAGGTGTCAAACAACACTAGGTGTGTCAGTTTCCGAAATCGTATTAGTAACTTCGTCTAAAAAAAAGAATTTAAGGAAACGAAAAAACAACCGTTAAACTAGAAACCAACGAGACAGAAAAGATTTAGGTCGAACATGTAGACCTTCAAGAGTCAGATCCATGACGACTTCGGATCGAACTTCCTAAAACTTGTAATGAAACGATCGTAGATTGTACTCCCGTTAAAACGTCATCAAACTTGGAAGAAACCGTAACGGGAAGAAACCCTAACCTTACTTTGGCTGTAAAAGGTCAGGACACCAGTGACGACTCAAAAGTTTTAAACGAAAGTATAACTCAAGTCGTGAACGTGTCGTAGTAAATTTCAAACTTTATCGAGTCGACCTTAAGGTAGTGGAGGTGATTGGAACAATCATCATTACAAAGGATTCGGGGTGAACTCAAGTGTTAGGTCCTACAGACCGAGTCCACTTACTGGTGTGGTAGCACCAATAGACCCAGTGATTGAAAAAAACATATCAAGAAGACACATAGGAACGGTGGAAAAGAATTATAGAAGACAAAGACACTTCAGGTATGGTAAAGATAGGAAATAACACAGGTAGAAACGTACTTTACAAGGGAACCATAGAGATTAAAAGAACTCCTCTAAAGATCAGAAAGGGTGAGATAACAAAGGGAGATAAAGAAACGTAACAAGTAAATTTTTCCGAAAGAATTGAGAGGAAACATAAGAACGTAGTAAGGAAGGTTTCTTGTGGGTATGAGGAAAGGTTCAAAACTTAGTCAGGTAACGGGGTACAGGTCAACGTATGTCCAAAGAGCCCTCTGTCCATTCCACCAGACCATAAGGGTAGAGAAATTATTAAAACGTGTCAAACAACACCAGGGGTGTCAGTTTCCGAAATCGTATCTTCGTCTTCATCTACGAAAAGACCTTAGGGGAACGAAAGAGATACTAGGTTACTTACAACTGTTAAATTAGAGACCAAGGAGACGAAAAAGATTTAGGTCGAACATGTACTCCTTCAAGAACCAAGTGTATGACGACTTCGGATCGAACTTCCTAAAAGTCGTATTGGAATGATTGTACGTTTCACTCGTGTCAACATACCATCAAGAGTGGCAAAAACTGTGACGGGAAGAAATCCTGACCTTACTTGTGACTTGAAAAGATCAGGGTACCGGTGACGACTTATAAAGTCTAAACGACCACATGACCACGTCGTCTAATTGTTGTAGTAGAAAATCCTGAACTTTATCGAGTCGACCTTAAGGTAGTAGAGGTGATCGGAACAAACATCATCACGAAGGATTCCGGGTGAACTGAAGTCTGAGGTCCTACAAACCGAGATCCACTTACTGGTGTGGTAGCCCAAATAGACCCGGTAATTCTGGAAAAAAACCATATCAAAACACATAAGAACGGTGGAGAAAAATTAGAGAAGACGAAGACAATCCAGGAATGATAAAGACAGGAAATAATACGGGTAAAAACGCACTTCATAAGGGAACTATAGAGGTTAAAAGGGCTTCTCTGGAGATCAGAAAGGGTAAGATAACAAAAGGAGATGAGAAATGTGACAAACCTCGTAATTTCCTATTATTGGTAAAACGGTCTACTACCATCTACATTATTTTTAACATGTTTACTGACTAATAATCTAGACACCTTATATTTAAATTCACTTTTTTAAGTAAAATCAAATTTGTAGTCACCAGGATGCCTTTCTTGCAGAGACTTAATGTCTTTGATCGTGATTAAGGGTAGATAAATGTCACTTTTATTTCGAAAGTGTAGGTTTAAATTGGAGTGTAGGTGGAAAAGACTTCTGTCTCCAGTCTCAAAGGGACCGTATCTTCAATTACGGGACTTCACACACAGTTCAATCTCGGGCCTAACATCGAGTTTACGACGGACACACTGAGACCCTTCCAATTAGTCGGAGACACACAGATAAGTAAAACATTTTATGGTGTCAACCTAATCTTGTACAGATTTCAAGGAGACAAAGAATTTCAGACTTCCGTGTCTCAGATGTCACTCGTCTTTTATAAGTCACTCAACTGTACATAATGTTAAGCTGAAACGACCGTTCAGTCTGTCGTCCCTTTTTTAGGAAGTTTATATTCCCTTAAAGACTCGACATTATTTTACGTCGGTGTCCGGAGGTACTTTCCATCAGAGAAACGAAAGACGTATGTACACTCCCAAGTAGTCTAGGGAACACTGTGAAAGAGTCGTGGTCCTTCCCCTTCCAAAACACATCACAGAAACGACTGGGTAATTCTTTTAGGCAAGGTACTGACCACAGAAATCTTAGACAGGAAATATAACGACTTTCGTATGTCGAAGGTTCTTCCGACACGATATACATAAGGGAAGAATAGGGTTCGGTTGACAATTTACGGAAGTAAACACGTCAGTATACACAAGTACAACATACATTCATTTTCAATTGTGGTGTCTGCAAATTAGTCATGGGGGAGACATCATCCGTCTTATTACTGGGAGGTTTCTACAGGCGTAGGATTAGGGCCTTCGGAGATAGCATATGAGATGTACCGTTTTCTCTAAAACATCTGTGGTAATTCAATTCCTGTAAATCTACTCTCTACTAGGACTTAAAAAACTCATACGGGTCACTTCAGTGTCACAGAAATATCCTCCCTTCGGTCTCACAGTCTTAGTCTTTTCCTTGCCCCACTACCTTTAGTCCATAAACTTCTACGATGTGGCAATCAGGGTTTCTGGCTCCTTTCCCAGTGTTCTATTTGCCCCGGAGTTTATCAACCCTTTCGATTCTTTTACCTAACAAGGGATCTCGAAAGTTTTTCTCGTGTTGAAACGAATTTAGGAAATCGGCAAATTCTGTTTATAGTCCGAGGGTAAGAGGTTTTGACATTTAATTATTTGAACATAACATTTAATTGTTTAACCTTGGTAATCCAAACATCGTTTAACAATCTCATCGTTTTTCCTTGAAGACATGAGGGATTATTGTCATAGATATCTTTATCGTTTATGGTAGTTGAGAGGGGTAAAGTGTCTATCTCTTGACTTCCTAGTCACTATAGATATAGAGAAGATATGTCAAATTAATTACTCAAAGGGGTTTCAAGTTAAATCCTTATTTACTTTCGTTCGGACAAACATAATTTCGAAGTATTTAGCCTAGTTAACGTACTTCCATGACCTACCAAAGTATCTATCATTACTAGGATAGTACTCAGTGCACGAAGTCACCTACAAGACGATTCTTTATAGGGGAAGATCTAATTACACTCTCGATATTTTCCTCGGGAGACTTTCGTTTGTTCCAGATAATAATATTGTTTGGCACACGGTTTAGAAAGAACTGTTTTGTCTGTAAAGACAGAACCTCTGTGTTTCTTTCTCGACACCTCTTTCCTATTTACAAGTCTTTCACATATGTAATAACAAGAAATTTGACATAAAGACTCCTTGGTCGAGACTTTATAGACAGAATCTATTGAGTCTTCTTCGTAGTGAATATTATTAATGAAGTCAGATTGTACTAAACTCCTTTAACAAGACTGTTAAGAACTGGTCTACTGATCCTAGGAGGGACCCTTTTGGTAATGGTCCATCCACAGGACGGTTCTCGGACCCTATCTCGGTGGGTCCGGAATCTACTGACTGGACTTTAGCTAATAGACTTCTCTTATACTTTATTCTCAAAATAAGACTAAGAAATCTTCATTTTCAGTCGGGGCTCGTAGGACATAGTACGTAGCTTTGACCTGACCGTTTATCGAGATACTGTAAATACTATTTATGTAGTATTTACACAATAGTATTTGTATACCGTAAATACTACAGGGACAAACTATGTACTGACATTATTTCGTAACGGTAAGTTAATCTCATTTTTTTCTTTCTTTCACTTCTTCTTGATTCTTTTTCCTCTCACTTTTTCAACCGAATTTCGAGTTGTAAGTCTTTTGATTCTAGTACCGTATTTTTTTTCTTCATTTTCAGTCTATAAATTTTTGAAAATTTTTACGAATTCTCTTTTATGAACCTTTTTACGGATATGTTGTATAAAGCATATAATGGTTGTTTAAGATGACAGACTACGATTGAAACTAATATAAGTTCAAAAGGAAGTTCCAGTGTCTTTTCCGTACAGGAAAAAGTTTGTTCCCGTATTGATTTAAGGTCTACAGTTTTAAATTTTCTACGTGTGTGTCTATGACGAAACTAGATTATTTCCTTTGATGGTATATTATATTGAAGATCAGAATTCCTCGGTTATCAATTTTACACAAAGAAGGTACAATTAAATTTTGAAAGTTTTTTTTTGGAAAGATAAAAAGATAATGAACAGAACACGGAGAGAAATAGTACAAGATACATGTCTTAGAGTATGGTAGATTTAATGAAACTCGTGTGACGAAATCGGAATCACAGGAACGGACACTTTACCCCTAATATTATAGTTAATGTATTCCGACAACACTCCTAATTTATCCTATCAAAGTTCTTTAACGAATCGTACCGAACTAAAGTGTAGTTCTACGTTTGGTTTTCAAGGTCCATGTAGAGGGTCTTTTATTTACATTTATATGTTATTTGACCTTCCCTGTTCCTTCCTACGACTGCGAATTTAAACAGTTTATATTAATAAAAAGACTTATTTTACAACTGTTTAGTCTACTAGTCGAAATAGGTTCTTTCTTCTGATCGACTAAGAGATGAAGGATATCGATATTCCATAGGTGGAATGTCTTTTGGTAGTCCCGGGACTTAGACTTACCGACAGCAAGTGGTTCTAAGTGTCAAGACCAAACCATCCTCTGTAGGGACTAACCTGGACCGTCCCTTCTCTGTATTCTATTAACGTGTCTTACTCAGACGTAAATGGTTGGGGTTCATTACGTTACTTAAAAATTAAAGTGTCTAGAGTTCAAGTGTTTACAACTGTACCTATTCACTAGCACCATACGTTCACCAGTTACCTTATCAGGTAAGTCAAATCAAGTCAGTGAACTAGCACAGGTTGAGAAACGTTGGGGTACCTGACGTCGTACAGTCCGGAGGGACAGATAGTGGTCGAGGACCTCAAATGGGTTTGAGTACAGGTAACTCTATCACTACAGTAGGTTGGTAGAGGAGGAGACAACAGGGGAAGAGGAGGGTGAGAGTTAGAAAGGGTCGTCGTCCCAGAAAAGGTCACTCAGTCGAGTAGCGTATACCACCGGTTTCATAACCGCAAAGTCGAAGTCGTAGTCAGGAAGGTTACTTATAAGTCCTGACTAAAGGAAATCCTACTTGACCAACCTAGAGGAACGTCAGGTTCCCTGAAATAGTATACACTTCGTCTAGTGGTCAGGTCCAAACTACGTACTCTGTCCCACGAGTCCCGACCACGTCACCCTACTGGGACTTCCTACCCTACCCCTCCTTCTACCCTCCCCCCAAGTCCTACCCCTTGTGTACATGTGGGTACCGACTAAGTACAGTCACATACCGTTTTTGATGATGTTATAATATTCATTAATCGGAGGTTAATTTATTTAAAATTTTTCTCAGAAGAGGTTGTGGTATCAAGTTTTCGTAGTTCAAAAGTCGTGAGTCGAAAGAAATATCAGGTTGAGAGTGTAGGTGTGTACTGATGACCTTTTTGGTATCGAAACTGATCTGTCTAAAACAACCGTATCATTACGGAGACGAAAAGTTATACGACAGATCCAACCAGTATCGAAAAGAAGGTTCCTCGTTCACAAAAAATTAAAATACCGACGTCACTAAAACCTCGGGTTTTTCTATGAGACGGTGACAAAGGTGACAAAGAGGTAGATAAACGGTACTTCACTACCCTGACCTGCGGTACTAGTCTCAAAAGATTCACAACTGAAAATTCTGTTGAAAAAGTGAGAGGAGAAAGCGAAAGTAGTTCTCCGACAAATCAAGAAGAAGTGAAAGACGGTTTTCCCACCAGTAGACGTATAGACTCCAATGACTATAAAAAGGGTCGTTAGAACTAAGGTCGAACACAAAGTAGGTCGGGTCGTAAAGAGTACTACATGAGACGTACCTTCAATTTATTCGTCTGACTGTTAAATGTCGGAACTGTATGAGGAAAAGGATAAACCTTGGTCAGACAACAACGTACAGGTGAAGATTGACAACGAAGGACTGGACGTATGTCTAAAGAGTTCTCCGTCCAGTCCACCAGACTATAAGGGTAGAGAAAGTCTTAAAAGGTCAAACACCACTAGGTGTGTCAGTTTCCGAAACCGTATCAGTTATCTCGTCTTCATCAACAAAAGGACCTCGAGGGACCGAAAAAGTTACGAGGTCGCCTACAGTCGTTAAACTAGTGGCAAAGGAGACGGAAAATATTTAGGTCGAACATGTAGACCTTCAAGTGTCAAGTGTATGAAAACTTCGGACCGAACTTCTTAAAACTCGTAATAAAATGATCGCACACTCTACTCACGTTAACACACCATCAAACTCGTAAGAAACAGTAACGGAAAGAAACCCTAACCTTACTTTTGACTGGAAAAGGTCAGGACACCGGTGACGACTCAAAAGGTTCAAACGACCGTATAACTCGTGAAACAGTGTTGTAGTAGAAAGTCCTAAACTTTATCGCATTGACCTTAAGGTAGTGGAGGTGATCGAAACAAGCATCACTACGAAGGATTCCGGGTGAACTGAAGTGTAAGGTCCTACAGACTGAGAACCACTCACTAGTGTGGCAGTGGATCTAGTGTAATAGACCCAGTACTTCTAGAAAAAACATATCAAGAAGACACATAAGAACGGTGGGGAAAAATTATAGGAGACAAAGACAATCCAGTTTTAGTAAAGACAGAAAATAACACTGACAGAAACTTACTTTACAAGGGAACCACAGAGATTAGAAGAAGAAGAAGAAGAAAAAAAAAAAAAAAATGAAGAAAACGAAATGTTATGACATAACCAAAACGGTATGTAACTGTACTTAGTCGGTACCTACACGAACTCAAGGGCAGGAAAGGTAAGATAATAAAGGGAGATAAAGAAACGTAACTAGAGACTCCTTCCCAAAGGATAGAGAGGAACGATAAGAAACCTTGAGACGTGAGTATACCTATATAGAAAGGAAAAGAGGAAACGGAAAACGAAAAGAAGGAAAGAGTCGATAAACGTTCCGGAGGAGTCTCTCGGTAAAAAGAAAGAACGTAAAGAATAAGAACCCCTACCAGACTAGGGACAGAGGACATGTTACAGTACTCGGAGACAGGTATCAAGAAGTCCGTGAGACAGATAGTCTAGATTAGGGAACTTAGATAAAGAGTGAAGGTGACATATTAGTATTCCCTAAACTAAATCCAGTATGGACTTTCCGGTTCACTAAAAGGGAAGAAAGAAGTTAAATTCAGACTTAAACTGTTAGTCCTCAAGGACTAGACTCGGTGTCAGTCGAGGAACGGAACAAAAACGACTGACATATCTTGAAGAGGTAGAAACAGACGTTTCTTATATTATCAGATACCTCGGACAATTTACGTATTGGATTAAGAAGAGTCTAGACGGTACAAAACGTCACTTTTATGACCTTTATAAATACAACACAAAGGGAAATACCACGTACCTTTACACTAAAAAATGTATGAATTTTCCCAAACGGTGGAGGATAAACCAAATAAATTAAAGTAAACACGATATTTTCGTAGTAAAATTTCCAAATAAGGAAATCGTCCACTTAAATTTACTGGAAGTGGCTTGACCTAAACTGGAGATAACATGACTATCTAACACTCATTTTTTTTTCTCTTGTTTAGGGAAATTTTTTTTCTTTTTCCGTTCAATATGTGTATAGAGGGAATCAGGAATGTAGATTTCTCCATGTAATAGAAAGGGTCGAATAACTGTATATAAACTCTATTTTAACTACGAAACCTTGACACCACAACCTCTTCTGAGAACTCTCAGGGAACCTGACGTTCCTCTAGGTTGGTCAGGTAAGACTTCCTCTAGTCGGGACCCTAAAGAAACCTTCCTTACTACGATTTCGACTCTGAGGTCATGAAACCGGTGGAGTACGTTTCTCGACTGAGTAACCTCTTCTGAGACTACGACCCTCCCTAACCCCCGTCCTCCTCTTCCCCTGCTGGTTCCTACTCTACCGACCTACCGTAGTGACTGAGCTGCCTGCACTCAGACTCACTTGAGACCCTCAACCACTACCTGTCCCTCCGGACCGCACGACGCTAAGTACCCCAGCGTTTCTCCGCCTGTGCTGACTCGCTGACTTGACTTGACTTGACTTCCACATATTATACTAATAAATTATATGTACATGCATATAAGTAGAAAAAAGTCTAAGAGAAAAGTATATAACCCACCTCAAGGGACACGATATACATATATATCCAGGAACAACTAGTAGATAAAATACATGTTATTACACGTATAAAATTATGGTTTGAAGATTAAATGGGGGGGTGGTGGTGGTGGTGTAAAGGTATAACCACTGGCATTCAAACAAAAACTTCAGAAACTGAGACAAAGACAAAACATTTCTTCAAGTAAACATAGTAAAATACTTGAAGGTGTTCATTTACTATAATATACGACAAACAGAAAGAGACTGATTGAAATGACTCATACTATTTTAGGTCTAGGGAGGTACAACGACGTTTACTGGAATAAAGTAAGAAACACTATCAATACAAGGTAACATACAGACATGGTTTAAAAGAAAAATTTTAAATAAAAAATAAACCTCTTTTTAACGAAACTTTACAACACAACCAAAGTCGACATTTTATTACGTTTAGTTAGTATTAATATGTGTGTGTGTATGTGTACGGGGGTGTGTGGCAGGAGGGGAGGAGGTTAGAGTGGGGAGACAACGACGATTCAGTCTAGTAGCGTTTCACGGTCCGACCCGAGGGACACAATATATAGTTGAAGGGTGATTGATAGATAAAATGTGTACTATCACATATATATAGTTGCGATGAAAGAGTCAAACAGGGTGGAAGTGGTGCACAGGTATTCGGGTAAGAGATATAGACGTATAAGTAAGGAAGGGACGTTTACGCAAGTAGTCATGGTAAAAAAGTCTAAGGTATATATGTACAATTATATGTTATAAATATAAAGAGAAAGACTGACTAAATTGAGACATATTGTCCGAGATCCAAGTAGGTGGAGTGATGTTGATTGAGTTTAAACAAGGAAAAATACCTAATAATTATAAGGTAACGTATAATATATATATGGTGTAGAAGAAGTATACAAGTAGACAACTACCTGTACATCCAACGAAGGTGTAAGATCCATAACATTAATCACGACGTTGTTTATAACCAATATACACAGAAAACTTAGGACCGAAAGAGTCACATATCTGTGTCATCACCCTAAAGACCCAGTATACCATCTAAAAAATTTTCCTTAGAGGTGTACAAGAGGTTTTACCAACGTAGTCAAATATAATGATTGTCACGTCCTCCCAAACGAAAAAAGGTGTGGGACAGACCGTAAATGACAAATCTAAAAAACTACTACCGGTAAGACTAACCACACTCTACTATGAAGTATTCAAAGTAAACGTAAAGAGATTGTTACTCGTTATAAATCGTGGAAAAGTACACAAATAACCTGTAGACATACAGAAGAAACTTTTTCAGACAAATCCAGAAGACTGGTAAAAAATTTAACAAACAAAACGATTATAAGTTGACATGTTCGATGAATATATAAGACCTCTAATTAGGAAACGGTCTACGAAACAAACGTTAACAAAAGAAGTAAGAGACCCAACAGAAGTAAAACAAATATCATAAGTAACGTCACGTTTTAGAAAATTAATCCAATGTTAACAAATAAAAATAAAGGTAATGAGATTCTCCAAGCAGTCTCTCCTAGAACGACCCTAAATATAACTTCTCACGTGACGGATACGAGAGGAGATTCGCCAAGTATCAAAGACCGGAATGTAAATTCGGAAAATAGGTAAAAATCAAATAAAACCACATGTCACAATTCCTAACAAGATTAAAGTAAGAAAATGTACATCGATAAGTCAAAAGGGTCGTGGTGAAAACTTCTCCGACACAAAGGAGGTAACATATAAAAACGGAGGAAACAGTTACTATTCCACGGGTATACGCGTACCCGAATAGAGACCCGAAAGAAAGAACAAGGTAACGAGATATAAAGACAAAAACACGGTGATGGTATAATAGAATTACTGTTCGAAACATCACATCAGATTTCAGTCCTTCCAACTAAGGCGGTCAAGGTAAGAGAAAAAAGTTTCAACGAAATCGACAAATCCCATAAAACACAAAAGTATGTTTAACATTTGAAAAAACAAGATCAAGACACTTTTTACGGTAACCATTGAACTATCCACAACGTGACTGAGACGTCTAACGAATGCTATAATATCAGTAAAAGTGTTATAACTAAGAACGTTAGGTTCTTGTACCATATAGAAAGGTAAACACAGTAGAAACTAAAGAAAGTAGTCACAGAATACCAAAAGACGTATGTCCATAAGACAAAGAAACCCATCCAAAAAGGATCTATAAAATAATGTTACCACTTACTCTAACAAAGGAATTAAACAGAAGGACTAAAAAGTCACATATCCTTACGTTCCCTAAAGATACGTAATTAAAACATAGAACGTTGAAATGAGTTAAGTAACTAATCATTAAAAGACCACCGTAGAAATCCTAAAAGATACATATCATAGTATAGTAAACCTTTGTCACTCTCAAAATGAAGAAAAGGTTAGACCTAAGGAAAATAAAGGAAAAGGAGAGACTGACGGTACTGATCCTGAAGGTTTTGGTATAACTTATTGTCACCACTCTCACCCGTAGAACAGAACAATGGCTATAATCTCCTTTACAAAGTCAAAAAGTGACAACTCTCTTTACAAACGACACATATACAGCACTTCACTCACTCACTTACTTTCAACAAGTCAGCACAGACTGAGAAACGCTGGGGTACCTGATATGTCAGGTACCTTAAGAGATCCGGTCTTATAACCTCACCCATCAGAAAGGGAAGAGGTCCCCTAGAAGGGTTAGGTACCTAGCTTGGGTCCAGAGGGTGTAACGTCCGCCTAAGAAATGGTCGACTCGGTGGTCCCTTCGGTATATGACAGAAATAATATGACTCAAACCAATGAAGAAAAGAATAAAAGACCTCTCCAAAAAAAAAAATAGTATTTACTCACAACTTAAAACAGTTTTAGAAAAAGACGTAAGTAACTCTACTAGTGTACCAAGAATAGAACGTCAAACAATTGTACCATATAGTGTAATTAAACGTATATAACTCCTTAGGAACGTAGGAACCCTATTTGGGGTGAACTAGTACCACATATTAGGAAAATTACCCAACAACATAAGACAAACGATCCTAAAACAACTCCTAAAAACTCAGATACAAGTAGTCACTGTAACCGGATATTAAAAGAAAAAGAAAAAGAAAAAGCAACCAAAAACATAGTTCCACTACCCCTGTGGTATCTTACTGACTCTCAAAAGGAAGGAGACGTTAAAAATCCTTCTCAAACTTGTCCTATCCACAATCGAGAAGAGATCTGTAAACTATCTTAAACGGACACTTCGGTAGACCGAGACCCGAAAACAAACACCTTCTAAAAACTAGTGTCAAAGCTAAAGTCACGAACACTAACCAAACGAGTATAAAAGATAAAGAAGGATCAAGTCAGAACCTTCCAACATGAAAAGATTCTTAAACAGACAAAGAATGTCCAATAGGTTAAATAATCGTATGTCAACGAGTATCAGAGAATACTAGGAAACATAAAGACGTAACAGACAACATTAAAGAAGAAAAATTAAAGATTAAAATAACTAAACTGAGAAGAGGGAAAAATACCAACTCAATATAAGGTGACATATATACCTGGTGTAAAAGAAATAAGTAAACCGACAGTTACCTACAAATCTAAAGAAGGTGCAGAACGGATAACATTTATTACGACGTTACTTGTAAGTCCATAGAAAAACTTAATACTAAAAGAGACATATATACCGGTACTCCAGTAACTTTCTACTAGTCAAGTCAAGTTAAGTGAGTCAGCACAGACTGAGAAACGTTGGGGTACCCGACATCGTACGGACCGGAGGGACAGGTAGTGGTTGAGGACTTCAAATGGGTTTGGGTACAGGTAACGTCAGCCACTACGGTAGGTTAGTAGAGTAGGAGACAGTAGGTGAAGAGGAGGGTGGGAGTTAGAAAGGGTCGTATTCCCAAAAAAGGTTACTCAGTCAAGAAATGTTGTCCACTGGTTTCATGACCTCAAAGTCGAAGTCGTAGTCAAAAAGGTTACTTATAGGTCCTGACTAAATGAAATCCTAACTGACCAACCTACAAGAACGTCAGGTTCACTGAGAGTTATAGGAAGCGGTTGTGGTGTCAAGTTTTTGTAGTTAAGAAACCGCGAGTCGAAAGAAATGTCAGGTTGAGAGTGTAGGTATGTACTGATGACCTTTTTGGTATGAGAACTAATCTACCTGGAAACAACCGTTTCATTACACAGACGAAAACTTATACGACAGAACCAACCGGTGTTGTATAGAACGTTCCTCATTCGTAGAAAATGAAAGTACCGAAGTTAGTGGTAGTCACTAAAACCTCGGGTTTTCTATTTCAGACGGTCGAAAGTACGGTGACAAAGGGGTAGATAGACGGTACTTCACTGCCCTGGTCTACGTTATTAGAATCAAAAGACTTACAACTCGAAATTTGGTTGAAAAAGTGAGAGGAGAAAGTGAAAGTAGTTCTCCGAGAAATCATGAAGTGAAAGATGGTATTCCCACTACAATAGACGTATAGACTCCAATAACTGTAAAGAGGGTCGTTATAACTAAGGTCGAAGACGAAGTAGATCGGACCGTAAAGTGTACTACATGAAACGTATATTCAATTTATTCGTCCCACTGTTATATGTCGGAATTGTATGAGGAAAAGGATAAACCTTGGTCAGACAACAAGATACAGGTCACGATTGACAACGAAGGACTGGACGTATGCCTAAAGAGTTCTCCATCTAGTCCACCAGACCATAAGGGTAGAGAGTCTTAAAACGTATCAAACACCACTAGGTCTATCAATTTCCGAAACCGTATCAGTTATTTTGTCTTCATCTACAAAAAGACCTTGAGAGAACGAAAAAACTACTAGGTCGTCTACAACCGTTAAACTAGAGACCAAGGAGACGGAAAAGATTTAGGTCGAACTTGTAGACCTTTAAGTGCCAAGGTCATAACAACTTCGGACCGAATCTATTAAAACTCGTAATGAAATGATCGTACACTCTACTCACGTTAACACGTCATCAAACTTGTAAGATACCGTAACGGAAAGAATCCCCAACCTTATTTTTGACTATAAAAGGTCAGGACAACGGTAACGACTTAAAAAGTTTAAACGACCGTATAACTCATGTCGTGAAACAGTGTCGTAGTAGAAAATCCTAAACTTTATCGATTTGACCTTAACGTAGTGGAGGTGATCGAAACAAGCATCACTACAAAAGATTCCGGGTGAACTGAAGCGTAGGGTCGTACAGACTAAGATCCACTAGTAGACCCAGTACTTATAGAATAAACATATCAAAAAACACGTAAGAACGGTGAAGAAGAATTATAGAAGACGAAGACAATCCAGGTATGTCAAAGACAGACAAAAACTCGGGTAGAAACGTACTCTACAAGGGAACCATAGAGATTAAAAGAACTTGTCTAGAGATCAGAAAGGGTAAGATAACAAAAGGAGATAAAGAAACGGGACTGGTAGCTCTTTCCGAAAGAATATAGAGGAACGATAAGAAACCTTACGACGTAAGTTTACCCATAGAAAGGAAAAGAGGAAACGAAAAGTGAAGAGAAGAAAAGTGCCTATAAACATTCCGGAGGAGTCTCTCGGTAAAACGAAAACACGTAAAGAAAAAGAACCCCTACCAGAACTAGGGACAGAGGACATGTCACAGTACTTGGAGACAGGTATCAAGTAGTCCGTGAGACAGAGAGTCCAGATCAGGGAATTTAGATAAAGGGTGAAGGTGACACATTAGTATTCCCTAAATTAAGTCCAGTATGGTCTTACCGGATGACCAAAAGGGATGAAAGAAGTTAAATTCCTGCTTACACCGTTATTCCTCAAGTACTAGACTCGGTGTCAGTTGAGGGTCAGAACAAAAACGACTGACATATCTCGAAGAGGTAGAAACCGACGTTTCTTGTATTAGTCAGGCTAAAGCCACAACTGGGAGACCACTACAGGTACACATCAGAAGAGAACACAACAACCTTCTCGTATGTCGTAGAGATAAAAATCAATAAATTCTTTAAAGGTATAAGAAGAGGGACAACCGACATGTTTAAATGTAAGGGTGGTTTTCACATTCTCACAAGGGAAATGACGTGTGGGAGNGTTAAATTCCGACTTAAACCGTTATTCCTCAAGTACTAGACTCGGTGTCAGTCGAGGGCCAGAACAAAAACGACTGACATATCTCGAAGAGGTAGAAACCGACGTTTCTTGTATTAGTCAGACTAAAGCCACAACTGGGAGACCACTACAGGTACACATCAGAAGAGAACACAACAACCTTCTCGTATGTCGTAGAGATAAAAATCAATAAATTCTTTAAAGGTATAAGAAGAGGGACAACCGACATGTGTAAATGTAAGGGTGGTTGTCACATTCTCACAAGGGAAATGACGTGTGGGAGAGATACTAAATAACGAACATCTGAAAAGCTACTACCGGTAGATTGGTCACACTCTACTATGGAGTAACATCTAAACTAAACACAAAGAGATTATTAATTATTACAACTCGTAGAAAAGTACACTAAAAACCGGTACACGTATAAAACAAACCTCTGTATAGATAAATCCAGAAGAATAGTAAAAACTAATGTAACAAACCCAAAGAAAAAAAAGAAAAAAAAAAAAAAAAATGTAACTTGACGTACTCGTCAAAACGTCAAATACATAAAACCTCTAATTAGGGGTCAACTAACGAAGTAAACTTTTATAAAAGAGGGTAAGACTACAACAAAGGAGTAAAACAATTACAAAAGAAAACAACACGTTTTTGAAAATTCAAATTAATGGAGACAAATAAAAAGAAAAATAAAAGTAATGTGATACAGCACCTAGTTTTACTATAACGACGTTAAATATAGTTTCTTAGACGACGAATACAAAGGAGATTCTCAAAATATCATGGGTCAGTATATAAATTCGGAATTATATAAAAACAAATAAAAACACATACCACAATCACTGACAAGATTAAAATAAGAAAATGTACATGGAAAGATCAAAAGGTTCATGGTGAATAATTTGTCTGACAGAAAAGAGGTTACATATAAGAACGGAAGAAACAACGTCTAATTCATTGGTATCTACGTACCCAATTAAACGTAATAGTGTGACTTACTAAACGTCTATAACTTTTTAGGAACGTAGGGATCCTATTAGGGTGAACTAACACCACATACTAATAAAATTACATAACAACCTAAGTCAAAAGATCATAAAACATTTCATAATAACACAGATACTAGTATTCACTATAATCGAGTATTAAAAGATAAAACACCATCGAACCTGACTAACTGGAGACCACTACCACAGGAGTATTTTACTCAAACGTTCACAAGAGAGAAAACGTTAAAAAATCTTATCAAAGTCTCCTATTCTCAGTCAAGAGTAAATTTACAAACTATCTTAAGCGGACCTTCGATCTGACCAGGATCTGAAAACAAACAATGCTCAAAATTTTAATGTTAAAGTCAAAGTGATAAACACTAACTAGACAAGTAAAAGAGGCGAAAAAAAAAAAAAAGGGAGGACTAAGTCAACACCCTCTAATTTGGAAAGATTCTCAAACAGGTAAAGATGACCAAAAGGTGAAATAACCGTATCAACGAACATCATCAGAGAATACTAAGAAACACAAAGACACAAAAGTATAGGTTGAAATAACTAAAACCACGATTAGTAAAAAAATACTTAGACCTACTTCTAAATAGTTAAAACAAATAGAAAAGTTTCCTGGTTGAAAATCAGAGTCACTAGAAAAGATAGTAAAACAGATATAAAATAAATAAAGACGAAACTAGAAATACAAAAAAAGGGAAGATGATTGAAACTTAAAACAAACAAGAAAGAGATCAACGAATCCACATCCAAATCCAACAAATAAACTCTAAAAAGAGCAAAGAACTCTATTCTAATGTAACGACATTTGGAAGAATCTTGACGAAAACGATGTAGAATATCATAAACCTAGTAGTACAAAAGTAAACGTAGGAAAAAATATAAATTTAAATAAATAAATTTAACCTCCGATTAATGTAATGTTATAACATAACCAAGACTGTGTAAATGTAAGAAGTAATCCATAAAAAAAATTAAAAATAAAAATGAAATAAAATGAAATGTTATGACATAACCAAAACGGTATGTAACTGTAAACGGTACGTAAAAGAGAAACTTAAGAAGTCACTAAGTGGTCAACAAACCGTTGTATAACAAATCGGAGGTCCACGAACACAAAAATGTCCTAAAACACAAAACAAAACAAAACAAAAACGTCAAATAAAGATTAGAGCATCACAAGACCAGTTTTTTCTATTGTTTAATAAAGTTAAAAGAATTTAAATGATTTCGAAGGAAAATCGGGTCGTACACTAGATAGGACCTCTTACAAGTGACCTCTCTTACATAAAAGACGACGAAAACCTACCTTACGAGATATTTATAGTCAATTAGGGTAAAGGATATTACACAGTAAATTCTGAACAAAAGGAATGACTAAAAGACAGACCCATTAGACAAGAAACTACATTTACCCCACAAGTTCAGAACGTCATAATAACACAATGATAGTTAAAGAGGAAAATACTGACAATCGTAAACATAAGATACAACTCCACGAACATACGACCCACGAATATATAAATGTTAACAATATCGAAGAAGAACCTAACTAGGGAACTAGTAATACATTACAAGATGAGACAGAGAATATTTTCAGAAATAAAATTTCAGAGAAAACAGACGATTTCATAACGAAGTGGTCGAAAGAAAACTAGAGATAAACGTGCATTATTGAAAAAGGTAAGGAAGTGAAAGTCAGAAACACGGGGATCTAGACTTCACCTAGAGAGTATCCTATATGTCTCCGGAAAAAAAACAAACAAAATTTAGGTAAGCCGGTCAGACACAAAAACTAACTTCGTCAATTTGATAAATGTAAATTCTATTAATGAACCATATATACAAACAAAGCAGTAAAACAGTTGACAAGTGCTAAACAAAACCATCAGAAAAAAGAATGGAGTGAGAAACAAAAGAAGAGAACACTAGACTACTGATTTAAATTACTACACAAACCTAAGGAAAATAAAAAAAACACACATAAGAAAACCAAACGTCAATGGTGTTTCAAAACTATGTCGTCAGATGCATATTTGTTATAACAAAATTCAACGATTAGATAACTAAAGTTTACGTCGTGGTTATAAATCGTAAAATGAGAGGGGAAGAGTGTTGACGACCAAAACTATAGTAGGATAAATACACACCTACCACAGGATGGAAAAGACACACGAAAGGAAATGACCATTCGAAAGGTAACCGTTAAAAGAACAAAGATCAACATCGAAAAGAAAAGTCGGATGTCGTCAGGGAAATCGAAAAAAAAAAAAATTAAAAATAAAAATGAAATAAAATGGAATGTTATGACATAACCAAAACGGTATGTAACTGTGCTTAGGTGGTGCCCACATGTACACTAGGGTTTGTACTTGGGGGGAGGGTGGAGGGAGGGGTGTTGTAGGGAGACCCAGTAGGGGCACGTGGTCGGGGTTCGTACGACATAGGGAAATCGAAAATAAATAAAAAAACAAACAAACAAATAAAACAAAAAAATCACTGAGTCGTTTTGTAAATAATAAGAAAACAAAACTGAACAAGACATCTAACAAAACTTAAAAAAAGGGGTAAAGGGGGTCGGGGGACACAAGTCAATTCAAGTCAAGTCAGTGAGTCAGTACAGGTTGAGAAACGCTGGGTACCTGACGTCGTACGATCTGGTGGGACAGGTAGTGGTTGACGGTCTCAAATGAGTTTGAGTACAGGTAACTCAGTCACTACGGTAGGTTGGTAGAGGAGGAGACAGTAGGGGAAGAGGTGGACGGAAGTTAGAAAGGGTCGTAGTACCAGGAAAGTTTACTCAGTCAAGAAGTGTTATCCACCGGTTTCATAACCCCAAAGTCGAAGTTGTAGTCAAGAAGGTTGATTATAAGTCCTGACTAAAGGAAATCCTACCTGACCAACCTAGAAGAACGTGAGGTTCCCTGAGAGTTCTCAGAAGGGGTTGTTGTGTCAAGTTTTCGTTGTTAACAAACCACGAGTCGAAAGAAATATGAGGTTTAGAGTGTAGGTATGTACTGATGACCTTTTTTTGTATCGGAACTGACCTTCCTTAAAACAACTGTTTCATTACAGAGACAAAAATAAAATTAAAAAAAAATGAAATGTTATAACATAACCAAAATGGTATGTAGTTGTATTTAGACGGTGTCTACATATGCACAAGGGTTAGGACTTGGGGGGAGGGTGGAGGGAGGGGTATGGTAGAGAGACCCAGTAGGGGCCCGTGGTCGGGGTTCGAAGGACATAGGACGTAGCTTGGATCTGACCGCTAAGCAAAGAATATACTATAATATGTAAAAAGTTACGGTAAGAGGGTTTAGTAGGGTGACAGAGGGAGTGAGTGTCTCAGGTTTTCTGACTTAACCACAACGACTTCAGAGAATCGAAAGTGTATAGACATTTCAAAAACTAAAGAGGTAGTTTAGATTTACTCTCCAAGGACCTACCAAAAGGACCAACATCGAAGAAGAAAGAGTAGTAAAATTCATATAACACGGTGAGGGAAGACCGGACATCACAAAGACGACTTTTTAGTGAACTATTGAAATACCCCTAAGGAAACATATACAAAACGAAAAGGGAACAACGAAACTGAAAAAAGGTAAATAAAATTAAAAATAGTCAAACTAATTATACACAGAACCGTACAAGGAGGAACACAAATAGGATATGTCCTGAGAGACGTAAAGGACCAGGTTCCACGGATAAAGGAAGGGGGACAATCTTTGTATAAGTCGATAATAGAGTAGTCTATAAAAAGAGTCTCGAAAAGAGAAAGAGAAGAGGAAGACCTTATTGACATCACACTTAAAACGATGTAAATTACAGTAAGTTTACAACATGAAGAAGTTGGTATACACTTGTCTCTTTAAGGTCTTCATGTTCGACATAAATCCTTTCCGTCTCCTTGGTCTCTAGTTTAACGGTTGTAGGAGACCTAGTATCTCTTTTTTATATGAGGACGAAGTAACTGATGTGATTTCGAAACTGACACACCCAGTGTTGTTCGACATCTTTTAAGAATTTCTCTACCCTTATGGTCTAGTGAAATGTAAAGAGGATTCTTTGGACATACGTCCAGTTCCTTGTTCAATCTTGGACTGTACCTTGTTACCTGACCAAGTTTTAACCCTTTCCTCATACAGTTCGGACATATAACAATGGAACGAATAAATTGAATATACGTCTCATGTAGTACACTTTAAGACCCGACCTACTTCGTGTTCGACCTTAGTTCTAATGGTCCTCTTTATAGCTATTGGAGTATATACGTTTACTGTAGTGGGAATGTCGTCTTTCGCTTCTCATTGATTTCTTGGCGAACTACTTCCACTTTCCCCTCTCAGTTTTTCGAATGAATTTTCAGTTGTGAGTTTTTTGATTCTAGTACCGTAGGTCAGGATAGTAAAGTACAGTATATCTTCCCCTTTTTCACCTCTGTTACTGTCTAAAAAGAAAACCCCCCGAGGTTTTAGTGACGTCTGTCACTGACGACGGTACTTTAATTCTACGAACGAGGAACCCTCTTTTCAGTACTGTTTGGATCTATCGTATAACATTTCGTTTCTGTAGTGAAACCGCTGTTTCACATCAGTTTCGATATCAAAAAGGACATCAGTGCATGTCTACACTCTCTACCTGGTGTTACTTCCAACTCGTGACTTCTTGACTATGAAAGTTTGACACCACGACCTTTTCTGGGAACTCTCAGGTAACATGTCGTGTCTCTAGTTTGGTCCGTTAGGACTTCCTTTAATTGAGACTCATAAGTAACCTTCCTGACTACGACTTCGACGTTATTAAACCGTTAGACTACGTTTCTCGACTGAGAGGTCTTTTCTGGGATTACGACCCTTTCTAACTCCCGTCCTCCTCTTCCCCCACTGTCTCCTACTCTACCAACCTACCGTAGTAACTGAGTCACACGTACTTAAACTCGTTTGAGGTCGTCTATCGTTTCCGGTCCCTTCGGACCACATGACGTAAGGTACTTCAGCGTTTCCCAGTCTGTACCGAATCGTTGACTTGTTGTTGTTACAACAGGAACTCCAGAGAGTTAGATAGGAGTAAAGAAGAACAAGAAAGAAGAAATAGGACAGGGTGTCTTCACTAAAAGTGATAAGATAAATGGATGTCGAGTGATAAGCGAGAAGACAGAGTAAAAATGACGATAACTAAGGGAGATCACTTAAAAAAGTAAGGTCAATAACGGGTAGAGACAAGGAATATAGAAGATCGGGTCCCTGCCCCTCGGACCATCCGACGGTAGATACCCCAACGTGTCTCAGTCTGTGCTGACTTCGTTGTGTCGTCGTCGTCGTCGTCGTCGAGAAACAATTTGTAACGAACATAGAACCAGACACGGAGGTAAGAAAAAGATTCTAGAACTTAGTAGAAATGAGAGTAATAAGACTTAAAAGAAGAAATAAAAAACCATCTAACGAGAGAGATAAAGTAAATCGACAAGAAGACCCCAAAATGGAACAGGGAAGTAGACTTTGTTTTTTATAAGACATACAAGTAAAACTGGACTAAAGACACTATCACCAAAAACGGGGTGTCTGATGTCCTGATATAAGGGGAACGAAGACCACAGAAGGCGTACCACACACTCCGATTAGATTCTCCAAACGTGTTCAAAGAATCACCTATCCTGACCACGGACGGGTGACTACAGACCTCGACACGGAACAGGGAGACTACTCTCCCGGTACAATCTTCCATATAAATCTCCATCGATATACCCGAGTCCTTCTGAAATCCGTCAGACAGACTACTACTCACCCCGATACAAGGGGTGGAACAAACAACAGATCTACTCCGTAGGGTCGGGACCTTGTATTTCCACAGTACACCCCGGTCGGATAGTTTTACGAATTTATAACAATTATGCCACCGGAGGTTCTCTCGGGTGTGGTTAATCGAAAAGGACCATGATGACGACGATGACGGGACCAGGGGTGTCACTTAGTGTCGAGGTAAGATGGAGGGGTCCTATGGGAAGTTCTGGGTGTCAATCCAGACTAGGTCCGAGGATACTTCAGTGACTGAAAAGGGACACAGGACCACGTGTGTTCTGGAACACATGGGAGGTTCTCACCTCAAAGAAAAAGGGAATCAAGACATTTAAAGAACGCTAATCTGCGGTGACCGAAAGTTTCGGTTTACAAGAGCCCTGAGGAGGAGGGTTACGGTATGGGGGTACAACCCCTCGGACTGAACCCCGAATCTTCAAGTATGAGAACACCCTATTGGAGACACTATATGAATAAAAGGTCAAACACTCAGTGCGTGAGGTATCCATACCCTAAACTAAAATAGTACTCACTAGAAAAAGATGACAAAACAACACCGAAGAAACAGAAACCTACATCTTACAGACAAAACCATCCAGGGTGATAAAAAACGACCACCAACAAGTCGTCAATCAACACTAAAAACACAAAATTACTTACCTCCCCCACTCGAGTTCGACAAGAAATAGTATAACAGAGGTCGGAAAGAGACGTATAATCTAATAAAAAAGGATAACTCAACGTACTTAAGTAATGTATAAAATTAATAATTAGGGAATAGACTATATACCAAACGTTTATAAAAGAGGGTCATATAACCAACGAAGAAATATAAGAACTAACAAATAACACGATACTTTTCTGAAAAATTAAACTACATCAAGTTGTTTGTTATAGTTTATTACATCATCAAACAATTAAAAAGAACACGAAAACCACAGTATAGGTTTTTTGATTACGGTTTTACTCACAGTTCCTCTAACAGGTGATACAAAAGAAGATACTTAAAGTACCAAAGTTCAGAACATAAATTCAGAAATTAGGTAAAACTCAAATAAAAATACTCACCACACTCTATCCTCAGATGTATACTTATAGATAAACAGAGTCTTGGTAAGTAACTTTTGAAACGGAAAGACAGGAACTCATAAAAACCGAGGGAACAGTTTATAATCAAATGGTATATGCGTACCTAAATAAAGACCTGAGAGAGAAGATAGGGTACCTAGAAACACAGACGAAAATACTGTAATTGTATGTAAAACTAATGATTTAGAAACATTATATCAAAAAAAGGGGATTCAATAAATAAAAAATAAAAGATTTAATACTTTTATACCATTGTGTAAATGTCTTCTGAACCGTTTATGTCTTGTTTCAATGTATATTAAGGTGATATCTAATGTTAACAAACAAAATTTATTTCATTGTAAAAATCAACCTCAAAGTTATAGTTTGAGAGTCTTTAATTATCTTACTTACATGTCTCTTCATCTTATATCATGTGGACTTTTCATAATACTTGGTTAAACTATATCATTATGATCTACGGTTTTATAGTTTTAAAACTCACTTATCTTTAATCTTTAGATCGTAAGATAAGATGAGATGATTCAGTTTTTTCATCTTAGTTTTAAAGTCTTTAAAAAAATATATGAGAGAGAAGTGTGTGTGTGTGTGTGTGTGATACATGTGTTTACGAAAAGATGATCGAACCATTTCCAAACTCTTTCTTGTAAAAAAATTTTTTTCTCTTTAACTTTTTGTACATACCGTTTTGGTTATGTCATAACATTTCATTTTATTTTAATTTTTTTTTCTTTTTGTATTTACTTTACCATTACGTTTATTTTATCTTTTTCACTTTGTTTGATCTATTTTCATTTTCCAGTAGTACGTCAGGTCAACCAAAATTTGTACCGACGAGTAATCTTTGTGTGGACCGTGAAACTCTTCTTCTTTTTTTCGATATGGACCCGTAAACACAAAAAGTTTTTTTTAAAGTTCTATTAAGATTATATGTAGACCTAAAATTTTTCACTAATGAAGAAAAGATAATTTACCATCAAAATCACTATATCTTAAGATAATAAAAGACAACTGGTTAATACTATTTAAATAACATAATTCGTTTTTAGTGTTATCATCTTCAAATAGTCAAAAATATTAGTTATCGGTCCGTTTTTATTTTCTAGTAATGTTAACACTCGGTATACCTTTGTACTAATTGGATTGGTATATTTTATTAATTTAAATCCCGAAGGGACCACCGAGTCTCCCAGTTCACAGACGGACGTTAAGTCCTCTGGACCCAAGTTAGAGACTCAACCCTGCTAGGGGACCTCTTCCTTTACCGTTGGGTGAGGTCATAAGAACGGACCTTTTAGGTTACCTGTCTCCTCGGAACATCCGATATCAGGTACCCTAGTGTTTCTCAGTCTGTACTGACTCGCGGAAAAAGAAAGTGATACATGAAAAAGAAGGTGATCCCCTAATTCATCTTACTATATCATTCACCTTCACGTATGTCGTGTACAAAAGTAGAAGGGTCGGTTAGATGCAGAAAACCAAAACGTAAATTAGGTAAACGTAATTGCATTAATAGTTATATATACCAGGATAATGGTAAAAGCATTAACAAATTAAAACACATTCAGAAAAGGAAGAGAACTCAAAGGACGAATCTCTTCAGGGAAATCGTAAGTAACATTTCGACCAAACCACCACGACTTAAGAGAATTGACAACGAACAGACATTTCGAAAACTAAGGAGGTAGTTTAGACTTACTCTCAGAACGACCCATCTCATAAGAACCAACATCGAGGAAGAAAAAGTAGTGAAATTTATATAGTACGGTAAGGGAAGACCGAGCATCTCAAAGACAACTCTTTAGTCAACTATTAAAATACCCTCAAGGGAATATACAACAAACAGTGAAAAGGGAACAACAAAAATTATAAAATGGACAAGAATTAAAAACAGTCAAACTATTGACACACAGAACCACACAGAAGGAGGAACCCTAATAAGACTGACCCTGGGAGAAACGAAGGACTCAACCAACTGACAAAGGAAATGGTACAAACCCTTCAAAAGTCGATAATAGAGAACTTTATAGAAGAGTCCAGGAAGGAGAGAGATAGAGGAGGAAGACCCTGGGGATATTACACTTACAACCACGTAGATTATAACAGGGTCTCCAGAGAATATGGTAAAGAAAAGTAAGAAAAGGGATAACCATGAAAAGAGATAAATCATGACGTCGTTGCTAAAGGTAGAAAGACAGGAGGTCCAGTAAATATGTAAGAAGACGGAGTCAATAAGAGACAATAAAGGAGGATCACATAATAAGTAGAGAGACAAGAAATCAAGAACTTCCAGAAACCATTTGTAAATAACGTAGGAGAGGTAATAAAAGGGTTCTAGGATCTAGTAGAAGTGATAGCAATAAGACTTAAGAAAAAGACCTTCCAACGGATAGAGGTGAAGTAAATCAACTAAAAGACCCCAAAATAGAACGAGGAAGTAGACCTTGTATTGAAAGACAAAAAAGTAGGACTAATCGAAAGATATTACACCGAAAACAAGATCGACGACACCCTAACACGAGAAGAACGAAGAAGATAGACGGGAGACTACCTCCTCCAATTCTCCAAACACATTCGGAAGACTACCCTCTCTGACCGTCACCCTTTTTGACCTAGAAAGAGACCAACCGTCCCGACACGAGTCATTTTGAAATTAGGTTAACAGACAACTACCCACCCCAACACGAGGGGGGAACAATCAACAAATCGGACTCCATTGGATCGGGACCACAGATACCCGAGATACCATCCCAATCACCGTTAAAGGTTTTCCGGAATCCGGTTCCCTACGGAACGACCTGAGGACGACGGTCGCGGGGTAGGGACACCGTTCGTTGACGACTGGGTACGAAGGTGTCCTCTGTGAGGTCGTGATCGTTCAAGTCAGAGGACACTCCAGTGACGAGGAAACGGGCCCCAGAAACACGTGTGATATAAAACAAACACGGGAGGTTCTCACTACAGACAAAGGGGGTCATAAGACCTTCAGGACATTATTTTACGACGACCGAAAGTTTCCGTCCAAGGGACTCCTAAGGGTAAGTGAGGTAACTTAAGGGTCTGACTGTTCGGACTGTACCGTGAGTCCTGGAAGTGTTGTCACCCTCTTAAAGAAACCATAATAAACAGAGGTCAAACACAGAGTGGGCGGGTTGTCCATACCCTAAACTAAAATAGTACTAACGTGGGTAGGATGGTAGAGTAACGACGACGAAGAAACGGAAAATAGTATCCCATAGAAAAAAACCACACAAGACCACAGGAGGACAACTACCAACAAATTGGCAATCAACGTTAAAACCACGCGAGGTTTAGAAACATTATATTAAACTTTAGTCCTTCGCATTACAGAGGTCGAAACAAGAGTAAGTTCTAACGAAACCGATAAGTCCCAGAAAACACCAAAGTGCTCAAACCCCTAACGATGAAAATAAAGACATTTTTCACAGTAACCTTAAATCTATCCTTAACGTAACATAAATATCTACTGAAATCCACCGTACCCGTAAAACCACAAGACGAGGTACTTATACCTGATAAGTATAAAAGTAAATAAACACAGAAGTTAAAAAAAATTAGTTACAGAATATCAAAGTCGCATGTCTAGAAAGTAAAAAACCAATTTACATAAGTATCCATAAAATAAACGGTGCGGGGGGGTCGAAATAACTGTATATGGATTGTACCTTGTAACACATTCAAATGTACAAATGAACTAATTAAATATCTAACTTTTTACTAATGATGGTATATTAATCGATGGTGACGTTAAGGTAGTATATCAATAGTAGAGAAAAGAAAACACTCTTATAAATTCTAAATGAGAGAATTGTCGTAAGATCATATACTATGTCATAAAAATCGATATTATTGGTATGACATGTAACCTAACGGTTTCAATAAGAATGTTGACTTCCAAACGTAGCAAACTCATTATAGAGGGGAAAAGGTGATGAGCGATTGAAGTGTATTCGTGATGAGATGAGAAGGACACTCAAATACAAAAAAAAACTAGGATGTATATTCACTAATAGTGTTTCATAAACAGAAACTAATTAAAGTGAATTGTATTACGGAAGTTCCAGGTGGGTTCAACAACGTTCACCGTTCTATAGGAAGAAGGAGTCCCGACTTATTATAAGGTATGTTATAAGGTATATACACACAGACACAGACATAGACAGACAGACAGATACGGACACAGACAGAAGAAATACGTTAGTAGACAACTTCCGGTGAATGTAACGAAGGTACTGAAACAATAACACTTATAACGAAGTTCTTGTACACTCCCGTCTATGGAGATATTCGAGGACTAAAGTTAAAGAAACCTATATATACGTTCTCACCTTAACTACCAAGTATACCGTCAAGATAAAAATTCAAAAACTCCTGAAGGTAGAAGAAAAAGTATCACCAACATGGTTAAATGTAAGGGTGGTTGGTCCGTGATCTTAAAGGAAACGATGTGTAGGAGTGGTTATGAACGATAAGAAAAGAAAAATTACTTTCGGTAAGATTGACAAAATCCACTATAGAGTAACACAGAAACAAAACATAAACGGATCACTAATCATTACAACTCTTAGACATGTACGTGGATAACCAGTAAACGTGGAGAAGGAACCTTTTGATAAGTCAAGGAGAGGGTAAAAAAAAATTTGTTGACACAATCTAAAAAAACGAGAACTTTACACTCAAGAAATATATAGAATCTATATATTTCTTGGGAAATAGTATATATATTAAATGTTTGTAAAAGAGGATAAGATAACTAACGGAAAAGTAAAACAACGAACAAAATACACATCTTAGAAAAATTAAATTACACTAAGGTGAATAACCAAAAACGAAAACGACTAACACCATAGTGTAAGTCATTTAGTGACCAATATGGTTACGGTTCCTCTGAAAAAAGTAAAAAAAGATCTTGTAAATACCAAAGTCTTGAATTTAAATTCAGAAATTAGGTAAAACTCAAGTAAAAAAAACACTCACCTCTTTCCATCCTCTGGTTAAAATAAGAAAAGGTACACCAATAGGTCAAAAGGGTTGTGGTAAATAACTTTTCTGTGAAGAGGGTGACTCATAGGAACCGACGAAACAGTTATAATCAGCCGATTTATGCTTTTCTAACTAAAGACCCGAGAGTTTAGACAAGGTTTGTAAGACGAAGCCGATTTTATCGAAACATCATATTAAACGTTAGTCCTTCACTCTACAGAGGTCGAAACAGAAGAAAGAATCCTAACAAAACCGACAAACCCCATACACCGAGGTATGTTTAAAATTCTAACCAAAAAGATAAAGACACTTTTTACGGTGACCTTCATGTAACTTAGATATCTACTGAACCCACTATATCTATACAATAACGACAACGAACCAGTGATTCAGTGCATACTGAGAAAACGTTGGGGTTCCTAACATCGGGAGGTCAGAGGAAGACAGGTACCCTAAAGGGTCCGTTCTTATGACCTCACCAAACGGTAAAGGAAGAGGTCCCCTCTTCGTTAGAATAAGAACCAATCTTATTTAAATTGGTTAGATTGTTTAGATTTAGATTAGTTATAACGATTATACAAATATAATTAAGGAGATTAGGTACTTGTTTTTTATAAAAGGTAAACAAAACAGGAATTAAAGAAGATAGTTTCAGAACATCAAATGTTAAGTTTCTTAAAGTGAAAGAACCAATCTAAATAAGGATTCATAAAATAACAAAAACTACCATACACCGACCCTAAGAAAGAAAGAAAAAGTCTGTAAGATAACTATCAACTTATATGACAATATATATAAGTTCACAAAAAGATATACAACTAAAACGTAGGACTTTGGGATAACTGCAAAACTGATCAAGATCGTCACAAAACACCTCAGAAACCCTAAAAGATATACATTCTAGTGTATTAGACGTTTTTTTTTTTTTTTTTTTCTTTCGTTAAAATAAAAAAGAAAGAAAGGACAAACCTTCAGAAAATAAAGAAAAAGAAAGGGTTAAAGAGACCGATTCTAAAGGTCACGAGACAACTTATCCTCACACTCTCACCCGTACGAACAAAATAAGGACTAGAATCTATTCATAAGTTGTAAAATGGTGACTCATATTATTTATGTCCGACACTCAAACAGTATATATCGGAAATAAAACAACTCCATCGAAAAAAGATATGGATAAAACAACTCTCAAGAATAGTAATTTCCTAAAAATATGAAACAATTCACGAAAATAACGTAGATGATTCTACTAATTTATTAAAAATAGGAAGTGAAACAATTACGTCCAATAGTGTAACTAAAAAAAGATACAATTTGATAGGAACGTAGGATCCTTACTTTAGGTGAATTAATACCATTTACCAAGAAAATTACACGGTAATTTAAACCAAACAATTATGAAACAACTCTTAAAAACGTGGAGATGTCAACTGAAAACATGTTACGTCCCCAACCCCATGAGGGGACGACACGTCAATTTTTAGGAGCATATTGAAATATAAACCGGAACACATAGACGTTAGGGTACGTGACGACACACTCGGGACCAACAACTACCCAAATGAGTACCGACACAACAGAGGAGTGAGGACGACACTAGCTCCGGTCAAAACCCGTAGTCCTGTCACCGTGTCGAACGCCACGCTCGGGGTTCGCACCTGGACGACCACCCTCATTCTTCGTATCCTCCGTGACACGACCCAAGAACGTGAACGCGTCGATTTCCTCCGACTCGATCAACGGTCGTATCGAGGGTCCGAGATCACCCCCTGTCCCTCCCCGGAGTCACAGACTGTAAATATGAACGTATTGGTGTCTCTCGAACCTGTCGACAGTCACACCCGGACCTGAGGTCAGCTTCACACTTCCCATACTCTCTCTCTCTCATAACCAACCCCTTCCTCCTCTCTCCGTAACTCCATTTTGACCGTAAGTTTTGCATTTATGGACACCCCGTTGACCACTCTAGAAACACCGATTGGGGACCGACAGTCAACGTCTTCGACGAGGAAACAGACGTCTCGTCCAGAAACACTTAACTATTTGTCAGAACGATGCACAAACGATTATTCTCGGAGACGAAATGAAAGAACAAGGACCGGTCGAGAAATGGATAGACCCACCCCACTTTGGTTTCGATCTGTAATTACGTCATAGGACATTCTCGATCTCTTCGACCAGTGGGTAGAGTGAGAAGGAAAGGACTACTCTCTTTAAGGAAGTTCCCCTCCTCAAGGAAGAACCACGACGTGTCACGGTCAAACACTATATCCCACTGTGTCTGTTTTACTTCAACATAAAAGAAGAACACGTTAATGAGACAAAACACACACACACACACACAACAAGACACCACAGGGATTTTGAAGGATTCACCTTATATACCCAGAGGTACGCGACAGAAAACAAACACCTATCGAGAGATTAGTGACTATAAGCAACCCCCTTCGACCCTACAGGATATATGGTGATAAAAAAAGATTCTTATATACGAGAACATTAGTATTGTTTGTATTAACGTTTACTATTGTTAACGAAATAACAAATACTAAGATGACATTTACCCTAAAAAAAGAAATAACGAGTAAGTCAATAAAAACGATATATATCTTTTAGTTGACTAAAATACATACAACAAAATATAGGACGTTGAAATGACTGAAGTAAATAAGATTTTCAAGAAACCACCTCAGAAATCTCAAAGGATATTTATTCCATGACAGTGAACTTTTAACTATGTTAAAATGAAGAAAGAAAGACTAAACCCACGAAAAATAAAGAAAAGGACTGATTAACGACACCCATCCTAAGGACTATGATACAAATTACGTTCACCGTTCTCACTCGTAGGGACAGAAGAAGGACTAAAATATTCTTTGTGAAGATAGAAAAGTGATTACTTATATTACAATCAAGAAACAGATTACCGGAAAAATGGGGTAATGTTCAAGGAAAGTCACAGGTGTCAGACTGGGTCAAACTACCCAAATAGAGGTCCCCGAGGGTCTGTATCGGTTGTCCAATGAAGTCCTAGGTGTCGACCTTGGTTCCTGACACACAGATAATGGTTTATGTCTCACTCGTCCTGATGAAAACTCAAGGAACCATATACTACGACCACTGTCCTGGTTCGGTTTGTTTTGATAACGAGTAAGGGGTACCCATCTCTAGATGAAGATATCTACTCTAGTACCAGTCACTCAGTCGGTGGAACGATACCTGGATAAATTGTTTCTTTCGAGAGAGACAAACATTATCCTTCTTCTAAGTTAGGGACAGTGAGACTTTGTTTTCAGACGATAAAAATAGTACGTCGAAGAATTGGAGGATCATTTTAATTTCATATAGGAGAAGGTTACTACTGTCGTATCCCTGAAAAACTATACAGAACAAAAGGTTTTAACATCGGAGTCTCGGACCATGATCGTTCTTTTCGTTATAATAATTTATTTTATTATATCGAGTCAGAGGAGTCCTTAACACCGTCGTAGAACCTTCTCCTCAGACAACCGAATTAAGACATTATCTAAGATAAATAGTATGGGACTTCTCCTCTGTCCTTCTCTTACTCGTTCGCCTTCACGAGACATAGTGAAACACCTGTTCCGAGGTGTTCCTTTAGAAACATAATGATAGGAAGTAGTCGTTTATCTTCTTACGGTGATCACTACACGGGATGTTCTTCCGTCAAAGAAAACAGAATGTCAACAAATGTGTTAGATGACTCTATAATAAACAGGAACTTCAATATGCTTCCAGTCTCCATACAGACGTGTCATCCTTTCCCCTTTCCTCTCTGTCTGTAGACACGTTCCTAATCTCGTTCTCTGAACCTCGTGTACACCTTCCGGTGTCTTCGTCCACCACTGTGTAGTGGTCTAGGGAGGTCCCACCCCACGTCCTCCGAGTGTGGACCCGTGACTTCCGACGGAGTGGGTGGGTGATACAGACGTCTCATCCTTGACCCAGGGAACTTTTTACGTAACAGTATCCAATAACTATTCCTCACCTAAGAGTCTTTTTCTAAGTTACCAGTCTGTTATTCTAAAAGGACTTGAACCGACTCCTGAATAACAAACTTTTACTTCTCCTTCTATAGAAAGACTCTGTTTTCTCCTTCTGGAATTCTGGTTTTTACTTATGCGGATACTCTTATGTAGGGTCTTCCCGAATGGAAAAGGAACTTAAGAATCTTAGTTAATATAAATCACAGTTTACAATTCAACAACAGACGATACAACGTCAAAAGACATCAATAAAAAGTCATCAACGAACTAATTCAGATAAAGAACATGAATACAACCCGTCACTATGAAACCTTCAATTACCTTGTCGTCACTTGAAACAAGGAAAATTCATTTCGTACCAAACGGGAGGGGACATGACAGGGGGGTGGGGGCGGGGGTCCCGAGTGGTTTGTCGGATGACTCTTCAAGATCCGTCCATCTTCGATAGGTTGCTCGCCTACGGGTTCGTTCCACTTGGACGTTTTAACCGGATACTATGTAAGAGAGTATCCACATGAAATCTTCGTTCGGAAGAAAAGGGGGTGTATCAATCCTTGTCTACTAAGGTCTTTTCAGTAGATCTTTCTCCATCTCTTTGTCCCTCTCTCATAGACGTGCCTCCGATCAATGTATATAAGATATGTTCCTATCTGTACACCCAGTATTATTCTCGTACTATACACTCTAAAGAATAAAAAAGTTTGTTACCGGACCAAACATAAATTTCAAAGAGACGTCTCGTAAACTTTTACGAGTGTCAGATACCCGAACAGAGGTACCTCGAACACCCTCTTACTATTACGTAAAAAAGAATGACGTTTCGTGACTCGTGGTATCACTAATTCGTACACCGGAGACCGTAATTTAACGGACCACGATGAAGATCTAAGAATTAAATTAACGATCCACCGGAGTCCGTTAAATGAATCAGAGAGATTTGGGATCAAAAGATTCGATACATTTGTCCATCATTACCACGTGTGGGACAATGTATAACGTCACTAATGTACCCTCTCAGTCACATTAAACATTTATACCACCGTCTATTACTCCCGAGTCCTTACGATAAAGATTTATATTAATAGAAATAAAGATTTCACGATCCTTTGGAGTCATCAACTGACCCCTGAGAACACCCTTTCCTAATATCCCAACCGTTATAGAACTATCTATCTCACAGACGTCTTGATAGCTGCCTGTAAACATTGTAACATGTCTTCCGCTACTAGTTTTGGTAAGGGTTCTTCTTCTTTATGTTTTTCCGTTTTACTAACAGACTCCTCCGGAATGTTTATCGACTCTTTTCTTCTGTTCGTTTTCCGTTTCCTCTATTCCTTGCTATATAGGTAGACTTACGTCCCAGGGTTTCTTGTCGTTCCTCTCTCTTCTTTCTGAAGGAGTCACTAGTTACGTTTCTCTATCTCCTTTTCTTGTCTTACCCTTTCTGATCCCTGGAGAAGTTTTTTTAATCTTTATGGTTCCCTTGTAAAGTAAGTTTCTACCCGTGTTATTTCTTCTTTAACACACCTGGATTACCTTCGTCTTCTATAATTCTTCTCCACCGTTCTTATGTGTCTTCTTGATATGTTTTTTCTAAAAGTACTGAGTCTATTGGTACTACCACACTAGTGAGTGGATCTCGATCTTTAAGACCTCACGTTTCACATCACCCGGAATCCTTCGTAGTGATGCTTGTTTCGAACACCTCCATAACCTTTAGGTCAACTCGATAAAGTTTAAGATTTTCAACTACGACACTTTCACAACGTGAGTTATACGGTCGTTTAAACCTTTTGAGTCGTCACCGGTGTCCTGACCTTTTCCAGTCAAAAGTAAGGTTAAGGTTTCTTCCCGTTACGGTTTCTGACAAGTTTGATGGTGTCTTGACGGAGTAAAGTGTGCAATCGTTTCATTACGAGTTTTAAGAGGTTCGATCCGAAGTTGTCATACACTTGACTCTTGAAGATCTACAAGTCCGACCTAAATCTTTTCCGTCCCCTTGTTGTCCAGTTTAACGGTTGTAAACAACCTAGTATCTTTTTCGTTTTCTTAATTTTTTTTTTTGTGTGTAGATGAAGACGAAATAACTGATACGATTTCGGAAACTGACACACCTAGTGTCGTTTGACACCCTTTAAGACTTTCTCTACCCTTATGGTCTTGTGGAATGGACACAGACTTTTTAGACATATGTTCAGTTCTCCGTTGTCAATCTTGGTCTGTAACTTTTTCCTTACCAAGTTTTAACCCTTTACTCATGTAGTTACGACATATAACAGTAGAGAGATAAATTGAACGTTCTCAATTTATACTACATGGGACTTTCGTGTAGAACGTCTCATGTAGTACACTCTACGGTCCGACCTATTTCGTGTTTGACCTTAGTTCTAATACTAGGTATGTCAGTTTCCGAAACCGTATCAGTTATTTCGTCTTTATCTACAAAAAGACCTTGAGAGAACGAAAAAGGTACTAGGTCGTCTACAACCGTTAAACTAGAGACCAAGGAGACGGAAAAGATTTTCGTCGAACTTGTAGACCTTCAAGTGCCAAGTGCATCACGACTTCGGACCGAACCTCTTAAAACTCGTAATGAAATGATCGTACACTCTACTCACGTTGACTCGTCATCAAACTCGTAAGAAAACGTAACGGAAAGAAACCCTAACCTTACTTTTGACTGGAAAAGGTCAGGACACCGGTGACGACTCAAAAGGTTTAAACGACCGTATAACTCACGTCGTGAAAGTGTCGTAGTAGAAAGTCCTAAACTTTATCGAGGTGACCTTAAGGTAGTGGAGGTGATCGAAACAAGCATCACTACGAAAGATTCCGGGTGAACTGAAGTGTAGGGTTCCACAGACCGAGATCTAATCACTAGTGTAGTACTAATAGACCCAGCACTTCTAGAAAAAACATGTCAAGAAGGTACATAAGAACGGTGGAGAAGAATTATAGAAGACGAAGACAATCCAGGTATGGTAAAGACAGGAAATAGTTCGGGTAGAAACGTACTTTACAAGGGAACCATAGAGATTAAGAGAATTTCTCTAGAGATCAGAAAGACGAAATAGCTGATACGGTTTCGGAAACTGATACACCTAGTGTTCTTTGACACCTTTTAAGACTTTCTCTACCCTTATGGTCTGGTGGACTGGACGGAGAACTCTTTAGACATATATCCAGTCCTTCGTCGTCAATCTTGACCTGTACCTTGTTGTCTGACCAAGGTTTATCCTTTTCCTCATGTAGTTCCGACATATAACAGTGGGACGAATAAACTGAATATACGTCTCATGTAGTACTCTTTGGGACCTGACCTTCTTTGTGTTCGACCTTAGTTCTAACGATCCTCTTTATAGTTATTGGAGTCTATACGTCTACTGTGGTGGGAATACCGTCTTTCACTTCTCGATTTTTCGGAGAACTACTTTCACTTTCTCCTCTCACTTTTTCAACCGAATTTTGAGTTGTAAGTCTTTTACTTCTAGTACCGTAGATAGATAAAGTACCCTTTATCTACCCCTTTGTCACCTTTGTCACAGTCTGAAATAAAAAAATCCGAGGTTTTAGTGACGTCTACCACTGACGTCGGTACTTTAATTTTCTGCGAATGAGGAACCTTCTTTTCAATACTGGTTGGATATATCATATAAGTTTTCGTCTCTGTAATGAAACGGTTGATTCCAGGCAGATCAGTCATCAGTACATACCTACACTCTCAACCTGACACTTCTTCCGACTCGTGGCTTCTTAACTACGAAAACTTGATACCACAACCTCTTCTGAGAACTCTCAGGTAACCTGACGTTCCTCTAGGTTGGTCAGGTAAGACTTCCTCTAGTTGGGACCCTAAAGAAACCTTTCTTACTACGATTTCGACTTCGAGGTCATGAAACCGGTGGAGTACGCTTCTCAACTGAGTAACCTTTTCTGACTACGACCCTCCCTAACCCCCGTCCTCCTCTTCCCCTGATGGTTCCTACTCTACCGACCTACCGTAGTGTCTGAGTTACCTACACTCAGACTCACTTGAGGCCCTCTACCACTACCTGTCCCTCCGGACCGCACGACGCTAAGTACCCCAGCGTTTCTCAGTCTGTACTGACTCACTAACTTGACTTGACTTGACCTTAGTTCTAACGGCCCTCTTTATAGTTATTGGAGTCTATACGTCTATGGTGGAGGGAATACCGTCTTTCGTTTGTCCTTGATTTCTCTAGAACTACTTTCACTTTCTCCCCTCACTTTTTCAAGCGAATTTTGAGTTATAAGTCTTTCACTTCTAGTACCGTAGACCAGGGTAGTGAAGTACCATTTATCTGCCCTGTTGTTTCCCTTTTTACTGTTTGAAGTAAAAGAACCCGAGACTTTAGTGACGTCTACCACTGACGTCGGTACTTTAATTTTCAGTGAACGAGGAACCTTCTTTTCGATACTGTTTGGATCTGTCGGATGATTCCCTAGTTTGCACATAGAGAACTTAGAAGTCGTAACCGTCCGTCCAAGAAATGGTGATCGCGGTGGATTCTTCACGTTCAACATAGGACGTTGAAAGACTTAAGTACTACGTGAGATGGTTAAAAGACTATCGTAGAAATCACAGACGATACGTATCATACAGTAGACGTTTGTCATTGTTAAATGAAAAAGAAAAGGCTAAACATAAGTAAAATGAAGAAAAGGAAGACTAACCGATCCTGAGGGTTCTGACACAACTTATTTTCACTACTCTCATCTATACGAACAGAAGAAGGACTAGAATCTCCTTTACCAAAGTCGAAAAGTGACAACTTATATTAAACCACACAGTGTGACTAACTAAACGTCTATAATTTTTTTTTTTTTTGGAACGTAGAGACCCTATTTAAGGAGAACTAGTACCATATACCAGGAAAATTATATAACACCCTAAACCTAACGATCATAAACAACTCCTGAAAACGCAGATACAAGTAGTCATTACGACTGAACATTAAAGGAAAAAAACATACACACCACAGAAACAAAAACCACAGTCCCACCACCACCGGTATATCTTACTCAAAACCTCATAAAGAAGGAGTTAAAAAACCTTGTCAAGTCTGTCTTTCCCCAATTGAGAAAAGACAAACTATCTTAAGTGGACACTTCGGTAGACTAAGACCTGAAAGTAAGTACCCTTCGACAAAATCAGTGTCAAAGTTAAAGTCTTCAATACTAACCAGATAACTATAAAAGATAAGGTAGGACCAAGTCAGAATCCTTTGACATTAAAAGATTCCTAAACCGGTAAAGAAGGTCCAATAGGTAAAATAACCGTATTTAACCAATAACATAGAGTACTGGGAAAGATAAAGAAACCACAAGTAACATTGAAGAAAAAGTAAAGATTAAAAACTTCGTTGACTGTTCGTTGATTAGAGTTTTATACGTTCGTTGTGGATGTGGAGTTAAGGTCCTTTTATTTGCTGGGTAGTTTTTTACCCGGTTTCTTGATTTATCTGTAAAGAGGTTTCTTCTGTATGTCTACCGATTGTTTGTGTACTTTTCTACGGGTTGTAGTGAGTAATAGTCTCTTTACGTTTAGTTTTGGTGTTACTCCATGGTAAAGTGTGGTCAGTCTTAACGACACTAGGTTTTCAGATGTTCTTTATTTACGACCTCTCCCACACCTCTTTTCCCTTGGGAGAATGTGACAACCACCCTTACGCTTGATCATGTCGGTGATACTTCTTGTCACACCTCTAAGGAATTTTTTGACCTTTATCTTGACGAAATACTGGGTCGTTAGGGTGACGACCCGTATGTGTAGCTCCTTTGGTCTTACCTTTCTCTGAGTACATGGGGTTACAAGTAGCGTCGTGACAAACATTATCGGTCCTGTACCTTCGTTGGATCTACAGGTAGTCGTCTACTTACCTATTCTTTCGACACCATGTATATGTGTTACCTCATAATGAGTCGGTAATTTTTCTTATGTAAACTTAGTCAAGATTACTCCACCTACTTTGACCTCGGATAATATGTCTCACTTCATTCGGTCTTTCTTTTTGTGGTTATGTCATATGATTGTATATATACCTTAAATCTTTCTACCATTACTACTGGGACATACACTCTATCGTTTTCTCTGTGTCTACATACCTTGTCAGAAAACCTGAGACACCCTCTCCCGTTCCCACCCTACTAAACCCTCTTACCGTAACTTTGAATATATTATAGTATATACTTTGCTCAGTGGTCAGGTCCAAGTTACACACTATGACCTACGAACTCCGACCACGTGACCCTACTGGGTCTCCCTACCATACCCCTCCCTTCACCCTCCCCCCAAGTCCTACCCCTTGTGTACATATGGACACCGTCTATGTACCACTATATACCCTTTTGGTTATGTTATAACATTTCATTAATTGGAGGTTAATTTTATTTATTTAAATAAAATTTTTAGTTTGAAAAATTTTAACGACTAGAATAATTCCCAATGTTCACACAACCAGAATTATAAAAAAAGAAAATTAAAAAAATTTAATCTACAGGAAAAAATTCCAATTCACCAAGGACAGATAAAATAGAAACGCTTCTCAATAATTAGTACGTAATAGAATTTACATTAATTCCCTTAATATAGACGTATATCAATCTACTCCAGAACATAATCATAAGGACAGGAAATTAGACTTTTACCTCATTCAATGTTATTTATGATTAGTTTAATTAATTAAGTCGATTAATGAATTAACTTCAAAGAGATTTGGACTTCACAACAAGAAGGTATGGTGACACGAAAGAGTTTTTGACAAAGTATAAACCTAATCTTAACTTAACAGTTTGATGTATATGATCATGTAAAATTTTTCTCCAAATATAAAATGAATAAATATATTAATAGTTGAGGTAACACGTAAATATACATATACGTGAGAAGTGAGAAGTGGATTACTTGAAACCATCTGACACTGTGTCTGGTACGGACTATCTCTAAGTCGTAAGGACTATCTCTAAGTCATAATGACTTGTTAATTTATATGTACAACTTTAACCCCCCGTGTATGACATTAATAAGTAATACATCTTTTATCATCTTTTATAGGTAATTGAAAAGAAATAAAAACGACCCCTCTTGATACTACTATTGATAACTAAAAAATGGTTACATCTTTTTCTTATATGAAATGTGTAAATAAGTAACAAATAATATGACGTCAAAAATTTTAGGACGAAATGAATCATGAGTCATATACGTTGACTCAACGAACGTCGATAAAAACAGCCAGACAAAGTTTCAAAGAAGTATTTAGATACATAAGGAATTATACTAGAATACATTTTTTTTAATTTTAACGACAATTCATATTTTTTTTCTCATTTTTTCTTCGTTTAGTATAGTCATGTTTTTGAACTGTTTTATATTTCCTTCCGTCTCTCTTTTTCTGTCTTTTTATTGATATTTTGATTGTCTTTTGTTGTTTTGTCATTATCATTTAGGAAAGATAGTTATCAATGAAATTCACATTTACTTAATTTTGTAGATTAGTTTTCCATATTTCACTACTTACTCAATTTTTTTTTCCGGGGTGGTGTGTGCGTTTTACAATTTTATAAAAGATTTGCATTTTTTTAAAAAAATTCTGGGTCGATATACAGTAGGTGTTTTTTGAGTGAAATCTAAATTCTTGTGTCTATACGACTTTCGTTTCTCTAAAATTTTTTATCTATAAGGTACGTTTGTCATTGATTTTCTGTCGTCAACCCCGATATGAAAATACTCTGTTTTATTTACACTTGAATTCAAGTTTGAGAGTTTTTGACGGTGTTATTTATTTCCTCTTGTAATATATTACTATTTTCCCAGTTAGGGTCCTTCGAAATTGTGTTAATATATACGCGGGTTGTAGTCTCGTAGATTTATATATTTCGTTCGTCACTGTCTTGATTCCTCCCTTTATCTGTAGTTGTGTTTCTATCATCCTCTGAAGTTATAGGGTGACAATTGACATCTATCTGATATGTCTATCTTCTAGTATTCCTTTGTCTCCTGAACCGGTTATGATAAATGGTTACCTGGTTCTCTATATGTGTCTTGTTACGTGGTTTGTCATTGTCTTATACGTAAGAATTCACACATGTCTAGAAAGACACCCTATCCAGTGTCAATCCAGGTTTTGTTAGAGTCGTTTGGATTCTTCTGACTTTAGTGTTGTTTATGGAAAAACTGACACTGTCGACTTTGATCTTTAGTTATTGAAAGGTCTTCCTTCTGACCTTTTAGGTGTTTATACACTTTTAATTTGTCGTATAAGAATTTATTAGCATTTCAGTCTCTTCTTTACTTGTTCTCTTTATCTTTTATAGAGTTCTGATTTTCTTGTTGTGTTATGAGGTTTTGAATGCATTATGTCGTTTAATGTACGATTGTTTGACTTATTGGAACTTATTTATCTGTTTGATGATCTTTGTATATTAGACTAGTGTACATACTTCTTTGTCTTTTAGACTTGTCTAGATAATGATTAAATCTCTAACGTAACCATTAGTGTTTGACGGTCGGTTTATTTTTGGGTCTTAGTCTACCAAAACGACATTAAACTGGTTTATAAATTTCTAATCAATTACAACTAGTAAAAGTTAAAGAAGAGTTTTTGACTTCTCTTGTCTCATGAAAGATTTAGTAAAACTCCGGGTGTAATACGACTATGGTCTCGATCTGTTTCTGTGGTGATCCTTTTTTTTTTTAGGGTAAACACGTACTAACCTTACGTTTTTACCCTACATAAAAATTATACAAAATACCTACTTGTGTCTACGTTTTTAGGAATTGTTTTATGATTGTTTGACTCAAGTTGTCATATAATCTTCCTAGTATGTGGTACTGGTTTTCCTTAAATAGAGACCCTACGTTCCTACCAAGTTGTATACTTTTAATTAATTACACTATACAATGTAATTCTCTTATCTTCTAATTTTAGTGTGACAGTAGAGTTGTCTACGTCTTTTTCGTAAACTATTTTAAGTTGTGGGAAATTTTTATTTTTGAGAGTTATTCGATCTTTATCTACCTTTCACGGACTTGTTTTATCTCATATATATACTTTTAGGGTATCCATTGTATGAGTTGTCACTTTTGACTTTCGAAAAAGGGATTCTAATCTTTGGTCCGATCTTACGGATGAGAGTCGTGAAGATAAGTTGTATCATGATCTTCAGGTTCGGTCTAGTTCGTCCGTTCCTTTTCGTCATTTTCGGTGAGTTTAGTCTTTCCTTTTCATTTTAGAAAGTACAAACGTCAACTTTATCAGAATATACATCCTTTGGGACTTCTGATGTAGATTTTGAGAATCTTGATTTTCTATTTAAGTCATTATAATATCCTGTGTATTAGTTATATGTTTTTAATCAACAGACCTTTTGTTTAATCCTTTTATTAGGGCGAATGTTACTGTGATTTTTATTATTTTGAGAACCCTTATTTGAACTGACCCCTCCCCACTCTTGACATACGACTTTTCATATTTGATAATTACCTTCTTCAATTCCTTTTGTGTTTGTTTACCTTGTTATAAGACCCAGTACCCAACTGTCTGTTATAAAAATTTACGGACATGATGGGTCTTACTAGATATAGTTTTAGGGTTTCTGTAAAAAATATCTTTAACAATTTTTAAACTTTTAAATATACCCTGGTGTTTTCTTGTGATTATCGAGTTCTTTAAAACTCTTTTCTCTTTTCGACCTCTGTAGTGTGGAGGACTAAAATTTATATAACGTGTCGACGTCATTAGTCTTGTAATACCGCGAACGTATTCCATCTGTATAAATGACTACCTTGTCTTATCTCTCGAGTCTTTATTTGTGTGTGTATATATCGGTTGTCTAGAAACTGTTCCCAAGACTATTTTATGTCACCTCTTTCCTATCGTAGAAGTTGTTTGAGACAACACATTTTACCTATAGGTACATGTTTTGTCACTTTGACCTGGAAACATAGTATACGTTTTTAGTTGAATTTTACATAATTTCCGAATTTATACTCTAGGTTTTGATATTGTTAAAGATCTTCTTTTATATCTCCTTTTCGAAGTACCATCAGATTTGTTATTAAAGACCCTATACCGTGACTTTCTAGTCCGTTGTTTTTGTTTTTATTCTTTCAACCTGATGCAATTTGATTTTGTGAAGAGATGTCGTTTCGTTTGTTGGTTTACCATTGTATACTTTACCCTCTTTTATAAACGTTTGGTATATACGTTGTTGTCTAATGAACAGTTTTATATATGAGGCTATTTTGATTTTTTTCTTTTTAAAGTTATTGGTTAAAATTTTACTCGATTCCTGAATTTATTCGTAAAGAAGTTTCTTTTGAATTTTTACCACTTCTTAACTACGAAAACTTGACACCACAACCTCTTCTGAGAACTCTGAGGGAACTTGACGTTCTCGTTTGGTCAGGTAGGATTTCCCCTAGTTGGGACGTATAAGTAACCTTCCAGACTACGACTTCGACTTCACCGGTTATGAAACCGGTGGACTACGCTTCTCAAATGTGTAACCTTTTTTGGGACTAGGACCCTTTCTAACTTCCGTCCTCTTCCCCTACCGTCTCCTACTCTACCAACCTCCCTTAGTGGCTACGTCACCTGTACTCAAACTCGTTTGAGACCCTCCAACCCTTCCTGTCCTTCCGGACCAAACGACGTCCGGTGTCCCGACGTTTCTCAGACGGTGCTGACCTTTTGTTGAAGTGATTATTAGTCCCTTTAATTTCAGTCTGTGTGTTACTCTACAGTGAAGTGTGGAAAAATCTACCGATAATAGTTTTTTGTTTTGTTTTTGATGTTGTTGTTCACGACCCTTCTTTCACCTATTTAATCCTGTAATCGTGTGAAGACAGCTCTTACGTTTTACCACATGAGAGGCATCTTTCATGATACCTCCCAGGATTTTCTGATTTTTGTCTTGATAGTAAACTAGGTTGTCAGAATATAGACCCATACATCAGTTTTCTTAAAAAATTTAATATGTTTACTTGTTTATCTAAGTTCCCTAATCTAGAATATGTGTCTCACGGACTTCCTGATACCTACCTCCAAGTATTGTGACATGTCCTCAGCCACTGGTTTTGGTAGTTCTTTTTTTTTTTTTCGTTGTTCCGTTTTACGAACAGACTCCTCCGGAATATTTGTCGACTCTTTTCTTCTCTTCACTTTCCATTTCCTCTTTTCATTTCTGTATAGGTAGACTTACTTCTCAAGGGTTCTTATCGTTACTCTCTATTCTTTCGGAAGAATTCACTTGTTACATTTCTTTCTGTCCTTTTGTTATTTTACCCTTTCTGATCTCTAGAGAAGTTCTCGTAATCTCTATGGTTCATACTTAAAGTACGTTTCTACCCGTGTTATTTCCTGTCTTCACCATACCTGGATAGTCCTCGTCTTCTCTATTGCCTCTCCACCGTTCTTATGTGTCTTGACAATTTTTTTTTTTTTTTGTTGTTGTTGTTGTTGTTTTTGGAGACTTACTGGACCTATTGTTACTACCACACTAGTGAGTGGGTCTCGGTCTATAGGACTTCACACTTCAGTTTGCCCGTAATCCTTCGTAATGATGCTTGTTTCGAGAACCTCCACTACCTTAAGGTCAACTCGATAATGTTCAGGATTTTCTACTTCGACAATTTCACGATGTGAGTTATGCGGTCGTTTAAACCTTTTGAGCCGTCACGAGTGTCATGACCTTTTCCAGTCAAAAGTAAGGTTAGGGTTTCTTCCCGTTACGGTTTCTTACGGGTTTGACGACGTGTTAACATGAGTAAAGTGTGTGATCGTTCCATTAAGAGGGTAGTTCGATGTGAAGTTGTCATGTACTTAATTCTTGAAGGTCTACATGTTCGACCTAAATCTTTTCCGTCTCCTTGTCTCTAGTTTAATGGTTGTAGGTGACCTGGTATCTTTTTGATTCCCTTAAGGTCTTTTGTAGATGAAGACGAAGTAACTGATGTGATTTCGTAAACTGACACACCGAGTGTTGTTTGACCTTTTAAGACTTTCTCTACCCTTATGGTGGAAAGGACGGAGGACTCTTTGGACATACGTCCAGTTCTTCGTTGTCAATCTTGGATTTTACCTTGTTACCTGACTAAAGTTTAACCCTTTCCTCATGCAGTTCCGACATATAACAGTGGGACGAATAAATTGAATATACGTTTCGTGTAGCACTTTTTACGGTCGGATATACTTAGTGTTCGACCTTAGTTCTGACGGTCGTCTTTATAGTTATTGGAGTATATACATCTACTGTGGTGGTATTACCGTCTTTTATTTCTCCTTGATTTTTCGGAGAACTATTCTCACTTTCTCTTCTCACTTTTTATACTGAATTTTAGTTATAAGTTTTTCTTCGGTTCTAGTACCGTAGACCAGGGTAGTGAAGTACTGTTTATCTACCTCCCCTTTACCTTTGTCATTGTCTGAAATAAAAACCCCCGAGGTCTTAGTGACACCTGTCACTGATATCGGTACTTTAATTTTATGTGAATGAGGAACCTTCTTTTCGATACTCTTTGAATCGTATAATTTTCGTCTCTGTAGCGAAACGACTGTTTCCAGGTATATCAGTTTCGAATACCAAAAAGGTCAACATGCCTATACTCTCAACCTGGTATTTTTTCCGACTCACGGTTTCTTAGCTACGAAAGTTTCACACCATGACCTCTTATGAGAACTCTCAGGAAACCTGTCGTTTTCTCTAATTTGTTTAGTCAGGATTTCTTTTAGTAGGATTATAAGTAACCTTCCTGACTACCACATCGACTTCGAGGTTATGAAACCGGTGGACTACGTTTCTCAGTTGCGTAACCTTTTCTAGGACTATGACCTTTTGTGCGCCCGTCCTCCTCTTCCCCTGCTGTCTACTGTTCTACCAACTACCGTAATAGTTGAATTTCCTGTACTCAGACTCGTGTGCGACCCTCTATCCCTTCCTGTCCCTTCGGACCCCACGACATCAGGTACCCCAGTGTTTCTTAACCCGTGTTGAATCGTTGACTTGTTGTTGTTGTTTAATTGTATAAATGTGTTGTCTTTATCTCAGTGTCTACATCTTTTGTTCACCCTTTCACCCACCTCCCTCCCTTCCTCTCTCTCCTTAGTCGCCTAACTCCACATGTATGCATGTGATGGCATATATTTTATCCATTGATTATTGCATAGGTATCGAGACCCTTGGTATGAGTTATGAGGTATTACTTTTATTAGATTTTTTCTCACTTACAAATATAAATATAAACTTATTGTTTAAGTGAAACTACATGAGGACTTTGATTGTGTTGTAACATTTACTTGACATGAAGTTATTTTTAAAAATTTTTATTAATTTTAGTCCTTCTTAGAGTATCTATATAATTGTAAAGTACAAGTAACGTCGTGTTATCAGTCCTACACCTTTGTTGAATTTACAGGTAGTTGTCTACCTATACATTTCATACTGTGTATGCTAAACGGAATTAAGACTTTCCTTTAGTCTTCCTTTGACGTAATGCACACTTTTGTACCTACTTGGACTCCTGTGATATGATTCACTTTATTTGGTTATTATATATTTGTTTATGACGTATTAAGAAGATTATATTCCTTGGATTTAACAGTTCAAATATATTAGTTTCTCACCTGATCACTGAAGGTCTCCCATTCCGTCTCTTTATTTACCCTCAATGACTAGTTCCTCGTCTTTTAAAGTCAATTAATTCGTAACATAAATATCAGTTGTTATTACGTAATTTTGAAACAATCCTTCTATCTCGAGTACGATTCACAAGAATAGTGTTATTTTATGTTAAAAAATTGTTTCGTACTACCGATCTCTTGTATTAACGATCTAATACTTCCAGTTTCTTCCCGGACAGACGTCTCGACAAACTCGACCCACTCTAGAATTACTCAGTCTGCTCACTAACAAACCCACGTCTATAAGTTTTGTTTCTCGGTTTCTTTTTTTTTAAAGTTGTACAAATTTTTAATATTTTTGTCCTTTTTTTTTCTGTTACACGGGAAAGGTGACTTATAGTTGACTTAAAAAGTCCTCGTAACACTAGTTCCTGTCACTATCCTTTATTAAGTCTCACAATTAACCTTCGACTTAACACTTCATGGAGGATTCAACAGAAGTTTGAAATCTAGAATAAGATCATTGTCACTTTTCAATAATTTCACAAAAGTGTCTTCCTCGATTATTAAAAGAAACTTAAAATTTTCTAGTAAGACCGACGATACATACACATATACACTTCCCTACATCCCCACATGTGTTACGATATGTCGTCTAGAAATCTCGAATAAGTAGAACTAATTGATCTTAAAGTACGAGGAACATGATCGTTCTCCCATCGATCATCCTCACTTCGTCCCACTCGACAACTCTCGATGACTCCGTCCGGTCTATAATGGTAGTACCTGTCCAACTCGTGTCTCCCAGTCCTCGTCCCGTCGACTGGGAACTTGTTTCACCTTCAATCTTCACGACTTTGGGAGAAGTGTCAGTTTTTAAATGTATATTAAAAATATTGATGGGAGGAACATGTACAAAAAGACATAGACACCAAGACATAGATAACTAAGTTAGGTTAATATCTCGTGACCTAACATAAAGGTATCATAAGTTTGGTGAATATATACGGACATCGTAATTGATAACTTTTGTTTATATTCATAATATATTCATCTGGGTGTGTCATTGTAGTTGATGTCAATATAAATACTATATAAAACTTTAATCTTGAGTATCCTAATATATCTGCCCACTATTTAATCGACTGTGTTTAAAGAAGGTAGGGTTATATATATAGGGAACGTTCCACTTAAAGAAAACAAAATTAAAAACGATCGAAAATAAATAAGAAAATTAACCACCTTTTAACGAAATGTTAAAACACAACCAAAGACGGTAAGTCAAGTCAAGTCAAGTCAGCGAGTCAGCACAGGCTGAGAAACGCTGGGGTACTTAGCGTCGTGTGGTCCGGAGGGACAAGTAGTGGTTGAGGGCCTCAAGTGGGTCTGAGTGCAGGTAGCTCAGTAGCTACGGTAGGTCGGTAGAGTAGGAGTCAGCAGGGGAAGAGGAGGACGGGGGTTAGGGAGGGTCGTAGTCTCAGAAAAGGTTACCCAGTTGAGAAGTGTGTTCCACCGGTTTCATGACCTCGAAGTCGAAATCGTAGTAAGGAAGACTTCTTTAGGGTCCCAACTAGAGGAAGTCTTACCTGACCAACCTAGAGGAACGTCAGGTTCCCTGAGAGTTCTCAGAAGAGGTTGTGGTATCAAGTTTTCGTAGTTAAGAAAACCACGAGTCGTAAGAAGTGTCAGGTTGAGAGTGTAGGTATGTACTGGTGCCCTTTTTGGTATCGGAACTGATCTGCCTGGAATCAGCCGTTTCTTTACAGAGACGAAAACTTATACGATAGATCCAAACAGTATTGAAAAGAAAGTTCCTCATTCGCAGAAAATTAAAGTACCGACGTCAGTGGTAGACGTCACTAAAACCTCAGGGTTTTTTATTTCAGACTGTGACCAAGGTGACAAAGGGGTAGATAAAGGGTACTTCACTACCCTGGCTACGGTACTAGAAGTAAAAGACTTACAACTCGAAATTCGGTTGAAAAAGCGAGAGGTGAAAGTGAAAGTAGTTCTCCGAAAAATCGAGGAGAAGTGAAAGACGGTATTCCCACCACAGTAGACGTAGACTCCAATAACTATAAAGAGGGCCGTAAGAACTAAGGTCGAACACAAAGAAGGTCAGGTTGCAAAGAGTACTACATGAGACGTATATTCAATTTGTTCGTCCCAATATTATATGTCGGAACTGCATGAGGAAAAGGATAAACCTTGGTCAGACAACAAGGTACAGGTCAAGATTGACAACGAAGGACTGGACGTATGTCTAAAGAGTTCTCCGTCCAGTCCACCAGACCATAAGGGTAGAGAAAGTCTTAAAAGGTGTCAAATAACACTAGGTGTGTCAGTTTCCGAAACCGTATCAGTTATTTCGTCTTTATCTACAAAAAGACCTTGAGAGAATGAAAAAGGTACTAGGTCGCCTACAACCGTTAAACTAGAGACCAAGGAGACGGAAAAGATTTTGGTCGAACTTGTAGTCCCTCAAGTGCCAAGTGATTCGCGTCCGCCGCCGCCTCCACCGTCGTCCGACCGACGTGATTCACACCGACTCTCGATGGGGTGCAGACTTCAGTCCCTGTCGCCGAGTCTCACGGTCCGACACTGTCGCGTCCTTGCCGGCCCTCCTCGGTGGGGTGTAGGCTCCAGTCACCGCCGACCCTCCTCTGTGGGGCGCAGGTTCCAGTCCCACCGGTCCTCTTCGGTGGAGCACGGACTCCGGTCCCCGCCACTGGGACTCCTCGGTGGGGTTCGGGCTCCGGTCCCCACCGTCGACCCTCCTCGGTGAGTGCGGGCTCCGGTCCCGGTCGCCGGTCCTCCTCGTTGGACTCCTCGCCACCGACTCGTCCGTGTCTCCCCGGATCTCCTCGATAGGGTGCAACTTCCAGTCCTTGCTGCCGCCATTCCTCTATGGGGAGCAGGTTCCATTCCTCGTCGCCGACACGAAACGACCTCGTCGGTACTTCTCTATGGGGTGTGGGTTCCATTCTCATTGGGTTCATTCTACCATCCACAACGTTCTCCCGTAGTCTCCCGTCTGTGTGACTTTGGTATGAGTGTCTTTTGATCAGTCAGATTAGTGTGACCCTGGTGTCGGAACAGATTAAGTTACTTTGATTCGGTACGAGGGGCCCCGTTGGGTTCTGCCCACCCAGTACCAAAGACGGTATGTTTTTATATTTAGTCAGTACTAAAATATATATATATAGAGGGAAACAAGGACCCGGAGGGAGAGGGAGAGGAAGGAGTTAGGGTGGGGACATCCAGTAGTGTCTCGTGGTCCGATCCTAGGGACACAATAAATCGTCGGAAGGTGATTGATGAAATGTGTACAATTACATATATCCAGTTACGATGAAAGAGTTAAGTAGGCTGGGAGTAGAAGGGGGTGAACTAGGTGTTCAGACAAAAGACGATCGAAGTAGTCATGGTAAAAAGATATAAGGTATATGTACGTAATTATATGTTATAAACAAAAAGAGACTGAATGAAGTGAGACATATTCTCCAAGATCCAAGTAGATGGAGTGATGGAGTTTGAGTTTAAGTAAGGAAAAACACCGACTCGTTATAAGGTATTATTTACATTATTTACATGGTGTTGAAGAAATTGGTAAGTAGAATGACACTTGTGAATCCAACGAAGGTACAGGACGTATAATATTTATAACGAAGTCACTTGTGACCCCATGTGCACAGAAAATCTCAACATCAAAAGGGTCTCACATACAGGTCATCACCCCAACGACCCGGTATACCATCTAAATAAGGATCCTAAAAAAATTCCTGAGGTATGACAAGAGGCATCACCGACATAGTCGAGTGTAAGGGTGGTTGTCGTGTCCTCCCACGGGAAAAGAGGTGTAGGACAGGTCGTAAATAACAAACATCTAAGAAACTACTACGGAAAGACTGTCCATACTCCATGGAGTAACATCAAAACTAAACGTAAAGAGATTATTAATCACTATAATTCGTAGAAAGATACACAAATAACCGGTAGACGTACAGAAAAAACCTCTTTGCATACAAATCTAGGAGAGGGGCATATTCGATGAATATATAAAACCTCAAATTGGGAAACAGTCAACGAATTAACCGTTAATAAAAGAGGGTAAGACTTCCAATAGAAAAGTAAAACAAATGTCAAAGGTAACTACCCGTTTCCGAAATTTGAAAAATCCAGGGTAAAAAAATTTTTAAACAAAAATAAAGGTGATTCGTTCCACTTAAAAAAGAGGGTAGGTCTCTACTTTAGATAGATGGGAGAACTTAGACCAACGAAATATTGAACTAACTGGTCATTTGACCCCCTTCTTCACTGAAGTACGTTTAGTATTTCGATCTGGAATTTTCTATAAAGTCGAATTCCAAACGAGAGAACTTTACAACACTACTCCGTGAAAATATTCTTTTACATAAATCGAACAATAACTTGTTTCTCAGTACACCTTTTCTCAGTTCGTGAGGTTGATTGTCGTAGTTGACGGTCTGTCCACTTATTTTGGAAGAACCAGGAACGTTAGGTCGGTCGAACAGTCGACTTACTCGGTGTACTCACATCTACTTGGATCGTTCTATTAGAGGGTCGGGTGTCTTAACACTTTTGGTTATTTGGTGACAAAAAATTCGGGGATACAAACAACATCAAACAATATATCGTCATACATCGACTTTGTCTACTATAGAGTTCAAACTCCTTGTGTTCCCTTAATACCTATCCAGAATTCACGAGTCGAAGTTGTTGACATCACGGCGAACGATTTGGCTCCTTACGATTCCCTCCTACCCAAAACTCCACCTTTTGATGTTCAAGACAAAACCGATACAACTCAAACCTTTATAGATAATTGGTACATAAACTTAAATTCACCTCCTCAGTCGTTACCAGTAACAAAACTTTCGGCAGTTTTATATTTATCGTAAATTTCGGTATCTTTCTTTTCTGTGTGAATTCTTATCTCACATCAATCACTTCTACTCCTGTTCCTGAAACCCTAAGAGATTGAAAGGTTCTAACTCATCTTTTTCTTAGTTTTCTTATTGTTTTTGTCTTCTTAGTAGATCACTCCATCCACTTTTAGGTCTTTCCTCTTTTACCAAGGTACCTTCGGTTCTCTTCTCGTGTAAAGTTCTTCTCGTACGATCCTCCGTCAACCCCCTGATGCCGTCATAGTAGGACCCTCAGTAAGTTTTGGTGCTCGTGAAAGTTACCTCACTTTTGACGGGATGTCTGGTGAGAACAATCTTCGTAACGGTGAGTCCCCTCGTGTCTTTACGGAGTCCTCGAACTCCCTCGATCCCTTGGTAATTCAGTTCCTTCAGACTAAACAAACAAAATAATACGACAAAATGAAAATTTGGGAGGGTTGGAGTTCATTGTAGTACTTTAGTATTTCGGTCTTTCATGGCGTGTAAGGTCGATTGGGAGAGTTAAATGTATAATCCTTTGATTTCTCTGTGTCTGTTCCGTTAATGAGACGGATGAGACACATATTAACGTATCTTTCGACTGGTGTGTTCTAAAAGAAGAAAAAGGAGAAAAAAAAAAAAACACTTATACTTGACTTATGATCTACTATACTACTTTGATGATTAATGATTGATAACAATCAGTAAATTCCCGTCATTAAAATACCATCAACAGATCCTCTTACAGAATAAGAAAAATTTTTGTAAAATTTTATTTAAATATAAGGTGGGTAAAGAGGAAGGGAAGGGGAAGATAGAGACCTTTGGTTGTTAGACAATTGACTTAGATAATGAACAAAAAACCAAAATATAAAGTATATATTTTTCCTATTATGTCATAAACAGAAATTGAAAAAACGAAACGTATAACGGAAGTCCAGATAGGTATAACGACCCGTAATATTCTAAAGTAAATAAAAATACCGACTTATTATAAGGGGACACATGTATATATATGTATACTAAAGAAATAGGTAAATACGTAATTACCTATGTGTGTAACAAGGGTATAGAACCGATAATATTTATTACGACATTACTTGTATACCCACTTTTATAGAAAAACTCAATGACAAAAGTTAAGAAGTCCAATTATGGCGTTTCATCTTGACGACCAAGTATGCCGTCGAGATAAAAAAATAACTCCTTCGCGGTATGACAAATATCTCACCGGTGTGATTAAATATAAGATAGTTTGTAAGTATTACTCTCAACGTGTTTAGAAAAACCAAAGGGTCATGTATATTTTCAATCCAAATGTGAAATCAGATAACTCATACATCATCGTGACACAGAATTTTTTGTTGCATTCCCGAAGGGACCCACAGGTCACCAATTTGCAGGTGGACGGTTACGTCCTCTTTGTCCAAGGGACCATGTCCTTCCAGGGTGTACGGTGTCCCGTTGATTCGAGTGTACGGTGTTCATGACTCGGACTCGGGGGACCTCGGACAAGGGACGTTGTTCTCTTCGGGAGTGTGACGTTGACCTCCCGTCTGGCGTGAGTGATGTTGGTCTCGTTCGGACTCACGTCGTAGTCTCTGTGGCGCGTCGGTTTTCATTTGTTTACTTATACGTTTTTAGCTACATTTATGGGATTAAAATGTTACAAAGTAACGAATTATACGATTGGTAGTAGACTGTTATGTCCCAACGGTATTTCGAAGTTTAACATTTTGTTGTTGTTTTGTGTTATAAAACTTCACGTTATATTCGTTTGGTGTTATTTTCTTTTATGGGGTCTATTAACCTCTTTCTTTACCTTTGGATGAGGTCATAAGAACGGACCTCTTAGGACACCTACCTCCTCGGACCATCCGACGTTAGGTACCCCAACGTTTCTCAACCTGTGCTGACTCGCTGAAGTGAAGTCAACAGGGAGGTACAGTCACCAAGGTGTAGGTGTCAAGTTGGTTGACGGTTGAAACATCACGACACTTTGTGTACACCGAGTCAGGACAGACTGAGAAACGTTGGGGTTCCTGATATCGGGTGGTCCGGAAAGACAGGTACCCCAAGAGGTCCGTTCTTATGACCTCACCCAACGGTAAAGGAAGAAGTCCCCTAGAAGACTTGGGTCCCTAGCTTGACCACAGAGGACGTTGAGGACGGAACCGTCATCATAAGAAAATGGTGACTCGGTACACCCTTTGGGTATATATATAAAAATTGGACGTACATTCACCTAGGTGTGTCAAGTTTAGGCACAACAATTACCCAGTTGACATGATGGAGTCTTTTGTGACAATCTTCTTTTTCGACCGAGAGAGTTTCATCTGTAAAAAAATCCACGAACCTTAAGTTTTACTGTCAATGTATGAAGATGAAAGGAAGGTTTAGAGATTGCTAACAATTAAGGGTCACCTTCGTTTTATGTTCCTAAAATTTGAAATCACACGTTTCTTTGGGATTCGTAAAATTCTACAATTATTTTATAAACAATGTCATCTAGTCACAAAGTAAGAGAAGAATTTGGTCTTTGGAACTGTTTGTTTACACGATGGATAGTGATACCTTGTCTATATTGGATTTATAGATCTGTCTACTCCATTACGAGAATACATGGGACGCGACTGTCACAGAAGTCTTTACCGAGGTAGGAACCAGTGTAAACCCCTACGGTAAGATAATGATGTCGTGAGACCTCCGGTGGTCCTATACTAAGACCCCAAAGACACGAGGTCCCACGAGACAAAAGTAAGGTAATGTGGAGACGTTGTCGTTCCAGTCTGTGTCGGTTGTAGAAAGTCTCGACTCTCTGGTCCTACAGGTCTATACGGACTATTTCTCATCTGTTCAGTTTTAGAAGGACGAAGACGATTCAGTGAAGTCAGCACAGGCTGAGACACGCTGGAGTATCTACCGTCGGACGGTCCGAGGGGTCAGGGACCCTAAGAGGTCCGTTCTTGTGACCTCACCCAACGGTAAAGGAACGACAGAGCGTATATCCCAATAGTAATGGTAGAAAGATTTAAGGTATATATACGCAATCATATGACATAACCACAAAAAGAAAGACCGAACGAAGTGAGACATATTATCCGAGGTCAAAGTAGGTGCAGTAATCTTGACTAAGTTTACATAAGAAGAATTACCGACTCATTATGAGGTAACACATATACATGGTGTCGAAAGAATAGGTAAGTAGACGACTACCTGTAGATCCAACGAAGGTACAGGACCGATAATATTTGTCACGACGCTACTTGTAACCCCATGTACACAGAGAAAGTTAAGACCAAAGGAACCACACATACGGGTCGTCACCCTAACGACCCAGTATTCCGTCAAGATAAAGGTCAAAAAATTCCTTAGAGGTGTGACAAGAGGTATCACCGACATGATCAAACGTAAGGGTGGTTGTCACATTCTCCCAAGGGAAAAGAGGTGTGGGCGAGGTCGTAAATAACGAACATCTGAAAACCTAGCCTCGGTAAGACTGACCACACTTTACCATGGAGTAACACCAAAACTAAACGTAAAGAGATTATTACTCACTACAACCCGTATAAAAGTACACAAACAATCGGTAGACATACAGAAGAAACCTCTTTACAGATAAATCAAGAAACCGGGTAAAAAAAGTAACCCAGTAAATTTAAAGATCTTAACTCGACATCCTCAACGAACGTATAAAAACTCTAATCAACAAACAGTCAACGAAGTAAACGATAATAAAAGAGGGTAAGTCTTCCGACAGAAAAGTGGAACGAATATCAAAGGAAACAACACGTCTTCGAAAATTAAAAAAAAAAAAATTAAAATTTTAGAAATTAAAAATGTACGCAAGGGTTTGTACTTGGGGGGAGGGTGGAGGGAGGGGTGTTGTAGAGAGACCTTCGAAAATTAAAATTAATCCAGGGTAAACAAATAAAAACGAAAATAAAGGTTATAAGACCTTTCACCCAGTATCTCCTAGGACGACACTAAATACAGCCTCTCACAAAACGGATACAAGAGGGGATCCTCAAAATATAAAAGACCAGAACGTAAATCTAGAAATTAGGTAAAACTCAAATAAAAACACATACCACAATCTCTCACAAGATCAAAGTAAGAAAATGTTCACCAACTGGTCAAAAGAGTCGTGGTGAAAAATTTCTCTAACAGAAAAGAGGTAATATATCAGAACGGAGGAAACAGTTTCTATTCCACAGGTATTCACACACCTAAATAGAGACCCGAAAGATAAAACAAGGTAACTAGACATAAAGACAGAAACACGGTCATGGTAGGACAGAACTACTGACACCGAAACATCATCTCGGACTTCAGTCCGTCCAACTAAGGAGGTCAAGGTAAGAAGAAAGAGTTCTAACGAAACCGATAAGCTCCCAAAAACATAAAGGTATGTTTAATACTTTAATAAACAAGATCGAGACACTTTTTATGACGACCATTGAACTATCCCTAACGTAACTTAGACATCTAACGAGAGACTTAGACATCTTTAGAGATTCTAACAGGAGTAAAGAAAATTAAGCAAAAAGAAAAAAGGAGAGACTAAGTAAATAAAGATGGTAAGATAGAAGATGAAGTGATTAGGATAGAAGACGGAGGGATTAAGATGATAAACAACGGAGGTCTCACAAAAACTAGAGTAAATAACGTAATAAGTAATATATAACTGAGAAAAACAAAGAAGATCCAGGAACAATTTGGAAGGAACATAGAAGAGTTAGGAACAGAGGTCCGATGAATAGACACTAAGGTAAAACTAAAGTTCCAAAATCTATTGAAAGTGATAGTAATAAGTTTCAAGAAATAGTCCATCTAAGGGATAGAGAAGGAGAAAACAAACCAAACCACCCGCAAATAGGACAAAGAAATGGACGACCCATAAGGAGACAGAGAAGTAGAACAAATATAACGAGTCAAACCCCACCGGAAAGACATAAGACCGTCAAACACCTCAAGAGAAATAACACCTCAAAGGAGCGACACACACCCCAACCTACCCACCGAATAGTTCCAAAGGACCAATCCCTCCAAACACAGCCACAAGACTACCCAGCTCGACCTAAAGAAGAGAGACCTCATGTTACTTCATGGGTCATTACACAATACTCTAAAGTTACCCAAACCTCATTGAAACCCGTCGGACACATAACTTCGAACCCTGACACAAGGACACAACGACCTCTTAAACGTACCATACAGAACGAGACCTTGAACAACCGGGAACCCACCACGAACCAAAGTCACATCGATACCTCCACAAACTACTCGAGGACAGCTAATTACAAGGGACCTTAATCAGGAGGCCACAAGAGTCCTAAACCTGAATTCGGAGGACGAAGACCAAAAGTCAGAATAAAAATGTCATCAGAGTTCTGAAGAGGAAGATATGTCGTGACAACTATTTTGTAGATCCAATTTCTACTTTTAAAAGAGGTGTCACTCCCTATGGGTCTCTCCAAGTGTCTCAGTGTACCTCTTCTCTTCTCCCTCCTCCCTCAATCTCCACTGGGCTTACTCTTCTCCACCTTAGTTTTCTCCTCTCTCGTTCTATCCGTCATTAGTGAAGGAATACACGCGAGGTGTCAGGCCTGGTAAGTCTCTACAAGTGACTCAATGTGTCTCTTCTCTTCTCCCTCCTTCCTCTGTCTCCACGGTCCTCCTATTTTCCCCCCTTACTTTTCCTCTCTCTACCCAGGTCGGTCATTAGTCAAGGGATTCACAAGAGGTGACAGACCTTGTGTGTCTCTAAGTGTATCAACCCATCTCTTCTCTTCTCCCTCCCTCCTCTGTCTCCACTGGACCACCTCTTTTTCCTCTCACGTTTCCCCCTCTCTCTTCAGTTCGGTCATTAGAGCGAGAGTTCATTTTTACCCATGACCTCTAACCCGAAAATTCCATGTTTTTACTATTGTTTATGGTCTTTCGTTTCTTATTTTAAGATCTCATCTCCAATATAAAGTTTTTATGTTATAATTTCTTTTCTTCTTTTTTTTCAGTGTTTTTAATAAATTTATATATATATACTTCAAACGAAATTTTTATCCCAGAAAAAACCGTTTAATTATCATCCAATATTTTAACTTTTAATTTCCTCATTATCTCCTGAATTTTTAAAATTTTTTTTAATTTTTTTTGTTACTAACATTTTTATCATTTTTATATAGATCCTGAAAGAGACCACAACAACACCCGTCGCACCCCAGTCAAGTAAAAACCTATCAAGGAACTAGACCGAATATAAAGAGTTCTAGATATCCGGGGAAGGATACATCAACCATAATTTCTGTCCCAAAATTAGACAACGTGGGAAGTGAAGGTTCCACCAAGGGAGACAAAATCGAAGCAGACAAACGATCAGAGGAGTCACAGACGAAAGACGGGACTGTGTTCCCCCGCCACCACCTGTGAGAAAAACCGAGTGAACGCCTCTCCCTCCCTACGACGTTTGTTTATTTGCGACATGGGACCGCACACGAGCGTCACAGAGTCGGTGTGACCCGGACGGGGGCGAGTGCCGCGTACACGGGAGGGACGGGTGTGACGAGTCCGAGATCCAACGAGGCGGTCCTTGGCAGGCTCCGACCGGGACCCGACGGACGCGGAGGGTCCAGATTCGGCGAGTCCAAGTCCATCACCCATCAGGAGTCTCCACGTCTGAGTCGACCCGGACACGAAACACGGGGAGGGTCTAGGATCGTCCACTGCTCCACAAACCGCTCGTGTCAGTGACACTGAATAGCGGAGGGGACAGGGACAACGAACAAAAAGACCCACATGTTGACCGTGTGGAAACGTCCGCCTACAGGTCTTGGGGTTCTTCAGAATCAATAGTTTCTTCGGGCGAACGTCAAACCATCTATTACAGAGAGACCCCGACGCTAACGGGGGAAGACCGAGACCGACGGACAGTGACCTCCCCCTACCAGACGTCGACCGATCAAGACGAGTCAGGAAACAAGACACGGGTCCGGACCGCCACAGAATCCAATCCCGAAAAGGCACCATCGATAGGGCGTCAGACCAAACCATCGGGTTCAATCAAGCGAGTCTAACGGGATCCCCGTAAGTCCGGGTCAGGAATGAGATTCGTTACGTCGGGCGCGGAGCGACGGGTCGGGGGCCAACGATCACCATCCATGTCCGTAGACACGACGAAGAGGCGACCCCATCAATGGCAACCCGAGTATTAGACACCCAAAATTAATAAATAAATAAACAGGAGGGACAATACAACGGGAGACACGAAGGTTCCGAGTGGTGTCTGAGTCGTTACTCTCACAAAGGACCACAAACCTTTGAAGAGAGAAAAATTCTGAGGGAAGGACCCCACCTTGAGACAGGGATGGAGAAAACAAAGAAAAAAACAGAAAATATAAAAAAGGATGGAGGAAAGCTTCTGTTACCCGACGCAAAGACCCATGGACTACAGGAGACGGTCGTAAGTCTTCAACAAAACACCTTAAATGAGTCGCAAATTTACAAGAAAACTACTTAAACACCCCCTCTTTCACCAGAGGGGTAGGATAGGGAGGCGGTAGAATCCTGGCGGGGGAGGGCAGATAAAAATTTTTATTTCTAACTCTACCACTGAGACACTACGAATTAGTAGATGACGCACAGACGTTAGTGACTATACAAAACAGGGACAGAACGGGGAGCCAAACACGGAGTTTCTTCCCTTTTCTCAGGGACCGATGGTCTTCGAACTTTATGAAATTGATGAATTTGGGAAATTTGATATCCAATTTAGAAGACCTGAAGTAATATTTAGGTGTACATCTCATTGGTCTAGTTTTGGGCTCGTTCTTTCTAAATAAACATCATAGGGTCTACTCCGTCTGTCACGTCACTTTTTGAAAAAGAAAGGAAGAAAGTCACTCTCGATAGTATTCAGGTTGAATTCCTAGAACAATACTACTCCTACATTACACCAACATCAATGTCGTCCGTTGTCTAATTTACGTAACTGGTTCCTCGTTCTCTCAAGGTCTTTTTGTGGATAAAGATGAAATAACTGATACGGTTTCGGAAACTGACACACCTAGTGTTATTTGACACGTTTTAAGACTTTCTCTACCCTTATGGTCTGGTGGACTGGACGGAGATCTCTTTAGATATACGTCCAGTCCTTCGTCGTCAATCTTGACCTGTACCTTGTTGTCTGACCAAGGTTTATCCTTTTCCTCATACAGTTCCAACATATAACAGTGGGACGAATAAATTGAATATACGTCTCATGTAGTACTCTTTGTGACCCGACCTTCTTCGTGTTCGACCTTAGTTCTAACGGTCCTCTTTAGAGTTATTGGAGTCTATACGTCTACTGTGGTGGAAGTACCATCTTTCGTTTCTTGATTTGTCGGAGAACTACTTTCACTTTTTCCTCTCACTTTTTCAACCAAATTTCGAGTTGTAAGTCTTTTACTTCTAGTACTGTAGACCAGGGTAGTGAAGTACCCTTTATCTACCCCTTTGTCACCTTTGTCACCGACTCAAATAAAACCCCCCGAGGTTTTAGTGTCGTCTACCACTAACGTCGGTACCTTAATTTTCTGTGAATGATGAACCTTCCTTTGAATACTGGTTGGATCTATTGTATAATTTTTCGTCTCTGTAGTGAAACGGTTGTTTCCAGGTAGGTCAGTTCCGATACCAAAAAGGTCATCAGTACATACCTACACTCTCAGCCTGACACTTCTTTCGACTCTCGGTTTCTTAACTACGAAAACTTGACACCACAACCTCTTCTGAGAACTCACAGGGTCCTCCTAGGTTAGTCAGGTAGGATTTCCTTTAGTCAGGACTTATAAGTAACCTTCCTGACTACAACTTCGACTTTGAGGTTATGAAACCGGTGGACAATACTTCTCGACTGAGTAAACTTTTCTGGGACTACGACCCTTTCTGACTCCCGTCCTCCTCTTCCCCTGCTCTCCACTACTCTACCAACCTACCGTAGTGGCTGAGTTACCTGTACCCAAACCTACCTGAGGTCCTCAATCACTACCTGTCCCTCCGGACCGCACGACGTCAGGTTCCCCAGCGTTTCTCAACCTGTGATAATTCGTTGACTTGACTTGACTTGACTTCCTAGTACTTAGTGATTCAGATAAAGAACCATGTTCTTCGGTATGTAAACAACCGGAATGGGAAGTCTACTATATCAACACCTTCTTTCTCCTGGTCTCCAGGGAAAGGGAACGAATACACATAAAAATTACCACTACCGTGTAAACCAAACTGTAGAATAATTTATACATCCTCCCAGTCCTGTCCTCCTTTTGACGTCCTAATCCGTCTATATAAACACACACGGGACCAATACCTTACGCCAAATTAAGTAGTTTGTCTATAACACCGAGTCCTAACGTATTACTTCTTTTCCTAAATCTTTGTCACTACCGCGGAAGTTTCACCTCCATCCTATGGATTCTCTCCGGTCCTCTCCTAACACGTGAGTTACCCTTACAACTTTTCCGAGATTGTACCTCATTAATTGCAAAGGTTCGAGAGTTTGACCCTTCTTTTCTCAGAGGTAAACGAGGGAAGACAAATTACCTGGGTGTCTTCCCCTTCTTTTCTCCTCAAACGATTCGAGACCGAGAACACTCCTTTGTGACACAGAAGGAACGAGATCACAGGGAGAAAACACATATAAATACAACCGAAAAATTTTTTATATACTACGAAGATATACTATACTTTGTTGAAATTCAGTAGATGTATTAATAGGTAGTAGGACTTGTTAAAAAGACGATCTTATAACGAAATTTTTGTTTTTCGTCAGAGTGTGAGGATCCCTTTCTAACTAACAAAGTGTCGGTACCATTATTGGTCGTGTCGATCAAATTGACTTATCTAGTCGTTGTTGAACGAAGTAACTTGTGAGGAGACTTTCAGTTGGCTGATCACTGTGACTTTCAGTCGGTCAATCGTCTGCTGAATGGGATCTTTTGTACCAAGATTCCGATTCCAGTCATGTGATAGTTGTGTAACAGAACACGTTCGTTGGGTTGGCACAGAGAGTCTGACTAAATTGGGTGAAGAAAGGGTCTTTGGTTATATGTAAACTTGTTTAGGAAGGGGATTTGGGATACATTTTAGTCGTGAAGTGAAACAAATTACTCGGAAACTGATGCGGCAGATCAAGAAGGAATGAATGCAATCTTTATTCAAGTCGAAACCAAAAGTAAGGTCTAAAACTTGCCACTGGAGTGAGTAAGTCAGAAGTAAACTTTATACGGTGTCACTGTGCATACAATACGGTGGATCGTGGAACTGCTCTCATAGTCTAAACCAAGATCTTAAAGGACACTCTGAAGGACCACTGAGTCTACCATTGCTTATACGGACGTTACGTCTATCTGGGGCCAAGTTAGGGATCCAGCCCTTCTAGGGGGCCTCTTCCTTTACCGTTGGGTGATCAGACCGCATACTATAATCTCCTTTGAGAAATAGGGTGTTCGTAGACAGAGAAATAGACATTTTTTATTCCCCCATTTGATCTACTGGAAATGGAAGGAAATTGAACTTATGACGTGTAAAACAAAGAACATTTTGGGTTGTACTGCACTAATAGAAAGAGATAAAGATGTACAAATATTTTCGACTAAAAACTATAGAATTGTATACAGTTGTTAACTGTAGAGTTTCGTAGTCGTCATCGAATATGTAATAAAACATGAATATAAGTGATAAAATTAACTTGTGAAATATACATATTTGAGAAAACTAATAGTATTTTTAAAGTTGTTCCTTGATAACAATTGTAAGGATGGAATAAATACTTCTTTACCTTCACATCTTTGGAGTTTTTTAAAGGAGTCTTTCGGGTGTCCATTATTGATCACTTTGTTCCTAAGTTCGGTCTAATAGAATTAAGTTTCAGTCTAAAACCGATGTTGTTTGAAATCTTTATCTCTGACCACGAATCGATATGAGATGTTGTTATATCTGAGAATAAAATCTTAAAAAAGGACAATTCGGAAAAGAAAAAATAAATAAATAAAAACAAGACAATTCGGAAAAGTAAACAACAAGGGTCGAGAGGTTAGATCAATAACAGGTAATGATAATTTGTAAGTACTCCAAATAATAAAACATATGAAAGTTGGAAATTTATCAACTTATTAGATTGTTTACATGTGAATTTACTTCTGAGTAAGACATACACACTTATATATATGCCTATATATACACCAATATTCACTTTAGCGATCCATACAGGGTGAGAAACTCTGGGGTACCTAACATCGGGTGGTCCGGGGAAACAGGTACCTTAAAAGGTCCGGTCTTATGACCTCACCCATCGACAAGGGAAGAGGTTCCTAGAAGGGTTGGGTCCCTAACTTGGGTCTAGAGGGTGGAACGTCCACCTAAGAAATGACAGACTCGGTGGTTCCTTCGGGTATACACCGATATGTATACATAATTATATAATGTGCCGACGATTTAGATTAACCTTTTTCTTGATTGGTTTCTTTTGTAGTCATTGAGACGATTACTACATTGTTGTTGTCGTTTTTGGGAGGAAAAACGTTAGGGAGTTCGTTATCAAATTGTATATTACGTTAAGTAAAACGTCATCAAAATGAAAGAAAACGTCAACAAACCACGACGTTCTTACATAAATAAAACGAAAATTATTTACTGTAACCATTGTGTCTCTTTTTCAGTAGAGACAGGTTATTTTAAAGTTTAGTACAAGTCTCATAAGAAGAGGATCGAACGTGAGAAAAGATTAGTTTTCCTTAGAAAGTATCATCGTTATCTTTAAATTATTCTAGTCTTGTAAGACTGGGATGAGGATAATTATTTAAATCGAACAACCGAGGTGACAAAGTCTACTTAGAAAACTTTTGAATGATTATGTAAAGAAGTTTATTTGTTATATAATCCCGTCATGGTAAGTATCTTTTTAATGACAGTTAAATAGAGATCTCCTCCTGTATTTTGTGTGAGCATGTTATTGACTTCAAAACATTGAAAATATTGATGAGAGTTAATGGACGTATAAAGAACATTTAAGGTTTGTTCCGAGGATACGTTATACCAGGGTCTGTCAAGAGAAGAGACACCGGAATCTTTACAGTTAATTTAAATTATAATGGGATTCGTTCGTTAGTCAAGTCAAGTCAAGTCAAGTCAACGAGTCAGCACAGACTGAGAAACGTTGGGGTACTTAGCGTCGTGCGGTCCGGAGGGACAGGTAGTGGTTGAGGGCCTCAAGTGAGTCTGAGTGCAGGTAGTTCAGTTACTAGCGTCCATTTATATATTATGCGTAAGTCTTTGAGTCTCTGTTTTATCTTTAATATCAGATCCCTTGAAAAACTTTGAATTTAAGTTGTACCGTACGGACACTTCTTACATGTGGTCTACTAAAGAAACAGAGTTAATTTGTAAACATTTGTGCCTCAGAAACGTGTATCACTTTCTCGTCCAAATATGTATTGTTCCATGGAGGACCCATAGACTCAATTTTGTCAGGTTTACTTTATGTGACTTGGATTTTGGGGTGTCTAACTCGTTATGAAAGGTTGAAGTTCATACAATTTTATGTGTAAAAAATTTTTTAAGATGTAATTTTGACTGTTTTTTCAACCATAAATTTTGAGGTCTTTTGTTATATCTAGAAAGTTTTCCGACCCTGTTAACGGTCTGATTCTTCTATAAAAAGGATCCACCCAGTGACGTCTCTAGTGAGGGACTAGACACCTTTAGTGAGGTATCGAGAGGTATAAGTCTTCTCAACATGAAAGGAACCCGGTGTTACTAATAATGATGATACAATACCTACAGTATTTAATTTATCTCATGTAAATAGAGAAACTTTTCTTATTGATATTCCGTTATTTTCCGTTCTTGGTTCTTGACAAGTACACGGGACGGATAACTTGGGTAGAGTCATTGAATCTTACACGGAAACTTTGATTGGAATGGATTCCGGAGGAGAAGGAATTCGAACGTAGGGTTAAAGTGAGAAGAAAGAAGGAACATCGTGTCACATAGAAACTCTGTGGAAGAATTTAGAATGAAATAATGTGGTATGTCATATTTGTTTCTGTGTGTGTGACTCTTACATACTATGAGTATTACTCGACATTTAAAATGTTTCTTCGGAGGTCCAGTCTTGTAGTCTATACTTACCTTATTTATATATTCGGTAATACTTTTGTCCTGTCTACGAGAGAAAATTAAAAATAAGACAATGAAAGATGGACAACCGGATGAGGATGGTGGTGTTGGATTATGTAAAACTTTCTCATGGTTCTAAGTTAATCTTTTAAAAAAAGAAATTCTATCTACGACATCCTCTTAATCGTTTAAAAGAAGACTTGTACATATGATAGTACATTCTTAACTTAGCGGTCAGATACAGGTTACGTCCTATGTCGTACGAACCCTGACCACGTACCCCTACTGGGTCTCCCTACAACACCCCTCCCTCCACCCTCCCCCCAAGTACAAACCCTAGCGTACATGTGGGCACCATCTAAGTACAGTTTCATACCGTTTTGGTTATGTCATAACATTTCATTTTATTTCATTTTTATTTTTAATGAAGTCCATTATTTCAAATTCCTCTTATAAACATTCGATATCACAGAAATGTCTTTACGAAGAGGTGGAACTGACATACAACCTTAGTAGACGTTCGAAATTTTTTATTACTACAGTCGAAGGACGGTGACTCTTTTACTATTATTTATCACCCAGGCCTCACGTTGGACCCATAGTCCTCACGTATTTAGAGAGGTTCACCATTGTAAACATGCGTTCCAACGTTTGATGACGAAAATCTCCTTATGTTAGGTCTAACCTACGAAGGTGTTTTCTCCGTAGTTTACTCATAACTATGGATCTCTCCCTTTACCGATTTGACTTCGTGTCGTAACCGTCCCAAAGGACAATTTCCTACTCATCTAAATAAGGTAGATGAAGTCTGTCAGACGTTACAATAAGACGTACAGAGCACAACCTGAGTTTTGAACAGAATACGGAGTATTTATACCCCCAAGGATTCCAGTACAAAAGTACAAAGACCACAGAATTTCATCGGTCCATACGTGTCGTGTCACTCAATGTGTAACGACCTTAAAATATATCCCTAAATTCTTTAAATCCTAAGAAACGACCACTTTCATAGAAAGACAGTTAGTCCTCTTGTCTGTATACCTCTTTCCGACAATATTGACGTGAGGTCCCTGTCGTCCGTCTCTCGTCCCTGGGTCGTGTCCCACTGAAAAGAGTCTGTTACTCCTAGATTGGATCGGTTTCCCGACCCTTACACACACACGTATACCCAATCCGTTACCAAACCTCTGTACTGATGTCTTGTCTTCGGTTGGATACTATGACACAAGGGTAGTTATGGAAATGACTTTTTCTTATAAAAACAATAGAATTGTCGGTTTTATTGACCTATCCTATTCGACTACCGATTCACTTAGAGAGGAAGTGGTCCTGTGGGTGGAACGAGTATGAATGTACGTAGGTCTAGTAGATATTGATCAATTGAGTGAGTTTTTTATTATAGTTATATCAACTCAGGACGAAAGGTCGGGGAGCACCCACTCAATCGGAGTAAGACTAGGTGTCTTTAAGTGGAGTTTAGATCGTTTACACACGAAGGCCTTTATTTAATCATATGAATATTTCTTTTACACCTACCAATAACGGTTGCATAAGAATGTCTCTTTCGTATCAATTCACATATGAAACATTCTAACACCACCCTCTTCGTCGTAGACTGGTCGAATGTTTGTCAATCCTTACGTTGAATCTTTCAACATGTTTACTTTGTTTTTTCAAGAGTTAGTGTCTCGACCTCCGAAACCAGGGTTTCGGGTCGTTTGTTCAGACTATTTGAACTGGTCAGACGTACCTCTAGAGACGATGAGTTCGTTCCTACCGACCGTCCCTACTTTTACTTGTCTCACACTTCGTACGAAACAACCAAAGGGGTCGACTGAGGTCGATTCGGACTCTAGAATGTGTGTCCCACCATATAGTGCACCTTTTAGATAAGGGTTTGGTCTCTTGTCGTCTACCCTTGTTTCTGACTTTCTCTTCAACTACGTAATAATTGGGCGGATAAAGTCCAGAAGAGTCCGGTTCCATTCTCCAATTCGTCGCTCAAATTTGTCTCTCTTCCTCCGAAGGAAGAGGGTAACAAGGAATAAGAAGATCTACCTTCCTGTGTTTCTCTCCTCGTTGTAATAGAGGTGTGTCCTGAAGTCGGGGCGACTGTATAGACGGAAACTTTTACACCGGGGTAGTCTCACGAACTTGAACTCACTGAGGAGAGGAGGAACACTTTATTTCGAGTAAAGGGAAGAACTGAAGATTGAAAAAACACACCTTCACCATTCTCGGTTCCTTTCCTTTCAGGAACACAAGTAGTTCCAGATTTGTATAGGAAAGTCTTTACTTCGTGATTATATTAAAAGTTTATGCTTGTCTTCGTATAATACCCACAAAATAATTTCGATCGGAATTTTATTGGAAGTTTCTAAGGTGCGACTTGTACAGTGTCGGTTGTGATTAAGAATCCCCATCCTTCCTTTTTGATGGCAAGTAACTCTTCGATGGATAAGAGTTGTGCGTCCATTGTCAGTGACACGATCCTCCATTTATGTTGGGAACACTCGAGTCCTAGAGAGATGGAGTACAATATCTGTCTTTATCTCCGAACCCTTTTAAACGAAAGGACGGGTAATTTGACTGTCATCTTTTCTCCTGAAAGTTGGTTTGGTACAAAGGTTGTGGATACAAGAAGGAGGATATCGTGTTCGGGGTAAAGTTTCGACTCTACGATATTTATCCCGTCTTATATACTTTTAGCCTCTTCCGTTACCGGGGGGTGAGGTCATGAGAGCGGACCTTTTAGGGTACCTGTCTCCTCGGACCATCCGACGTCAGGTACCCCAACGATTCTCATCCTGTACTGACTCGTTGAAGTGAAAGTGCAAAGTGAAAGTACGTAACCTCTTCCTTTACCGTTGGGTGAGGTCACAAGAACGGACCTCTTGGGGTCCCTACCCCATCGGACCACCCGACGGCAGATACCCCAGTGTGTCTCAGTCTGTGCTGACTTTACTGAATCGTCGTCGTCGTCGTATACACTTTTACGGATTCCCGTTCGTCACCAGACAAGATAGATTTCCTTTGTCAGTTCTTGTTGGTGTCGGTTTTTCCTTTGTCTTAAGACGAAAGGGTTCAGGTCATCAGAATGAAAGTCTTCCCTTACCGTCCTTATTTTTTTCCTTCAAGTGACAATTTGCAAGGGTGGGTGTGCATTGACTAGGCTTCACACGTGTGGTCTGTCCTTTTCATTAAATCTTTTGATATTTTAATCACTGATCACCTATCATATAAATCAAATCTTTCTTTACCTAAATTATGCCTTTGTACGTACCTACGTAAAAAAGAAAACCCAGTGGATGTAGAGTATGTTAGTGTAGGTCCTTGATCAACAGATATTTAACGAAAACAGTCATAGGTTAGAAATATAAGACCTCCGTTCGACACAAAGTGTAAGATTTTGAAAGTATGAATTTTTGAAACTCTTGATCTGTTCGACCGGTCATGAAGATTGTCAGTGCTAAGTGAGGTGTATTTACGTAACAGGTAGAAGGTCGTCTATGTTTTCGGGAGTCGACGGGTAAAAGAGAAGTTTTCGGGATGGAAATAGTTTCGACAACAATTTAAGGAGATTAGTGTAATATCTCCTTCGAAGTTCGTAAGAAGTTCGTACAACAAACGGAAATTATCGATAGAAATCGTGGACTACTAACAAAAATTACTCTTGTGATACGGAATCCGAGGTTCTTTTGACGTCCGTTGACATCTTCGTCGGTCCATCTCCGTTTTTCTTCCCAACTTCCTGTGGGTGTCCTACCTTCCTTCCCTTATTTGTTTCGATACCTAGGTATTTATTTTTCCAATGGACATTTATTTCCTTGTGTAAATCTCTTTCTTCTCTCCTATTGATTTATTAAGACCCATCTTCTTTTTAGTACGTCTAAAAAGATTTTGAGCCGGAAGAGGAAATGTATAAGGGGACGTCTTACAACCGAAGGGGTCTCGTGTCAAACTTTTAGAATTTAGATCGATTCGAGAGTTCCCGAGGGGTCGTATACACTAGAGTTCATGTCTCTTGTCAGGAAATATACGGTTTGAATACTTCAAAACAATGTTTGACTTTCAAGTACTGTTACCATAAAAATCTTTTCATACGTCTATTTTAGAGTACACTTCACAAAACCCTTTAAAAATTCAACCAGGGAACGGAATAGTGAAGATGACCCCACCAAGGAGTTTCTTGGTGTTGTGAATTTTGTATAAATATATTAGTTCCCTCATATTGTTTCTAGGTCCTTAAAAAAACCAAAAATGTTTTGTGGGAAGTGTTCGGTGTCTTCGATTTCAGTCTAAGAGGTGACTCAGGATCCCGATGGACACTGGGGTTTAAAATTTTGACGAAAACCGACGTGTCTTCTATGAATCACACACGGTTAGAATGTTTGGTCAATGGAAGAGTGAAGGTAAGCGTTTTAAACGTGGGTCCGTTTTCTAGTTACTCTTTTGACTTTCCTTCGGATATGTACGATACGTAAAGGGGGTCTACTTCCGGGTTTCAGAAGTAGTCGTTATATTGCAAGAGTCCTGTTAAGAGTCATAAAGGTCTGATTCTCGAGGTCTGGGACTGACTACGTTTAAGTATGGACTGTCGAGGTGCACCTACAGGTGGTCGGGAAGTTTAAGTTGTACTAGTTTTGACTGGGTGACAGAAAAGTGGTTTTAGGGAGGAAAGGAACACAGACAGTATCTATGACTAGAGTGGTAGATGAACCGAAGGATTAGATCTTTTAGGTCGTTTAATGAGGAAGGAGTAATTCGGATAAGTTGAGACGGAGGTTTCAGAAGGAGAAAAGACGGGAGAAGGAACAGGTGTAGGAATCGGACACGGGAGTAGGGGAGAATGGACCTGTTGATGTTGTCGACACTTTGGTTCATTCACGGGATTTGAAGAAGGACGTAGGACGATAGGTAGGAGTGTCGTCGTGTTTATGTAGAGAGTTTGTGTTTAGACTAAAGTGAGGAAGGGATGTAGATTCGGAGTTGTCTAAGGGTAAAAGAAGTCCTACTTCTGGTTAAGAACCCGTTTCGACATTCTCAGGAAATGTTCGACCATAGTCAGACGTACAGACCAGAGAAAGGGGTTTCGAAACTGTGACGTACGGAATACGAAGTGATATGTTTTGAACGGTAAGGACATCACACAGACACAATATCGAATACGACACTATAGACACATTTACCGGAGGGGAAACGAGAAATCTACCGTTTATGGACGGATAGAAAGTTTTAGACCGAGGACGCAGTGAAAGAGACTTTCTAGCGGGGAGGAAGGACGTCCGACGATCAACGAAGAAAAAGTCATGGTTGTAGTTACGGGAGATAAACGGAGAACACCTAACTTAACCCAAGGGGGTTCTATATACAAATTCAGGATTGGGAATTATGAACATTGAAATAAACCTCGATCCCAGAAATATCTACATTAGTTCTCCTCGACTCCAGTATGACGTAATTCCACTCGGGAGTAGGAAGATTCACGGGAAAACTTTTTTCCTTGTGGAAGTACCTAGTGACGGAAAAGTACCTCTTCCCCGAACCCATTGAGTTACTTCAATACTTGATACGGTACATACGGGTGGGTTTTTCCCAGTACCACCTCTGAAGACTATTTTGTACCAGGTAACCTCCTCTCTTGACGTTTGGTAAGGTCATAAAGAACGACGCTATGGGGTACTTGTCATATTTTTCCATTTTTCTGTACTGTCATCTTCTACTCTTGGGTCCAGTTTTCCTTAGATTGTACGATTATCCCTTCTCACCTCCCGTTAATGATTATCGAGGTCTTTCTTACTTCGTCGACCCGGTTTCGTCTTTACTACGAGTCAACACTTATACAGACCACGATTTTCATTTTAGACTACGACATTTCTTGTCAGAATATATCCTTAGACCTTACACTCCAGGCACTTAGTTCCACTTGGTCTGTACCAGTCGTTCTCTACCGTTCCCATTTGTAACTGTAGAATCCTTAGTCACTTGCTTTACCTGTCCTTACCCACTTAAATTAAGTCCACTGGTAATATAGGTAATGATACCCGTTCTTAGAGTATCTTTTTTTACCTCATCGGGAATATTAGTTGTCTTCTCAGACTTGACGTTAGTCAAGTCAAGTCAAGTCAGTGAGTCCGTACAACCTGCGAAACGCTGGGGTACTTAGCGTCGTGCGGTCCGGAGGGACAGGTAGTGGTTGAGGGCCTCAAGTGAGTCTGAGTGCGGGTCGCTCAGTCACTACGGTAGGTCGGTGGAGTAGGAGACAGCAGGGGAAGAGGAGGACGGGGGTTAGGGAGGGTCGTAGTTTCAGAAAAGGTTACTCAGTTGAGAAACGTACTCCACCGGTTTCATGACCTCAAAGTCAAAATCGTAGTAAGGAAGGTTTCCTTAGGGTCCCGACTAGAAGTCTTACCTGACCAACCAAGAGGAACGTCAGGTTCCCTGAGAGTTCTCAGAAGAGGTTGTGGTGTCAAGTTTGCGTAGTTAAGAAACCACGAGTCGGAAGAAGTGTCAGGTTGAGAGTGTAGGTATGTACTGGTGTCCTTTTTGGTATCGGAACTGATTTACCTGGAAAAAACCGTTTCATTACAGAGACGAAAACTTATATGATAGATCCAACCAGTATTGAAAAGAAGGTTCCTCATTCGTAGAAAATTAAAGTACCGACGTCAGCGGTAGACATCACTAAAACCTCGGGGGTTTTTATTTCAGACTGTGACCAAGGTGACAAAGGGGTAGATAAAGGGTACTTCACTACCCTGGTCTACGGTACTAGAAGTAAAAGACTTACAACTCGAAATTCGGTTGAAAAAGTGAGAGGAGAAAGTGAAAGTAGTTCTCCGAAAAATCGAGGAGAAGTGAAAGTCGGTATTCCCACCACAGTAGACGTATAGACTCCAATAACTATAAAGAGGACCGTTGGAACTAAGGTCGAACACGAAGAAGGTCAGGTCACAGAGAGCACTACATGAGACGTATATTGAATTTATTCGTCCCACTGTTATATGTCGGAACTGCATGAGGAAAAGGACAAACTTTGGTCAGACAATAAGGTACAGGTCAAGATTGACAACGAANGTAGTTGTCCGAAAAATCGAGGAGAAGTGAAAGTCGGTATTCCCACCACAGTAGACGTATATACTCCACTAACTATAAAGAGGACCGTTAGAACTAAGGTCGAACACGAAGAAGGTCAGGTCACAGAGAGCACTACATGAGACGTATATTGAATTTATTCGTCCCACTGTTATATGTCGGAACTGCATGAGGAAAAGGACAAACTTTGGTCAGACAATAAGGTACAGGTCAAGATTGACAACGAAGGACTGGACGTATGTCTAAAGAGTTCTTCATCCAGTCCACCAGACCATAAGGGTAGAGAAAGTCTTAAAAGGTGTCAAGTAACACTAGGTGTGTCAGTTTCCGAAACCGTATCAGTTATTTCGTCTTTATCTACAAAAAGACCTTGAGAGAACGAAAAAGGTACTAGGTCGTCTACAACCGTTAAACTAGAGACCAAGGAGACTGAAAAGATTTTGGTCGAACTTGTAGACCTTCAAGTACCAAGTGTATAACGACTTCGGACTGAACCTCTTAAAACTCGTAATGAAATAATCGTACACTCTACTCACGTTAACACGCCATCAAACTCGTAAGAAACCGTAACGGAAAGAAACCCTAACCTTACTTTTCACTTGAAAAGGTCAGGACACCGGTGACGACTCAAAAGGTTTAAACGACCGTATAACTCACGTTGTGAAGGTGTCGTAGTAGAAAGTCCTAAACTTTATATAATACATAGTGTTTATATATTAAATATTTATATATATAAATATATTATATTTATATATACTATATATATTAAATATTTATATATTTATATAGTTTAAAATATATAATATTTATATATTATATAAAATATGTAATATTAATAATATTCTTAATATATATTAATATTATTAAGACAGATATATAAGAATATATCTGTCTTCTACTCTACCGACCACCGTAGTGGATGAGGAAACTGTATCCAAACTCACTTGAGGTCCTCAACCACCACCTGTCTCTCCGGACTGTACAACGTTAAGTACCCAGTATTTCTCAACCTGTGATGACTCGCTGACTTGACTTGAATACATCAGAATATATAATAATGTAATATTATTATATATTATATAATATTATTAATTATATTATATTATAGTATTAATATAATATATTAAAAATACAATATTTAAAGGACTTTTAATATAAAAAGACCTTAAATCGTTGTACTAAAAAAGATCACTCCTAAGAGAGAGACACGACTTTGTGACAAGAGGTGTTTACAGATGGTAACTACTTACCTTAAAGGAAAAAGGGAATAGGGAAAATTTTACTCGGAGGGACCTTGTATAGGAGACTTTTTAGTAGGAAACTGATTGGACAAGGAATCCCTTAGTGCAACCCCTAGTCCTAGAGTTTTAGACAAGTATTATCCACACCGACGACTTCTCTCATGTGGGAATCAAGTAATCTTTACTGAAAATGACCCTGTAAACGAGTCCTTAGAGTTGAATAAGAATAATTTAACAATTATAATCAAACACCGGTGGAAACTCTAAAGGATCCGAAGTCTCTTTTTGTCACTATACTTTTGCCTAATTAGTATTCTACTTCGTCTATCTCTAGAATACAAACGAAGAGTTTACTGAACTGTTTACTAGTAAATTTACACGGGAAGAATTGGATTCAGGAAAGATTATATAGGTCAAGATCAAGAAAGATACATAATGAGAGTTACCACAAGACACGTGATTTAGTTTTGGTTCTTCACTGAGGAAATTTTCTGAAAATTTCTAGTAAGAGGGTTCCCCTTTCCCTGTCCCTCTCCTTTCCTCCCTCCCCGTTTTATCCCCATCTATTAATTAAATATGTACTAACTAAATGTTAATATTTTATTCGATATTTCTATAGAACATGTTGTACCCCTTATATCAGTTATAAAATATTGTTGATGTTTACCACATACACAATTAACGAGTCAGTACAGGTCTAAAAACGTTGGAGTACCTGACATCGGGTGGTCCGAGGAGACAGGTACCATAAGAGGTCCGTTCTTATGACCTCACCCAACGGTAAAGGAAGAGGTTATTTACCTCATATTGGAAATTAACACTTAGTGATACGATGTGTGGACATTGTTATAACATATAGTTGATATGTAGTCATTTTTAGAAACTTTTTATTTTATTTAAGGTATTTTATTATTTATAATCTATGTTGTGACGTGACTTTTGTCAGAGACAAATAGTACAAGGGGTTTGACTTTATAAATTCCCAATTTAGATATTAAGGAAAAGTTCATATATTTATTTTTTATTTATTTGTATTTTAGTTTCTTTTCTTTTCGGGGTTTGGTTTAATAAATTTTCGTAGGATACCGTTTCTTATTAACTGAAAGTTATATACCTTGTTAATGTACTTTTCTCTTGTCAATGTACTTTTTGAGGTTTTTATCGTGACGAAAGATTCTTCTGAAGGAACTGTTAAACATCCTAGACATTAAAACTATTTAGTGACCGGAACTGACTCTTAAAAGTCTCAGGGATAATCACTTTTCTACATACACGAGTTCCTTAAGTTGGAGTCCCTTTTAAAACATATTTATATAACTAAGTAGACAGTTATGATTACGGTCGTGGTTCGATAAAGTAATAATATCGTAATATCCTGTAAAATAATGTCATAAGAACTATAAATAAATTAAAGAACTTATAAAAGTAAATAGAAAAGTCACTATAAATCTGGTTTACTACCGACTCCTCTCTGAGGAAATGGTTGGAAAATTTCTAAGGATCTTTATCCTTAGACGTAGTCAAAGAGGTTTTTTAAAGATGACCCTGAAACGAACCTTACCGTAAGTTGAATCGTTGAACCCTCTTTCACTATACAAGTTTATTGGAAAACAAATTAATTTTTTAATAAAATACAGAAAGTGACTTCACAACCAAATAAGTGTTAAGGATCATTTCAACAAAGAACCATAAATTTAGAACGTGAGATTAACCAAAATCACTTAAATTTATTTTTGTTAAAACATTTAAACAGAAATAAAAATGAAACGGTTGTTTCTAGGTAGATCAGTTCCGATACCAAAAAGGTCACCAGTAAATATCTACACTCTCAACCTGACACTTCTTCCGACTCGTGGTTTCTTAACTACGAAAACTTGACACCACAACCTACAGCCCTCGGTGCAATCCGTAATGATTGTTTTACCTCCGTGCCGAGGTTGGGGGAGAGGAGTAGAGTGTCCGTGCCAGGACCCTACTTCCTCCATCCGGAACACTAAGACTGAACAAGAAAGGAAAGAAGTCAACTCAACCGACCTTTCTTACAATTCCACGAACTCTCTTCGTACTCTTTCGCGTTTCGGAAGACGTCAACACGGGTCTTTTATTAGATATTTTATTGGTAACTGTAAACAAGTTTCTAGAAATGTTTCTTTCTTACAGGGTCCTACTCGTGCAACCGGTGTCGAACTCCGGTACCCTTCCTAACAAAAGACTCTGGACAAACACTCCCTTTATAAATACCGTTTTCATCGAGTTTGGAGACTGGATTACGAAAACAGTTTCATCTTTTCTTTTGGACTTCGAACTTTATTTGTACATCAAGGCATGACACTTAGTCTCCGATGTTGTAACAGGCGACTGTGACGATTGGGGAAGTCCGACTAAGGGACCGACGACCCCGACCTGAGACCGTTCACCGCGGGAGTTTCTCCCTGTAGACTTCCAATTCATTGAAGCACTGACGTTACGTCTCGTCAATCCTGACATGGACACCCACCGGCCGTGGGGAGACGTCAAATCCGTCCCACTCCTCCCATGTCTTCCTTATTCTTATAAGAGATCCTTTTACCCAGAGAGACGGAGGTTCTTATCTGTTTACAAATAACTTTATGATGAAGTGTACATTCGGGTATCTCCACAATTTCATTCGTGTCCTTCTGACAGATTTAAAGATTAAAAACAGGTTCTTGTTACGGACACCAAAGGACTCTTCCAATGACATTTAGATCTTTGGACCTGATTCCAACCTCTAGTCAATGTAAACAAAATATGAAACGTACCCGGTCTTTTCCAAGGACATCTACGAAAACGAGACACCTCACACTAATCCCTGCAGGACCTGGGAGCCGTACTCCGACGATCTGTCGGATACCTTCTCCGATGTCGTCACCTACCACCCAGAGGCGGAAGACGTGTCTAGTACAAAAGACGGTAACTGGTTTTTTTGCCTCCCTCTGACACGAGATAGAGGCCTCCTCTCCCTCCTGAACGTCCTGTGACGTCGGTCCGCGGGATCGTTCCGGGGAGGAGGAGATGTTTTTGGAAATTTTTAAATAGGTAGTGAAAGACTGAATTCCGCTAGCGGCGACGGAGGCAAACACGGAGGGTCCCGGGTCCTCAAGGGGTGAAACGGGGGTTTCGGAGGGTCTCGTAACGGACTCCGACTCCTTCTATTTCTCATAAAACTTTGTTTCGTCGAAAACTTCGTCCGTGTACGCGTTATCTGTCTCGCACGAGAAACCTCTTTTGGGGGAGTCCCCCCGGAGTGGGTCCGATCTTCTCTTCGCCTTGTTGACCCCCTGAACCTTGAGAGAGACCGGAAAGGTCATCAGATATAGTTTTGTCTTCCCCCTTCGTTCCTTCTCCCTTTTACCCTTGGCCAGGGTATATTCGATGACTTTCTCTACTTTCTTCGAACAGTACTAACACCCGGACGGAGGGGGATATGTGAGTGGGACGATCTACGGAACCGACCTTCCACCTACTGTAGTATACTAACCTCTTGCCAACGTTTCCGAACGGAAGGACCTCCTCTCAAGGAGGACACCAACCGTCTCATACTATTCAACCGATCTGATGTCAGTCGTCTTTTGTTTTGGAGATTACTACGTGTCGAGTCCTGTCACCCTAGACGTCGTAATTTTCCTCTACCCCGCATACTTAGATTGTATCGGGTTCGTTCCAACAGACTTCTTCGTGAATTAGTCTAATACCGGTATCCATAGAACCGTACCTTTAGCAACGGGGGAAGTCTACCTTTCAATAGGTGAAACTCATTATAGTTTGTCCCTGGACTACTCTCTCTACTTCTAAAACACCGGTCTAACTTTTGACGACATCTTTCTTGATAATTTTCATGACTCGGTCGTTTCTATCAAGAATTTGTTAACCGAATACTCTTACGGTTAAGATGGACGGTCCGTAACGAATCTGGACAATCTTCATTTCCTTCAGAAACCTGAATGTATGGTTGGACGGTCCTTCATCCTTGAAGGAAATACGTCCCCCAACGGAATCGGCGTCGGAACTCCCCTCTTTGACGAAGGGTTCAATAAATCCCTTACTCTTTTTTCTAATTGGGATTACCTTTGCTAAGATGTTTATTCTTCACAAAGAGGACCCCGGTTTACCCCGTAAAAACGGCCGTTACAGGACGGTTCGTCCCTGTTTTTCGGCCACGGTTATGCCTGATTTTGGTTGGAAGGTTTCTGTGGAACGGGAGCTACGGTCTTCCCCATAGTAACCCGTTTTCTGACATCTAGATTTAAGGTATTCCTACCCTGATACGAGTGGGGGGTTCATGTTCCTTCATTAAAAAGGGTTAAAGTCCCTTTACCCGTCGTCCTCGTCGGGACCGGGGTCTGTTGTTATCCCCGTCAGTGCTACTTAGGGAAATAAGGGAAACAAGGCAGAGTCTTGAGGAGTCTCGTTGGAGTCCATCGCGTCCTGACTTGGAGTCAAGGTGGTGGTGTTGCTATAATTGGGGACTACATAACCAATGAGGTTAAGGTTGTTCTCTCCGACCGGGGGACGGACTCCCGTAACATCCTGAACACGATCCCATATCGAACGAAAGGGAAGTTCCTTAAAGACACCACGGACCACATCATCTAAGACTAATATGACCCCTTTAATTTCAAAACTAGAGTGTCGGACGGTTTTGACACGTTTAATTATTTCCAGTTTCTTATCGTGTCGAAAACGAAAATGGAATAATAGTCTGTCCTTTTTGGAACTGAAGAGTTCGATCCCCGGGGTCTCCTAAACCTAGATCACTAGATCGGAAAACCCACGTCCTTTGATGTCGAAGTTCCGAAAACTTTCTAAAAATTAAATTCCTTTATCTTACAGTTCCGACAACCTATGACCTCGTCTACAGAGAACGCAACGACCTTTTCTAACCGGGAGTAGGACCGACTGTGTAAACTGGTTACAACAGAACCACCCTTATCCCAGTCGTGGGAGCCAACGATCTCGAGTGTTTAAAACTGCACCAGTCTACTCTTCCCCCGTGTTCCGTGGAAAACAGGTATACACTAAGGAAGTGATGGAAAAAGAAATACCCCTCTCTATATAATAGAGTCTACCCTTACGAAAATATGTCGGGTCTACTTTTCAAATGATTGGTTTACGACGTTTACTCCATATTAGGACTGTTCCTCGAACCATTTCTAGTCGTCCCTTAACAAAGAGGGAATCTTTAGTAAGGATTGTTCTTTTCTCTTCCAGATCCTATAAGTTAAATTCCGTTCCTCTTAAATTCATAAAGAGAGGTGTAGTACAAGATGTGGTAAGAAACATTAATTAGTAAATTAGTACCTGTGTGTCCTCGTCTAACGTTACTACTCTGTGACCTAAGGACTTCGCCGATGCTGAGCCGGGGACTAGTTTACCTTCCTGGAGGAATGGCCTCTCTCCTTTCCCGGTCTACACGACAATTGAACGCCCTCTCCCATACGAACACAGAAAGGTGTCCTAAGGTGAAGAGGACAAACCTAAGGACTGTCCGACTAAGTTGTACAGGTCAAGGTACTCTAGAGGTTCTAGTGTTTCTGGGGACTCCAGTGACTCTAGGGACCTCAGGACCTCAGGCCCTGGTTCCCTTCTACCCCTCTAGTCTTCGAGCAGCTCAGGCCTGGACTCCCTCGGTTCCTCTTCGGCTTCCCGTTCACTGGGAAGTGGACTCCGAAGTGGTGATCATGTAGCGAAGTCCGTGGACCGCGAAGTCCTCTCTGTACAACTAGCTCAGGTCGGTATAAGACGAGGTAGAGCAACGGTAGTAACATGAGTTCGTCGGTGGAGGTCGTGTCACGGTTGAACCTCGGTCGACTTTACAGAGGGAGTCGTCCGACTTCTTAATTATCTTTCCCCCTCTGTACTCCGGTGAGGATCCCATTACAAACACCGATACGAACGACACAACCGAACAGTCGGTTCCGGGAGGTCGTGTCTTTTTGAAGAAACACGGATAAACGGATTAGGTGGAAGAAAGGTCGGACATCTAACCTGCTTACTCGGGTAGGCACAAGAACAATTCCTATGAGTAGAAAACCCACCCCGAAGGTAGATAGGATTATTACGATTTTGTGATCAGTCGTAAGGGAAGTTAAAAAGTCCGCACAGGCAAATAGGTGGATAAACGAAACGGTATGGAAGTAGGAATGTTCTTAGTCGAGACCAAAACTTACCTACACAATCGTGAAGGAACTTTCCGTACGAATGACTAAGAGGCTCTTCGTTACCGTTCTCTCTGAAAACCAGGAATGTCGACGACTACGACCCCGACGTTCTTTTTGATATGCTACGGTATTTTGTCCGTCGGGGAGTAAATTTCCTGAAAGGCTCGACGAGTGAGGGGGGAGACCTAAGACTACTTGTTCCTGACGTCGGGACCCTTTAGTACTCGTCTTAAAGACCGAAAGGAATGACCTTTTTTACGTACATGCGGTATTTCCATAGATAAGGGTAACAACGGTGGTCTGTAAAAGACTGGCTTATCCCCACGGGGATAGAAAGTCTAGTTGCTAACATGAACTAAAAACTTCTTGGAATATCTAGGTATACCTTACTAAGTAAGTAGGGAATAGGAAATCGTTAATGATCTACCGTACAATTACCTACTCAAGGAGGAAATCACTCAAAGTTACCTTACCCAGGGTACGTCGGACTTAATACCTCTCGTAACCGACGACACTGTGGACACTGAAATGTATCTGGAAATTTACTTGTTTCTATATAACATGCCCGGACGCATGTAAGAGGGATACGGAAAAACAAACGGTTTTTAGTCTCACTAAACCCTCAAAAACTTCCTCTTTGACAAATATTACAGTTTGCACACATAATAAAATATAGTTTAACACGACTACCCTCACTAATATCATTAATATTCCGACACTACTAACATTTCGTTGGTGGTATAAACTACCGAGGACATTTTAATCTCCCTGTTACCAAACTACTAATACGTAACTTTCAAAACATACTTAAAATACAGAATTAAAGAGCTGGATTCTATAAGTAACGTCGAGACTAACACCCTTATTGACGGAACTAACGGTATTAACAAGGTCAATCCAAAGACGAGAACGGGACAGTTTTCTTCATGTATGACGGAACAAACGACTAGTCGACAGGTTTTTTATAGAGACATCGAGAATGATGTGTCCTTGAAGATCTATCCTTTTATCTTTTATTCCAGTTACGAAATCTTCGTCGTCAGGACGAATATCCCGTTCTTTAATAATTAAATTTTTAATTCAACAGAAATTCCACGGTACGACTTAAATTTACCTACACACAATGGGGAGATGTTCACTTACTAAGGCATGTAAGAACCCTTGTGTAATCCTTAGTATAAAATCCGCAGACCTTAGTAAGTCTAAAATCATAACTATAAAAATTCAATGTAGTCCTATAAGTCTCATACTTTGTCCGTCTCAGACTGAAAAGGAGAGTTACCGAAAGATTAAGGGAGAAATTTTTAGACCTCCCCATAGAAAGGGTACCTAGGAAAAAATGTTATTACTAATTACGTCGGTACACGAATACGGACAACCAAGACTAAACACATAATCGGGGCACGGAAAAGTCTTATGAGTTGTCTTCACAAAGACGAAATAGATGACTCAAAGTATGAATACGAGATTTTTGATTCTTTCCCCCTCTACAGCCCTCGGTGCAATCCGTAATGACTGTTTTACCTCCGTGCGAGGGTTGGGGGAGAGGAGTAGAGTGTCCGTGCCAGGACTCTACTTCCTTAATCCGGAACACTAAGACTGAACAAGAAAGGAAAGAAGCCAACTCAACCGACCTTTCTTACAATTCCACGAACTCTCTTCGTACTCTTTCGTGTTTCGGAAGACGTCAACATGGGGCTTTTATTAGATATTTTATTGGTAACTGTAAACAAGTTTCTAGAAATGCTTCTTACGGGGTCCTACTCGAGCATCCGGTGTCGAACTCCGGTACCCTTCCTAACAAAAGACTCTGGACAAACACTTCCTTTATAAATACCGTTTTCATCAAACGACTCAAATCCCAAATCTTTATTAATTTTTATCGATCTTCAGAAAAATCCTATATCACTAGAATTCTACGATGTCCGTTTGTCCTAAATCTTTCTATTCTTTATTTGTCTCCTTACACTATACTCAATGTTACATTAGTGTTCAATTCATATCCTGTGTATTCTCTTTCATCTATTATCTATCATTCCGGCTAAGACTCTCTTAACGACTTCGTCCTTGAGACAAACTTCCTGTTGTTACTAAAGACCTCTACTATTTAGACCCACCCCTTTTGATTTTTACAGTTTGAAGACTGGATCACGAAAACAGTTTCATATTTTCTTTTGGACTTCGAACTTTATTTGTACACTCAGTCTCCGATGTAGTACCAGGTGGTTGTGACGAGTGGGGAAGTCCGGCTAAGGGACCGACGACCTCGACCTGAGACCGTCAACCTCTTCTGAGAACTCTCAGGGAACCTGACGTTCCTCTAGGTTGGTCAGGTAGGATTTCCTTTAGTCAGGACCCACAAGTAACCTTCCTGACTACGATTTCGACTTTGAGGTTATGAAACCGGTGGACTACACTTCTCGACTGAGTAAATTTTTCTGGGACTACGACCCTTTCTATCTTCCGTCCTCCTCTTCCCCTGCTGTCTCCTACTCTACCAACCTACCGTAGTGACTGAGTTACCTGTACTCAAACCCATTTGAGAGCCTCAACCACTACCTGTCCCTNCGATTTCGACTTTGAGGTTATGAAACCGGTGGACTACACTTCTTGACTGAGTAAATTTTTCTGGGACTACGACCCTTTCTATCTTCCGTCCTCCTCTTCCCCTGCTGTCTCCTACTCTACCAACCTACCGTAGTGACTGAGTTACCTGTACTCAAACCCATTTGAGAGCCTCAACCACTACCTGTCCCTCCGGACAGTCACGACACCAGGTACCCCAGCGTTTCTCAGTCTGTACTGACTCTCTGACTTGACTTGAGGAAAAATTGAAAAACTGGAAGAAGTGTGTAAAGAAGATGGGAGGTTGGGTCTGGAGACCTTTGGGTCTGGAGACATAGATACTGAGATAAACACGCACACACACACACACACACACACACACACACACACAAATTATATAAAGTAATTATTCTTCTTAGTAAGTAATTCATAAAGAGAAAGATACAGACTGAATGAAGTGAATCACATTACTTACGAATTCCAGTGACTACAATAACGTTTATCGTTATAAAGTAAGATAATACCTACTTATTATGAGGTAACACACACCCCCCACTCCCAGTCATTATGGTGTAGAAAAAATAGGAAAGTAATTAACTGTGAGTCTAAAAAAGATGTAAAATCGACAACGTTTATTACGACGTTATTGGTACCACCATATACATAGAAAAACTCAATCACAAAAACAAAAAAACCCCATTTACAGGTCTTCACCTTAAAGACCTAGTATAACATCAAAACAAAACAAAACACACACACACACACACTTTTGAAGTATGGTAAAAATTATCACCGACAGGGTCATATGTTGTGGTGGTTATTACGTGTTTCTCTTCCAGGGAAAAGGAGGTATAGCAGTGTTTTTACATTAAAGAACAGAAAAACCATTATCGGTAAGATTTTTCATACTCTAATATAGAATACCACCAAAACTAAACGTGAAGGTGTTACTAATTGCTATAACTCGTAGAGAAAAAAATTAACCCCACACCAACGAACTGTTACAACAAAATCACTGAGAATCGGTACATAATACAAAAGAAACCCTTTTCAAGACGAATATAGAAGATGGGTAAAAATTAACATAACAACTTCAAAAAAAAAAAATTAAACGAAATAAATAAAAACGATAACTCAACATACTCAAAAAGTATATAAAATTAGGGAATAAACTATATACTAAACGTTTCTACGAGAGAGTAAATTATCCAACAGAAGAGTAAAACAACTAGTAAAAGAAAAAACAAGTTTTCGGGAAATATTACTATACTAAGATGAATAAATAAAAACACCGAAAACGAAAACCACAGTTTAAGTTTTTTAGTATAGATTCTGGAGACAGTTCCTCAAATACCAAACATAAAAGAAGATCCTCAAAATACCAAAGTCCAGAATACAAGTTCAGAAACGAAGTAAAGTTATATAAAAATTATATTACCTTCTATCATCTACTTAAGGTAAGAAAACGTGTGTCGACAGGTCTAAAAGGTTGTGTCAAATTACTTGTCTTATAGGAAAGGGTGTTCTCTGACTCGGTCTGGACGGACACTCACAAACGCCCAAAGGACGTCTCCTCACCTAACTGTCACCGGACTGTGTCCTAGTCCCGTGACCATCGTCGTTAGGACCCTCCACGTCGAACAACCGTATTCAAGAGAACCCCTTTCAGTGGTAATCGGGATGGTATCTCGGACATCGGGATGGTATCTCTGACTTCTGAAGTTCTGACCTGACTGAGTCCGGTTTGTTGTTTAGTTTCTCCCTCGTATCGGGGTGGGTAGTCGTCTTTTACCTAATTTTCAAATGACTCGTACCGGTACAGGTGGTCTCGATCTGGGTCCTAAGGGGTGTCGGTCTGGGAGGGTAGTCCTTCGAACGAACGTGTTCGAAGAATAGGAGTGGTAGTTACCTTTCTACCTTCTTCGTTCTTGATGTTAGGGTACCGGAGGTTTTTCTTTTGATTGGTTTTACTAACGTACCTGGTGTCGGAACACATTGAGTTACTTTGATATTCGGTACGGTACGTCCCGGTGGGTTCTACTTACCCAGTACCACCTCTTAAGACTGTTTTACACCAGGTGACCTCTTCCCTTACCGTTCGGTGAAAGTCATTTGAACGCAATTTTTGGGGTACTTGTCATGTTTTTCCGTTTTTCTATACTGTGGTCTTCTACTCGCGGGGTCCAACCATCCATAGGTTATACGATGACCCCTTCATACCTCTTTATCGAGGTCTTTCTTGTTTCTTTAACTCGGTTTCGTCTTTACTTCGGATCGACACCTACACAGACTAACATTTTCATTTCAGACTACAACACTTTTTGCTATAACGCATCCTTGGATCTTACAATCCAGGTACTTAGTTCCATTTAACCTACACCAGTTTGTCCTCTACTGTTCTTACTTTTAATTGTAATCCTTAATCACTTGATTTTACTTATCCTTACCCACTTAAATTAAGTTTACTGGTAATATATATGATGACACCCGTTCTCAAGGAATCTTCTTTACCTTATCGAGAGTGTCAATTGTCTTCTCAGGTCTTACTTCGTCTCGTTTCAGATTGTCTTAAAACAGTTCTCTCACGTGGCCTGTATCGTTTATGTCAGAAGGTCGTTGTGTTCTCTACTGTGTACCTGGGGTCTAAGAGTTATGGCTGCACTCTAACTAATATAAGGAACGTCTACCTATTCGAGATATGTTAGTCGTTTTTGTTCTGGACCTCGACTGACACCGAGTCTAATATTCGATGAATAAGGTTTTAAGTCCGAATTTAACTTCTTTCGTCCTTTTTTGGTGACCCAGTAAGTCCATACTGAATTTGGTTTAGGGAATATTAATATGTCATTTTCGCTGTTTGTGTATGTTCCCTAATCTAGACTATCACATGGACTCATTGATACCTTCTCCCGATATTGACACATGTACTCCACAATTGATTTTGGTAGGGATTCTTTTTCTTTTTACTTAGGGATTCTTTAGGGATTCTTTTTCCTTTTCTTCCGTTTTACTAATAGACTCCTCCGAAATGTTTATTTACTCCTTTCTTCTCTTCACTTTCCGTTTTATCTTTCCCTTTCTATATGGTTGACTTACGTCTCAAGGTTTCTCATCGTTGCTCTCTATTCTTTCGGAAGAATCCACTTGTTACGTTTCTTTGTATCCCCTTTTATCTTACCCTTTCTGATCTCTAGTGAAGTTCTTTTAATCACTAAGATACCCTTGTGAAGTACGTTTGTACCCATGTTATTTCATGTCTTTGTCGTTCCTGGATTGTCTCCGTCTTCTCTAATTCTTCTCCCCGTTCTTATGTGACTTGTTGACATACTTTGTCCGGAATTACTGGACTTTTTTGGTCCTATCATACTAGTGAGTGGATCTCGGTCTGGAGGACCTCACACTTCAGTTCACCTGGAATCCTTCGTAATGATGTTTGTTTCGAACACCTCCACCACCTTAAGGTCGACTCGATAAACTTTAGAATTTTCAGCTACGATAATTTCGTGACATGAGTTATACGGTCGTTTAAACCTTTTGAGTCGTTACCGGTGTCCAGACCTTTTCGAGTCAAAAATAAGGTTAGGGTTTCTTCCCGTTACTGTTTCTTATAAGTTTAATGACGTGTAAAACTCGAGTAAAGTGTCCGATCGTTCCATAACGAAATTTACAAGTTCGATACGAAGTTTGATACGAAGTTGTTATACACTTGGTTCTTGAAGGTCTACATGTTCGATCTAAATCTTTTCCGTCTCCTCGGTCTCTAGTTTAACAGTCATAGACGACCTAGTATCTCTTTCGTTCCGTTAAGGTCTTTTTTTTGTTTTAGATAAAGACGAAGTAACTGATACGATTTCGGAAACTGACACACCTAGTGTTGTTTGACACCTTTTAAGAATTTCTCTACCCTTATAGTCTGGTGGAATGGACGGGGGACTCTTTGGACATACGTCGAGTTCTTCGTTCTCAATCTTGGTTTGTACCTTGTTGACTGCTCAAGTTTTACCCGTTCCTCATACAATTTCGAGACATGACGTCTTACTTTCACTTTAAGAAAGTTAACACAAACTGAGACACTGGGGTACCTGATATTTCAGGTACCTTAAGAGGTCCGGTCTCATGACCTCACCCATCGGAAAAGGAAGAGGTTCCCTAGAAACGTTGGGTCCCTAAATTGGGTTCAGAGGACGTAACGTCCGTCTAAGAAATGTCCGAGTCGGTGTTGTCTTCGGGTTCTTATGTCTTCACTCATGGGATAGGGAAGAGGTCGCCTAGAAGGACTGGGTCCTTAGTTTGACCCCAGAGGACATAACATCCACCTAAAAAATGGTTGACTCGATACTCCCTTAGGGAGTATACGTCTCATGTAGTACACTTTACGACCCGACTTTCTTAGTGTTCGACCCTAGTTCTAACGATCTTCTTTACAGTTATTAAAGTCTATACGTCTACTGTGGTGGGATTACCATCTTTCGATCCTCTAGGATTTCTCGGAGAATTACTTCGACTTTCTCCTCTTACTTTTCCGATCGAATTTTGAGTTGTAAGTTTTTTACTTAGACCAGGGTAGTGCAGTACCGTTTATTTAGCCCCCTTTTATTTGACAGTCTGAAATAAAAGAACCGAAGTTTTAGTGACACCTGTTACTGACTTCGGTACTTTAATTTTCTGTAAACGAGGAACCCTTTTTTGGATACTGTTTGGATCTGCCACATAATTTTTCGTCTCAGTGGTGAAACGGTTGTTCCCGGATATATAGTCTGGATACCAAAAAGGTCATCAGTACATGTCTGCACTGTCAACCTTGCATTTCTGCTAACTCGTGACTTTTTAACTACGAAAGGTCGAGACCACGACCTTTTCTGAGAATTCTCAGGGATCCTGACGTTCCTCTAGTTTGGTCGGTTAGGATACTTTAGTTAGGAGTTATAAGTAACCTTCCTAACTACGACTTCGGCTTCGAGACTATGAAGTCGACTGCGACTTCGGAGGTAGTCCACCGAGGTTGTGAAACGGTGGATTACGTTTCTCGACTGAGAAACTTTTTCTGTGACTGCGACCCTTTCTAACTTCCGTTTTCCTCTTTCTCCGTCGTCTCCTACCCTACCAATCTGTCGTAGTGGTTGAGTTACCTGTACTCAAACTCGTTTGAGACCCTCTATCTCTTCCTGTCCCTCCGGTCCGTACGACGTCATCTCAGTCTGTACTGACTCACTGACTTGTTGTTATATATTACAGTATAGTACACGTTTATCGATGTTAAAGTGTATAAGGAAAAGGCAAACTTACGAAAAATAAATAAAAATAACTGATTAACGAGACCGATCCTAAAGGTTATGATATAACTTATTTTCACCCTCACCCGTAGGTTAGAATTTCCTAAAAGTATCAACTCATACTATAATCAAGACCCGAACAATATATATACCGGAAATTATACAATTCTATACAAAGGAGATACGAGTGAAAAATCGCAAAAAAAAATTTAGTATTTATCTACCACTTAAAACAATATACGAAAGAGACGTAGACAAATACACTGGTATACTAAAAACAGAAAGTAAAATTATTACACCATATAGTGTGACTGACTAAACATCTACACCTTATTTAGGATAAACAGTACCATATACTGGGAAAATTACATAAAAACTTAAACTAAACGATTATAAAACAACACCTAAAAAAGTAGATACAATTAGTCGGATATTAAAAGTAAAGAGAACCTCTTCAAACCTTCTAAAAACCTTGTTAAACTCTTCACAAGTATAATAAGAAACTTATAAGTGATCTTAAGTGTCACCTCCAAAGACCAGGACCTGAAAACAGGTAACCCTTTAAAAAAAATAATGATTAAATTAGAAATGGACATTATTTAGACAACTATACAAGATAAAGTAGTACTGACTCAGAAACCTCTAACATACAAAGATCCTTAAATAGGTAAAGAAGATCTAACATGTTATACAACCACGTATTAACAAGTCTCAAGTCAGAAAATAATAGGAAACATTAATCTACAATAGTTAACATTGTAAGGAAGAAAGTAAAGACTAAAAAAAATTCAGACAGAAAAAAGAACCGAAACCATTGAGATCGATTTCTGAATAGTTAAATGAAAAATAAAAAAAAAAACTTTTTGGTTGAGTCAAAAAACTGAAAACGATACAGAAAAATCAGAGATAAAATAAATAAAGACGAGATCAGATCATGAATGAAAGCCGAAACAACAAAAAGGAAAAGTCTCAACCGTGTGTAGATTACCTGACTCCTTGAAGAAGATTCTTTGTACCCGACACCTGTGGTAAAACCACGAGACAGAGACTGAACGAGATCGAGTGACCATAGAGAGTCTTTTCTTGAATATGTGAACAGACCTCGGGGATTAAAAACTCTGACGGTGGATCCCTTGTGTCGGTCTAGGAGACCGGTCGTTTCGAATGAGAAATCCAGGGTATCCTAACATATATAAACGTAAGAAAGTTTTTGACGACGGACTCCTAGACCGAAGACTTATGGAACTTAGATCCACGACTTTATGAAGGGAATCCCTATGACTGTACAGAACCGTATAGGAGTTGATGGTCCCGATAATTTTCATATTATCCGACGAACCTACTCGTGTTTCCAAACTCTCTGGTTTTTCTCGTCCCAACTTATTGTTCCAAGTGGTGGACATATTCCAGTAAGGAAGTTTGACACTCTCCACCAACAAAGTAGATGACATATCTTTGGATGTTTCTCTCAACTCAATTTACTTCCTTCTTTCCTACCTCTCTCTTGTCCTACCACCCCCTCATCTATCTGTACCTCATCAAAGAGAGGTACCTTTGTAGTCCTTATGTGGAAGTCTGTGTCTTCACGAACGTTTTGTGGTTTACTCTCGTCCGTCCTCTTGGACTCGTGGTCTTTTCTTGTATATCTTGGTGCGTTTTGAACCGTCCTACTTCCTTCATCACCCTTTTCTCCTCAATCCTCCTGATCTGGACGGGAACCGGCCATCTCCTTGACTTCGTCACCAGACTAGGGGTGTAGTTCCCTTAAGAATCCCTGTCTCCTCTTTGCAAACTCCGACTCTCACTTCGTCGACTAGACGCTGTCAGATTTACCTTACTCTTAGTATGTCTTTTAGGAACGGTGTCAGTAAACATGTCAGCATACATGGGGTCTATCGCTACACCCAGGGGACCTTCCGTGTCGTCGACCCTCGACCTCGTATCCCTAACACCTCGTTAGGGTCCCATTCCCGACGACCATTGAGACAACTGACACGACTGACACGGAGGGTTCCCCTACCCTCTCACTTCTAACACCACCCTTTATGAGTACCTACTTTTTGTTCGTCGGTACCTCCGTTCCGTTAAGACGACTCAGTACACATCTACCACCACGGTACTGACATCGGAGAGAGAGGGGTGCGTGGTCGTACCCGTCGACCTGTTGTCTCTCAGACCGGGAAATTCACGGACTGTACGGTTTGTTGTCTTATCCTGGGGTCAGTACCCCGGGGAAATTCCCGGACTTGTCCACTTTGTTGTCTCTTCCTGGTCGGTTTCTCCGGAAGACTAACGGGCGACACTCCGATCCTTCTGACACTACCCCGGTATCGAGGACGTCGACTCCGTCAGTCACAGGGACTTGAACCGTGGTGGTCCCAGGGGTGTTGGGTTCGTCGACACGGTGGTGGTAGGAGTCGGAAGTGACCCCGTCTCGACGGTGTCCGACCTTTTTCGGGAAAACGACAAGTCAACGAGTCAGTACAAGTTGAGACGCTGGGGTACCCGACGTCGTGTGGTCCGAAAAGACAGGAAGTGATAGAGGAATGAGTTTGAGTACAGGTAACTCAAACACTACGGTAGGTTGGTAGAGTAGGAGACACACTTCGTCTTCTTACTATAGACTCCGTCTTCTCACCTATTCACTCGACCTTCTATCTGACCACCTTTATTGACGACTTCTCGTCTTATTTCCCTTTTCTAACTTTTCTTGACTTTTGTCAGAGTCTCTGGAGACCCTATTATAATTTACGTAGTTCCAAACTTAATATCCCCAGGGTCTTCTCCTTATCTTTTTCTTTCCCATACTCTTTTAAAAACTTCTCTAATATCGACTTTTAAAAGGGGTTGTACCCTTTCCTTTATCAGTTCTTCGTGTTTCTTAGTGTATGTCCTCTTCGGGTTCCTCTTTGTGGAGTTCTATATATGATTAGTTTGTTTGTTTCTAATTTGTGTTTCTTTCTTATATTTTCGTCGTTTCCTTTTCGTTATTCATTGTATGTTCCCCCTTTTTATGTTCCCTTTGGGGTATACAAATTGTCGACTAGAAAGTTGTCTTTGAAGGTCTGTTCTTCCCTTACCGTCCTATATAAATTTCGTGACTTACCCTTTTTAGATGTTGGTTCTAATGAGATGAGTCGTTCCTAGAGTAACTCTTAACTATCTCTTTAGTTTTCGAAATGTCTGTTGGTTTTCAAATCTCTTAAATTATGGTGGTTTGGTCGAAATGTCGTTTACAATTTTCCTGAGTATAACAGTCCTTTATGTTCTCTTCTTTTTCTAGATGTTTTTGTTTGGGGTTTATTAATTCTTTTACCGTTATCCTTACATATATAGTTATTCATGAAATTTACATTTACCTAATTTACGAGGTTTTCTGTGTCTGACCGACTTACCTATACTTTTATTCTGGGTTTACATACGACATATGTTCTTTGGGTGAAGTCTGGATTTCTGTGTGTATATCTGACTTTCACTTTCTTACCTTTTTATTAAGGTACCTTTACTTTTAGTCTTAATTCGACCTCATCCTTAAGAGTATAGTTTATTTTATCTGGAATTTTATTTCTTATAATGTTCTCTATTCCTTCTGTGATGTATTACTAGTTCCCTAGTTAGGTTCTCCTTCTGTATTGTTAACATTTATAAATGTGTGGGTATTATCGTCGTGTAGTTATGTATTCTGTTTTAATTACCTATATTTTCTTCTTTAACTGTCCTTGTGTTATTATCATCCCTTGAAATTGTGAGGTGAATGTGGCTACCTGTCTAGTAGTTTTGTCTTCTAGATCATTCCTCTGTGTCAGAATTTACTGTGTAATCACTTAAATTAACGATAGAAGTCCTATAACGTAGGTTTACGTCTTTTTTGTGGAAGAAGAGTTTACGTGTACCTTATAAGAGGTCCTGTCTGGTGTAGAACCCAATGTTTAGTTCGGAGTCAGTTAAGTTCTTTTGACTTTAACATAGTTCGTAGAAAAGACTGGTGTTACGGTACTATGATCTATAGTTAATGTTCTTTTTTTTTACATTTTTTGTGTTTGTGTCCCTCTAATTTGTTATACAGAGATTTATTATTTGTCCAATGACTTCTTTAGTTTTCTCTGTAAATTTTTTTTAGGGTCTTTGTACTGTTTCTTTTGTCTTGTTGAGTTTTGTATACCCTACATCGTTTTCGTCAAGATTCTCCCTGTAAACATCGTTTTGTTAGGATGGAGTTCTTTGTTCTTTTTGTAGATTATCTGTTGGATTGAAATGTGGATTTGTTCACCTTTTTCCTCTTGTTTTTTGAAGGTTTCTACCGTCTACCTATCTTTAGTATTTTTAGTCTTGTCTTCATTTACCCTTTTTTTCTTTCTTTTTTATCATTTATATTATCTTGATTTTCGGCCAAGAAACTCTTCTGTTTCAACTGTTTGGAAATCGGTCTGAGTAATTATTTTTATTTTTCTTCTAAGTTTAATTGTTTTAATCTTTACTATTTCTCTCCAATATTGTTGTATTTTTATGTTACATCTTTGCATCTTTACGTCTTTATGTCTCCTATTATTACTCTGATATATTTAAGTACATATATATATGGGGTATATATTATGCATATATTATACTGGGTGGATCTATCGTATAAATTCTCGTCTCTGTAAGGAAACGCTTGTTTCCAGGCAGATCAGTTCCGATACCAAAAAGGACACCAGTACACACCTACACTCTCAACCTGACACTTCTTCCGACTCGCGGCTTCTTAACTACGCAAACTTGACACCACAACCTCTTTTGAGAACACTCAGGGAACCTGACGTTCCTCTAGGTTGGTCAGGTAAGACTTCATCAAGTCGGGACCCTAAAGAAACCTTCTTTACTACGATTTCGACTTTGAGGTCATGAAACCGGTGGAGTACGCTTCTCAACTGAGTAACCTTTTCTGACTACGACCCTCCCTAACTCCCGTCCTCCTCTTCCCCTACTTTCTCCTACTCTACCGACCTACCGTAGTGACTGAGCTACCCGTACTCAGACTCACTTGAGGTCCTCAACAACTACCTGTCCCTTGGGACCGGACGACGCTAAGTACCCCAGCGTTTCTCAGCCTGTGATGATTCTCTGACTTGACTTGACTTGACTTGACTTATATATAATATATATACCATATATAAATAATACATATATATATATGTCTTACATCTTACATCTTCATATATATATCTTACATCTTGCATCTGAAAGACAATATATATATCTTACATCTTACATGTCTTAATATGTATATTATATATATAATATATGTATCTCTTACATCTTACATCTTAAAGATGTTACATCTTTATATCTTTATGTTTCCTATTACTCTGATTATTAGAGTATATATAGAGTATAACATATAAATATAAAATATAATAACATTATATTATTTAATATTATAATATATAATGTATTATTTATATATTATATATAATATATATAACAAAACGATGTTTGTAGGGTAAATCTTATCAAAAACGACGTGGGGTATCCAAAACTCAACAACACTAAGGAAACAGTAAAAAGTCCCTATATAATATATAATATTTGATATTATATACAATTAATATATATTATAATATATACAATATTAAATATTAATATTAATATAACATAATATATATATAAGATATGTCATGATTATATACATGTATACTCAGTCAAGGTGAAGTTCTTGCATAAGTAATTCATGTTGTTTAAATCGAATCCATGGGTTGATTGTGTTAGTCGATATATCATGACATGATGTTATCCAAGTATTGTGAAAAGTGTGTTTATTATGTAATTTTTTGATTGTTTTTATTTGTAAAATTAAGAAAAAAATTTAAAATAAAGAAAAGAAAAAAAAAACGTATACGGTACAAATAAATAAATAAATAAATGAAATGTTATGACATAACCAAAACGGTATGTAGTTGTACTTAGACGGTGCCCACATGTGCACAAGGGGTAGGACTTGGGGGGAGGGTGGAGGGAGGGGTAGGGTAGGGAGACCCAGTAGGGTCACGTGGTCGGGGTTCGTAGGACATAGACGTAGCTTGGACCTGACCGTTAAGCAAAGTCATGGAACCTTTTTGATGGTTCCCAAAACTAAGTAAACTGTTAATATAAGACTACCCGATAAGTAAGGTTCGTGACGTGATTGATTCCAGGTCCCCACGTTTTTTCTTATTTGTCCGACGACAAGAGTTCTCAGAGGAGTTGTCTCATTGTAAACTGGATATCCGGTTTCTTCCCTTATCTTGTATAAATTTTAAAGGAAAAGTTCGAAATAAAAATTACGACATTACATATCTTTGTGTGTCCAGAACGTGAAACATCTACAGGACCTAGAACTTTTATTTCTACGACTAACATTTGTTAGAGACATTATCAATAAGTCACCGGTATACGTCTTTCATTTAATGATAAAAATTTCAACAACGACTTGAGATCGAATTTTTACGTATATTTCTGTATATATGTACGTATGTAATGTGTTTGGTTCGTGTTCCAAAAATAAAAATTTACTAATTTCTTTTCTTATTTCGTTTACTACGTAAGACTTTTTATATAACTGTTGTCCACCTTTTTTGTTCTTTTTGTTTAAGTTTCAGATGATTTAGTAAAAGATAGAGGAGATTGACATAATGGAAGAGAGGGTGTGAGGTTTAAAAGAGAAGATGAATCAAAAACTTTTCCTTTTAAAAAAGTCTGATGTTCGAATGTCGCGTGAATGTAAATCCAGTAGTTTATAACAAAGTACTTTCGAAAATCTACAGAACTTCAAAAACAGTATTTATAAACTTCTTGAAGGAGTGGAGGAAAGGAAAGGGAGTTCTTTCTTACTGTTTGAAGTTTTCCAAGTTTAAAGTAGACTTCAGTTTTTTAGTTCCAAGTATTCAAGAGAGAGACACTAAGGAGTTACTTTAGTCATTTACAAACTTGTAAGTGGACAGTGTGACCTGTCCTGTAGAGGAAATACCAGGACTTTCCACCAGACACTAGAGGACTTCCTCGAGTCTGACTGACAGAGACAAAACGTCACCACCGGACACCAAGAGAGGAGATACGGATGTCGGGACCACTAGGGTCCCTCCTGGTTCCTCCGATGTAGGACACCTCAGGTACGTCCTATTGACTTCTTCAGGGGTGTCTGAAGGACAAAAACCAGAGGGTGTCTCGTCTTGTGGGTCCTGATACTTCTTCCGTGTGTTTCGTGAATTGGGTTCCTGAGTACATAGAGTCTTCTCGTTTGAGTGTGTTTCAGTCCTACTTCTCTTCAATATCAAAATAAATCGAATTATAAAGGTAATATTGTGTGGTTCTGAGTCTTTCCCATAGGGTCCATCGACAAAGGAGAAAGGTTAGGGACAGAGTAGGGAGAAGATAGAAATTAAAGGAGAAAGGTGGATCGGATCAAAAAAGTTCAGGAAACTAGTTAGGGTAGAGAGATAGGTCCCTTTAGAAGTGGAACAGTGTTCTTCTTTTTAAAGACAAGGGTAGGAAATGGAGTCAAGAAGGGACTTGGGACTTCTGTAATAAGACAGTCTAGTAGTCTACGTTACGTATAAAGGGTACAAAGTAACTACTAGATGTAGGACTTTACTTTCACTTTACCCAGAAGTTGGTCGTTCTCTTAAATAAACCAAAGGAATGATCGTTCAAGTGGATAACAATCTCCAACCCAATAAACCTGGTATAAACCTTTATTCCAGAAGTGTCTTCACTAGGTCAATAGTACTCTAGTACTCCAACGGGGATTACGTTAAACTGACCACGGAAGTATTTTTCCCTGTAAATCTGTGTTTCTACCTCTTCTAAATATCTCAGTCGTTTTTGTTCTGACCTTCGACTGACACCGAGTCTAGTACTTGAGGAATAATGGTTTAAGTCTGAATGTAACTTTTTCCATCCCTTTTGGTGATCTGGTAAGTCCATACTGGATTTATTTTAGGAAATACTAATATGTCACCTTCACTCTTTATCTAAATTCCCAATCTAGACTATCTGTCTCACGGACTACTTGATGCCTGCCTCAAAGTACTGTAACATGTCCTCTGTCCCTAGTTCTGGTAGGGGTACCTTTTCTTTACGTTTCTCCGTTTTACCAACGGACTCCTCCGGAATGTTTATCGATACTTTTCGTTTCCTTTTTTCCTTTCTATAAGGGTAAACTTAAGTCTCAAGGTTTCTTATCGTTCCTCTCTATTCTTTCGGAAGGATCCGATAGTTACGTTTCTTTATCTCCTTTTATTGTCTTACCCTTTCTGATCTCTAGAGAAGTTCTTTTAATCTCTATGGTTCCCTTATAAAGTACGTTTCTACCCGAGTTATTTCCTGTCTTTACCGTCTTGGATTGTCTTCGTCTTCTATAATTCTTCTCCACCGTTCTTATGTGTCTTCTTGACATGTTTTTTCTAGAAGTACTGGTTCTATTAGTGTTACCACATTAGTGAGTCGATCTGGGTCTGTAGGACCTTGCACTTCAGTTCACCCGGAATCCTTAGTAGTGATGTTTGTTTCGATCACCTCCATTACCTTAAGGTTAACTCGATAAAGTTTAGAACTTTCTACTACGACACTTTCACGACGTGAGTTATTCGGTCGTTTAAACCTTTTGAGTCGTCACCGGTGTCCTGACCTTTTCCAGTCAAAAGTAAGGTTAGGGTTTCTTTCCGTTACGGTTTCTTACGATTTTGATGGAGTGTTAACGTGAGTAGAGTGTACGATCATTTCATTACGAGTTTTAAGAGGTTCGGTCCGAAGTCGTTATGCATTTGGTACTTGAAGGTCTACAAGTTAGACCAAAATCTTTTCCGTCTCCTTGGTCTCCAGTTTAAAACCCGTTTCATTACAGAGACGAAAAATTATACGATTCAACCAGTATCCAAAAGAAGGTTCCTCGTTCTCAGAAAATTAAAGTACCGACGTCAGTGGTAGACGTCACTAAAACCTCGGGTCCTTTTATTTAGAGAGTGACAAAGGTAACAAAGGGGTTGATAAACGGTACTTCACCACCCTGGTCTACCTACAGTACTAGAATCAAAAGACTTATAACTCGAAATTCGGTTGAAAAAGTGAGAGGAGAAAGTGAAAGTAGTTCTCCGAGAAATCTAGAAGAAGAGAAAGACTGTATTCCCACCACAGTAGACGTATAGACTCCAATAACTATAAAGAGGACCGATAGAACTAAGGTCGAACACGAAGGAGGTTGGACCGTAAAGTGTACTACATGAGACGTAAATTCAATTTATTCGTCCCACTGTTATACTTCGGAGCTACATGAGGAAAGGGTTAAACCTTGGTCAGACAACAAGGTACAGGTCAAGATTGACAACGAAGAACTGGACGAATGTCTAAAAAGTCCTCCGTCCAGTCCACCAAACCATAAGGGTAGAGAAATTCTTAAAAGGTGTCAAAAAACACTAGGTGTCTCCGTTTCAGAAACCGTATCAGTTATTTCGTCTTCATCTACAAAAAGACTTTGAGTAACGAAAAAACTACTAGGTCGTATACAACCGTTAAACTAGAGACCAAGGCGACGTAAAGGATTTAGGTTAAACTTGTAGATCTTCAAGTGTCAAGTGTATGACGACTAGAGACCGAACCTCTTAAAATTCGTAATGAAATGATCGTAGACTCTACTCACGTTAACACACCATCAAACTTATAAGAAACCGTAACGGAAAGAAACCGTAATCTTACTTTTGACTGGAAAAGGTCAGGACACCGGTGACGACTCATAAGATCTAAACGACCGCATAACTCATGTCGTGAAAGTGTCGTAGTAGAAAATCCTAAACTTTATTGAGTTGACCTTAAGATAGTGGAGTAATCGAACCAAACATTACTACGAAGGATTCCGGGTGAACTGAAGCGTAAGGTCTTAGAGACCGAGATCCAGTCATTAGTGTGGTAGCACCAATAGATCCAGGACTTCTAGAAAAAACATATCAAGAAGACACATAAGAACGGTGGAGAAGAATTATAGAAGACGAAGACAATCCGGGAAATAATACCTGTTAATATTTCCTGATAAAGACAGGAAATAATACGGGTAGAAACGTACTTTATAAGGGAACCATAGAGATTAAAAGAACTTCTCTAGAGATCGGAAAGGGTAAGATAATAAAAGGAGATAAAGAAACGTAACTAGTGAATCTTTCCGAAAAAAAAAAAAAATTTAGAGAGGAACGACAAAAAACCTTGAGACGTAAGTCTACCCACATAGAAAGGAAAAGAGGAAACGGAAATGGAAGAGAAGAAAAGAGTCGATAAACATTCCGAAGGAGTCCGTTAGTAAAACGAAAAAACGTAAACAAAAAGAACCCTTACCAGAACTAGTGACGGACGACATGTTAAAGTGTTTGGGAGTAGGTATCAAGAAGTCCGTGAGATAGTCTGGATTAGGGAACTTAGATAAACAGTGAAGGTGATGTATTAGTATTCCCTAATCTGAATCCAGTATAGACTTACCAGATTACCAAAAGGGATGAAAGAAGTTGAATTCAGACTTAAATCGTTATTCCTCAAGTACTAGACTCAGTGTCAGTCGAGGGTCAGAACAAAAACGACCAACATATCTCGAAGAAGTAGAAACCAACGTTTCTTATATTAGTCAGACTAAAGTCATAACTGGTAGACCGTTAAAGGTACACATCTCAGAAGAGAACACAACAACCTTCTCCCACAAACGATACTGGTCACACAAGAGAAACGTTTTGAGACAATCGGAAACTGGACGAAACAAAACATGAGGTTCCGGTTTAAACGGACAATGAGGTCCACAAAGAACTGAAGGATGAAAACGTAAGGTCAGAGGATGCTACTTTTCCTGTAGAAAAAACCCATAATCAAGATCTTCAAGAACTTGAACTTGAAAGACATGAACTTGAATTCATGTCTAAAAACATGAATTCGAGGAGTATTAAACCTCATGACCAATCCAATCCTTTGGTGACGATTTTTCAGTGAGATCTTTATACTTAATTAGTGTAATATAAAGACAACACTTGTTTAGGTAATAAAGATCGTGAAAAATCGGTGAGATGTGGGTACTACTGGTAAGTGCAAAGTCTACCATTAGTTACTTAATTTATCCCTCATCGTGTGAAGACACTAACCTCCCTTATAGCAGGGGTCACTTGTTGGGTGCAACCACAAAAAGAAACCGACCCAAGTCGTTAACACAGATGTCACACTCATTGGTTCCGTCCTTCGGGTCACGGGTCACGTCCCAGTAGAGGGTTTCACAATCAGTGAGTCAACACAGGATGAGAAACACTGAGGTATCTGACATTGGGTGGTTGTAGGAGACAGGTACCTTAACAGGTCCGTTCTTATGACCTCACCCATCGGTAAAAGAAGAGGTCCCTTAGAAAGAAGGGTCCCTAGTTTGGGTCCATAGGACATAACTTCTGGCTAAGAAATGGTAGACCCGGTTGTCCCTTCGGGTCAAGGGTTTCCAAGTAATAATTAGTGGTACTACTTCTCTCTCTCGACCATTCATTCTCTTTACCGTCGGTGTGTGTAAGACCAACGAATTATTCGTCGTGGAATATAAAGGACTCTAGAAGACCAGAGTTTAAAGGGGTGACAGTAGGGATCGGTCGACGACTTTACGAAGGTCAATACCTACATGGACCCGACCACGTCCGGACAGTATGCCGAATCAAAGGGGTCTCGATGCCGATCATGTAAATGGGACCCGGTAGAGAGTCCCACGAACTGTCCTGTGTATCAAAGGAGTGAGACCGGGGTTTAGTCTGAGTATCCCCATCGGGTCCCGTTTTAAACCTTCGTCAATGAACGGGACACTCCGATGTTAGTAGGACATCAGTTTATTTACATCTACTGAGTGGTCATCTACTTACATCCCTATGGGTCTCTGGTCAAATACAGAATCCTCGATAATACTTAAGTTGACTACAAAACTAGTTGATTTCGTTGATATTAGTACCGAAGTCTCATGACCCTCTCGTTAGAGACATGACTTATTCCGGACTTTACCTTTGTTACTATACATATCTTTGTAATGTCCCCTCTGTTACAAGAACTAGTAAGGTAACTTGACCAACTTCATCACGACGTAATTACTCTTCTCTGAACCCAAGAAATAGATCGAGACGGTCCCTTCGTTTTCATGGAGGATGTTGTTCCGTGAATGGAGTCACTCCACCAACTTCACCAGTGTCTCCTTAAAGTCAAAGTCACATAATACGAAAATGTTTTTGTTTGTCTAAGAGGAGTACCTGATAAAAATTTTCCGTGTTCGATTTCTGACTTCTGTTTCACACGACTTTAGAGACATGTCGAGATCTCCGTTGAAGATGTAAAAACTACTGAAGGTTCTTATACTTACTTTTGAAAGTTTTTAAACACACCGTTTTTTTTTTTTTTTTTTTAGTAGGAGGGTCTTTCTTTAAAGGAAAGTCTTTCGTATCCGACTTAAGAGTACTTAGAAAATACGAATTTTAATCGGTTCAGTCAGTCAAGTCATTGGTCTGAACAGGTTGAGAAACGTTGGGGTACCTAACGTCATGACGAAGGGGTAGTGGTTGTGGGCCTCGAGTGAGTTTGAGTACAGGTAACTCAGTCACTACGGTAGGTTGGTAGAGTAGGAGACAGTAGGAGAAGAGAGGACGGAAGTTAGAAAGGGTCGTAGTCCCAGAAAAGATTACTCAGTCAATAAGTATAGTCCACCGGTTTCATGAACTCAAAGTCGAGGTCGTAGTCAGGAAGATTACTTATAAGTCCTGACTTAAGGAAATCTTGACTGACCTAGTTCAGTTGGGAAAACTCAAAGGAACCTCAAGATCACTGAGAGTTCTCAGAAGAGGTTATGATGTCTATTTTTAGTAGTTAATAAGTTCTCAGTTGAAAGAAATATCAGGTTGATAGTGTAGGTGTGTACTGGTGACCTTTTTGTTCTTGAAACTGACCTACCTGAAAACAGACGTCTCATTACAGAGACGAAAAATTATACGACAGATCGTATATACGACCAGTATCGAAGAGAAAGTTTCTCGTTCGCAGAAAATTAAAGAACCGACATTTAGTAGACTCCACTAACACCTCGGGGAGGTTTTTATTTCAGACCGTGAGAAAGGTGACAAAGGGGTAGATAAACGGTACTTCACTATCCTGGTCTACGGTACTAGAATCAAAAAACTTACAACTCAAAACTCGGTTGAAAAAGTGAGAGGAGAAAGTCAAAGTAGTTTTCCTAATAATCAAGGAGAAGTGAAAGACGGTCTTCCCACCATAGTAGAAGTATAGACTCCAATAACTATAAAGAGGGCCGTTAGAAATAAGGTCGAACACGAAGTAGGTCGGGTCTTAAACCCCACTATATAAGACGTATATTCAATTTATTCGTTCCACTGTTACATGTCGGAACTACATGAGGAAAGGACTAAACCTCGGTCAGACAAAAAGGTACAGGTCCAGATTCAGAATAAAGAACTGGATGTATGTCTAAAGAGTCCTCCGTCCAGTCCACCAGACTATAAGGTATAGAAATTCTTAAAAGGTCAAGAATTTTCGAAACCGTATTAGTTATTTCACCTTCATCTAAAAAGACCTTGAAAGAACGAAAAAGATACTAGGTCGTCTACAACCGTTAAACTAGAGACCAAGGAGACGAAAAAGATTCAGGTCGAACTTGTAGACATTCAAGTGTCAAGTACATGACGACTTCGGACTGAAGCTCTTAAAACTCGTAATGAATCGATAGTACACTCTACTCACGTTAACACACCATCAAACTTGTTAGAAACCGTAACGGAAAAAAACCCTAACCTTACTTTTGATTGGAAAAGGTCAGGACACCGGTGACGACTCAAAAGGTTAAACGACCGTATAACTCACGTCGTGAAAGTGTCGTAGTAGAAAATCCTAAACTTTATCGAGTTGACCTTAAGGTAGTGGAGGTCATTGAAACAAGTAACACTACGAAGGATTCCGAGTGAACTGAAGGGTAAGTTCCTACAGACCGAGATCTACTCATTAGTGTAGTAGCACCAATAGACTCAGTACTTCTAGAAAAAACATATCAAGAAGACACGTAAGAACGGTGGAGAAGAATTATAGAAGACGAAGACAATCCAGGTATGGTAAAGACAGGATATAACACGGGTAGGGACGTACTTTATAAGAGAACCATAGAGATTAAAAGGATCTTTCTCTAGAGATCAGAAAGAGTAAGATAAAAAAGGGAGATAAAGACACGTAACTAAGGACTCCTTCCGAAAGAATAGAGAGGAACGATGAGGAACCTTGAGACGTAAGTTTACTCATATAGAAAAAAAGGAGAGGAAACGGAAAGTGAAGAGAAGATACAAACAAACAAAAAAAAATCATTTAAAATATAACTTCTTATTAACGAAATGGTTTAAAACAACAAGAGACAGTTTGAAAAACTTTGAGGGAGAGTAGAAGGTGGGGTAGAGTGGGAAGATCTAACTATGCCTCGGGGACAAACACACAGGACTCGGTATCATTTAAGGGTAACCGATAGATAAAATGTATACCATTATATTCAAATGTACAATGAGAAAGGTATGTAGAGTGGAAGAGGGGAGAAGGGTACAGGTGTCGAGATAAGAAATACAGACAAAGAGGTAACGACGGGACGTTTATTTAAGAAGTCATGATAAAAAGATCTAAGGTATATTTACGTAATCTTATATTATAAATAGAAAGAGAAAGACTGAGTGAAGTGAGACATATTATCCAAATAGATGAAGTTCTCTTGACTGAGCCTACGTAAGGAAAAATCCCGACTCATTATAAGGTAACACATATACATGGTGTTGAAGAAATAGGTAAGTAGACAGCTACCTGTAGATCCAACGAGGGTACAAGACCGATAACATTTATCACGACTTTACTTGTTACCCTATATACACAGAAAAAGTTATAAACAAAGGAGTCCCATATACGGATCCTCACCCTAACAACCCAGTATACCACCAAAATAAGGATCCAAAACAACCAAAAAAAAAAAAAAAAAATCCTGAGAGGTATGGTAGAAGGTATCACCGACATAGTTGAATGTAAGGGTGGTTGTCAAGTTCTCATAACGGAAAAGAGGTGTGGGAAAGGTCGTAAATAACAAACATCTGTAAAACTACTACCTGTAAGACTGGTTATACTCCACTATATAGTAATATCAAAACAACTCGTAGAAAAGTACACAAACAGTCGGTAGACATACAGAAGAAACCTCTTTACAGACAAATCCAGAAGAAGAGTGAAAAACTAACCCAACAAACACAAAGACCGTAACTCGACACACTCGACTAACATATAAAACCTTTAATTAGGAACCAGTCAAAAAAGTAAACGACAATAAAAGAGGGTAAGACTCCCAACAGAAAAGTGAAACAAATATCAAAGGAAACGACACTTTTTCGAAAATTCAAATTAGTCCAGGGTGAACAAATGAAAACAATAATAAAGGTAATGAGATCCTCCACCCAGTATCTCCGAGAACGAAACTGAATTAGTAACTCACAAGACGGATACAAAAGGAGATTCTCAAAGTATCAAAGACCAGAATATAAATCCAGAAATTAGGTAAAATAGAAACACATACCATAATCTTTCACGAGATTAAATAACAAAAAGTACATCGACAAGTCAAAAGGGTCGTGGTAAATAACTTCACCGATAGAAACGGGGTAACATATAAGAACGAAGGAAACAGTTTTTATTCAATGAGTATCTACGTACCCAAATAAAGACCCGAAAGATAGAACAAGGTAACCATATATAAAGACAAAAACACGGTTATGGTGTGACAAAACTACTTCATCGAAACATCAAATTAGACTTCAGTCCTTCTAACTAAGGAGGTCGAGGTAAGAAGAAAGGGTTCTAACGAAACCGATAAGCCCCAAAAAATACAAAGGTATACTCAACACTTTAAAAAACAAGATTAAGACACCTTTTACTATAACTATTGAACTATACCTGGTGTGACTTAGACATCTAACGTAAACCATCATATCGGTAAAAGTGTTAAAAAAAAAGGACGATGGGTCCTCGTACCTTATAGAGAGGTAGACAAACAGTAGAAACTAAAAGTCACAGAATGTTAAAAGACACATGTCAAGAAAACAGAGGAATCCTTTCAAATAAGGATCTATAAAATAAGAAAAACAAAGTTACCACTTACCCTAAATAAGAAATTAAAGAGAAAGACGAAAAAGTAACAATTATATATGTTTACGTGCACTAAAGACACATAACTAAAACATAGGACACTGAAACAATTTAAATGACTATTCGAGATCGTTACAAGACTGTGATAGAAATCCCAAAAGATACATGTCATAGTACAGTAGACGTTTGTCACTCTCGAAGTGAAGAAGAAAAGGTCAGATCTAAGGAAAATAAAGACAAAGAAGAGACTAACGACATCGATCCTGAAGGTCTTGATTCAACTTATTAACACCACTTTCACCTGTGGGAACAGAACAAGGACTAGAATCCCCCCCTACGAAAGTCAAAAAGTGATAACTCTTCTTACAAACGACATCCGAATAGTATATACCGGAAATGATGTATATTTCCGGTATATACCATCCGAGAAAGATACGGGTAAAAAACTTCTCGAAATTAGTATTTACCCACGACTTAAAACAGTTTTCGAAAAAGACGGAGATAACTCTACTGATATACCAATAATAAAAAGTTGAACAATTATACCACATAGTGTAATTAACTAAACGTATATAACTTCTTAAGAACGTAAGGACCTTATTTGGGTTGAACTAGTACCACATACTCGAAAAATTACACAACGACTTAAGACAAACTTTTTTTAAAAACTCCTAAAAAGGTACATACAAGTAGTCACTATAACCGGACATCGAAAGAAAAACACATAACAGAAACAGACCAAAACCATAGTCCCACTACCACCGAAGCATCTTACTCAAACCTTCACAAGGAAGGAGACGTTAAAAAACTTTCTCAAAATCTTCCTATCCGTAATCGAGAAGAGATTTACAAACTATCTTAAGAGAACACTTCGGTAGACCGAAAACAAAAAACCCTCTTAAAACTAGTGTCCTAGTTAAAGTCACGAACATTGACCCAACAAGTATTAAAGATAAAGAAGGACCAAGTCAGAACCTTCTATCTTGAAAAGATTCTTAGACAGGTAAATAAGGTCCAATAGGTAAAACAACGGCATATTAACAAGTACTATCAGAGTATTAGGAAACAAAAAGACGTAACAGACAACATTAGAGAAAAAAAGTGAAGATTGAAATAACTAAACTAAGAAGAGAGACAAAAGGAACTACTCAGACCGATTTCCGAACAGTTAAAACGAATAGAAGAGTTTCTTTGTAGAAAATCAAAATAATTTGAAATGATAACAAAGATATTAAAGAAAAAGTAAATAAAGACGAGTCTAGAAATACTAAAGAAAGGTGGATAATTAAAACCCCATAAAGACAAAAAAGAAAAAGGTCAACAAAATCCACATTTCAATCCAACAGATCAGCTACACAAAGGACTCTACCCTAACATGACAATATTTGGTGGAAGAATCATGATGAACACGACGTAGAGTATCCAAAACTCAAAAGCACAAAAGTAACAGTAAACAAAGATCTTTAAGAAAATAAAGGGAAACTAAAGAAGTCATTGGATAACCAATAAATCCTTGCACAAATTAGAGGTACACAAACGTAAAGAATGTCAAAAAAAGAACATGCACTATAAATCAGAGTATAGTAACACCAGTCTCTTCTACGAACTATACTAAAGTTGAAAGGATTTAAATAACTCCAAACTAAACACTGGGTTTTAACCAGATAGGACCTCTTACAAGGTACACGTGAACTCTTTTTCCACATAAGAAGACGTAAACTTACCTTTCAGGACTTTTATAGTTACTCTAGGTAGAGTAGATTGGATAGTAAATTCTGGACACAAAGTAATAATTAAAAGACAAAGCTACTACAGAGGTAACTACACTCACCCCACAATTTCAGAGGAGGATAATGACACCACGACAGTCAAAGAGGTAAATACAGACAATCACAAACAGAATACATAACTCGACGGGGCTACAACCCACGTATAAATGTTAACAATATAGAAGGAGAACCTGACTAGGGAACAAATAATACATCATAGGAAGGAATAGAGCACATCAGAAGAAATAAAATTCCAGATGAAACAGATGAAACTATACTCCGAACGATGAGGTCGAAAGAAAACGAAGGGGAAACGTACCTTATATAAAAAGGTAGGAGAGTGAAAGTCAGATATACACAGAAGTTCAGACTTTACCCAAAGAACATCTGTCATATATATACCCAGAACAAAAACATAGGCAAGTCAGTCAAACACAGAAAACCAATGTCACAAATTAGGTAAATGTAAATTTCATGAATAACTATATATATATACAAGGAGAAAGGTAAAAGAATTAACGAACCCCAACTAAAACATCTAGAAAAAAGAAGAGAACATAAAGAACTCATATATTCAGAGAAATTGTAAACAACATTTCGACCAAACCACCACGACTTAAGAGAATTGAAAACGAACAGACTTTTCGAAAACTAAAGACGTAGTTTAAACTTACTATAGGAACGATCCATGACTTTAGAACCAACACCTAAAAAGGGAAAGTTATGAAATTTATATGAGACAGTAAGGGAAAACCGGACACCTTAAAGACGACTTATAAGTCGACAAATCGCATACCCTAAAGGGAACATACAATAAAACAACGAAGAGGGAACGACGAAAATTATAAGAAAGAAACACAAATTAGAAACAATCATACTAATCATACACAGATTCGTACAAAGAGAAACCCAAATAGGACATACCCTGAAAAACACGGAGAACCTAAACTAATTGATAAAGGAAAAGGTACAACCCCTTTAAAAGTTGATATTAGGGAAGTTTTTAAAAGAGTATGGGAGACAAAAAGAGAAGAAGAAGACCCTGGGAATATTAAGTTCACAACCATGCAAACTATAACAGGGTTTCCAGAGACACTGACAGGAGTCAAGAAAAGTAAGAAAAATAAAATAAGACGAGAAGTCTTCAATAAAGGTGGTAAAATAGAAGATCAAGTGACTAAGTAGGAAGATGAAGTCTATAAGACGATAACTAAGGAAGATATCATAAAAATTAAAGTCATTAACACGACAAACAGAGATACAAATAAGAAATTAAGAACATCTTAATAAGACATTAAGAAATAAATAAGACATTAAGAATAAGACATTAAGAAATTAAGAAACAATTAACTAAAAAAGTAAAAGGGATAAAACAAAAGTTACAAAAAATAGTAGGAATGACAGTAATAAGACTTAAGAAAAAGTCCATCAAAGGGACAAAGGGGAAGTAAATAAACCTGAATACACAAAGATGAAACAAGGAAGTGAACACAGTATAAAGAGACGGAAAGGTAATAAAAAAAAAATTGAATAACATAAACTGCAGAGGAAAAGGGTCCGAAGTTACAACTTAAGGAAGAAGAAAAACCAAACACAGGAGGTTTCCAATCAAGTCACCAAATACATTCGAAACATTTCCTACTATAAACACGACTCAAAGACAAATAAACAAAAAGGAGACTACCCGTTCCGACTCACTCCACCATTAGGACAGACGACTACTAACCCAAACATAAAAACAAAACAATGTAAGACAAGAAAAACTCTAACGTTGGTTGATGACGTAGAACCTGAGAAAACAACTGAGGCTCCCTATGAGGTAAAGAAGATTCCCTAAGAACGGGTTTCATCATCTATGTTAGTAGTAGACTCAATTTAAGTGGGTAAGGTCAGGTAAAATCGAGTAGTTAAGGATTTTACAGTTACAAATGAGAACGGTAGAGGAAAAACTGGTGAAGTTTAAACGGAACTAAGTACCTGGATTGTAAGGTCCAAGGATACGTTATAACGAGAATGTCGTAGTCTGAACTGAAGGTAGTAGTCAGTGTAGGTGTTGACCCATAACAAAAAGGAAACCGAGGTAGAGAAGTAAGAAAGACCACAATAAAGAGGTGACTAGAAGTCGTCATATAACCCGTGGATGACTGGTCCTCTCAAGTAGAAAGTCACAGGACAGAAAAACGGAAAAGTGTGACAAACACCCCAAGAGTTCCGTTCTTATGACTTCACCAAAGGGTAAGGGAAGAGGTCGCCTGATACAAAACAGTCTTGAGAGATGGTACTGGGTAAACAGAACCCACCGGAATGTGTCGTATCGAGTATCAAAATAACTATTCTGTTCCGACACCAAGTACACTAGTCAAACTAATTAAAAGACACTGAGACCAAAAGTAAGACAGACGGGAGACTACCTATTCCTATTCTCTGAATACCTTGGAACGACTACCTCTTTAACTGACACCCCCTTTCACCCAGAACAAGACTACCCGTCCCGGTACGAGTCATTTAGAAATTAGGTTAAAAGACGACTACCCGCCCTGATACAAGGGAGGGACACACACTGGACCCGGTTTGACCACCTCCATTACTACTATTACAACGGGAGGAAGATTTCCAGGGGACGTACAGGACTACGTGAGTCACAGGGACTGGGACATCGTCCTGTGACGGTTAGGTACGGAGACGGTCCTCAGACCTGTGAGTCTCCGTTCAGACCCAGTCAGAGAAAACCCCAGTGACGAGGAAAGAGGACCCAGGACCACAACGTGTTCTAAAACAGACACGGGAGGTTCTCAGACAAAGGGGTCATGACACATTCAGGACAACAGTTTAGGGTGACCCGAGGTTTCAGTTTAAGGGATCCCCAAGAGTCAGGGAAAAGGTCTAGCGGTCCAACCCTTTAGACAACACCCAGGGACTTGAAAGAATTGTCACACTCTTAAATAAACCATACTAAAAAGACGTCAAACACCCAGTAGACGAGCAGTTGAGATACCACCCCAATTACCGTTGGAGAAGGTTCTCCCGAATCAGTGTGGGACCTGACGACGTGGGTCTCCGGAACGGGGACTCCGTCCGGTGACCACTGGGGATGGAGACGTCCTCTGTGAGTTTGTGAGTTTCCGTACAGACTGAGTCAGAGACACCCCAGAGGACCGCACTTGTTCCAAAACAAACTCGGGAGACTCGTAGAGACTATACATATCCCAAACTAAGATTACACTAAAGTTGGGAGGATGAGAGAACGACCCTGAAGAGGAAACGGGAGCCTGGACCCCATAGAAAAAACCACCCTAGGTTGTAAGAAGACAACTACCAACAAGTCGTCGTTCAACATTAAAACCTCAAGAACGTCCTCTTCTACTCGCGTACAGGAAGATGAGACGGTAAAACTAAACTAAATTTAGAGACTGTATTTAGAGAAAGTATTAGAGAGACTGAATTTAGTATCGTTATATAAAAGACTAGGTAGAGGATTTTATTACTTTTCTTTTTTATTTGTTTACTCTAGACGACGACGATTCAGTGAGTTTTCGAAAACGTGTCGTTTCCTTTTACATTTGTTTTACTTTTCTGTTGGGTGTCTATCCCTCATTTATAGACGTTTACTAGACTGACTATTACCTAATAACAGGTTTTAAATGTTTCTCGAGTACTACGAATTATCGTAGTTTTGTTTGTTGGGGGAGTTTGTTACCCGTCTTCTGGGTATATCTGTAAAGAGGTTTCTTCTGTATGTTTACCGGTTATCCGTATACCTTTCTACAAGTTGTGACGATTAATAATCTCTTTACGTTTATTTTTGATGTTACTCTATAGTAGAGTGTGGTCGGTCTTACCGATAATAGTTTTGTAGAAGTTTGTCATTTACGACCTCTCCCACACTTCTCTTCCCTCGGGAGGAGGTGACAACCACCCTTACATTTAACCATGTCTGTGATATCTCTCTTCATACCTCCAAGGATTTTTTTGATTTTCATCTCGAGGGTATACTAGGACGTTAGGGTGAGGACCCGTACATAGACCCCCTTTTTTTTGTACTAGACTTTCCTATGTACGTGGGGTTATAACTAAAGTCACGACAAATACCATTGGTTCAGTACCTTCGTTGAATTTACAGGTAGTCGTCTCCTTAGCTATTTCTTCTCCACAATGTATATATACTACCTTATAATGAGTCGGTAATCTTTCCTACTTTATTACGGATAACGTCACTGTTCCTACTTGAATCTGTCACAGTATGACTCAATTAATTCAGTATGTCCCTTCTTCTTTATGACATACTGTAGGGAATATACACCTTGGATTTTTCTTTAATATATTTACTTGAGTGTATATTTTATCTTTATCTGAGTGTCTGAAGATCTTATTCAAATACCACCGAACCCCTTCCTACCTCCCTTCCCTATCAATCTCTCAAACCCTATCTGTATATGTGTGACTATATAAAATTTACCTATTGGTTGTTCTTGGATGACTTATTGTGTACCTTGATATGAGTTACTTTACACCACCGAACCTAACCTCCCCTCGAGTCTCCTCTTACCTATGTTCATATACATACCGACTTAGGGAAACGACAGGTACACTTTGATAGTGTTGTAACAAACAGTTATTCGATATTGGGTTAAAAAAATTTTTACGATTTTCATAAAATTTACAATTTACGACGACTCTTCATTCTACATCTAAAAGTTTACAGGTTTACTTAAATGTTGTTAAGTCAAGTCAAGTCAGTGAGTCAGTACAGGTTGAGAAACGCTGGGGTACCTGACGTTGTGTGGTCCGGAGGGACAGGTAGTGGTTAAGGGCTTCAAATGAGTTTGAGTACAAATGACTCAGTCACTACGGTAGGTTGGTAGAGTAGGAGACAACAGGGGAAGAGGACGGAAGTTAGAAAGGGTCGTGGTCCCAGAAAAGTTTACTCAGTCAAGAAGCGTAGTTCACCGGTTTCATAACCTCAAAGTCGAAGTCGTAGTCAGGAAAGTTACTTATAAGTCTTGACTATAGGAAATTCTACCTGACCAACCTAGAGGAACAACAGGTTCCCTGAGAGTTCTCAGAAGAAGTTGTGGTGTCAAGTTTTCGTTGTGAAGTTCTTTTAATCTCTATGGTTCCCTTGTAAAGTGTGTTTCTACCCGTGTTATTTCTTGTCTTTACCATACCTGGATTCTCTTCGTCTTCTACAATTCTTTTCCACCGTTCTTATGTGTTTTCTTGATATGTTTTTTCTAGAAGTACTGGGTCTATTAGTGTTACCACACTAGTGAGTGGATCTCGGTCTGTAGGACCTCACACTTCAGTTCACCCGGAGTCCTTCGTAGTAATACTTGTTTCGATCACCTCCACTAAGTTTAGGATTTTCTACTACGACACTTTCACGACGTGAGCTATACGGTCGTTTAGACCTTATACGTCGTCACCGGTGTCCTAACCTTTTCCAGTCAAAAGTAAGGTTAGGGTTTCTTTTCATTACGGTTTCTTAAAAGTTTGATGACGTGTTAGTGTGAGTAGAGTGTACGATCGTTTCATTACGAGTTTTAAGAGGTTCGGTCCGAAGTTGTCATGTACTTGGTACTTGACGGTTTACAAGTTCGACCAAAATCCTTTCCGTCTTCTTGGTCTCTAGTTCAACGGTTGTAGACGACCTAGTAGACCTAGTAGTTTTTTCGTTCTCTCAAGGTCTTTTTGTAAATAAAGACGAAATAGATGATACGGTTTCAGAAACTGACACACCTAGTGTTGTTTGACACCTTTTAAAAAGTTCTCTCCCTTGTGGTCTGGTGGACTGGACGGAGAAGTATTTAGACATACATCCAGTCCTTCGTTATCAATCTTGACCTGTACCTTGTTGTCTGACCAAGGTTTAGTCCTTTCTTCATACAGTTCCGACGTGTAACAGTGGGACGAATAAATTGAATATACGTCTCATGTAGTACTCTTTGTGACCCGACCTTCTTCGTGTTCGACCTTAGTTCTAACGACCCTCTTTATATTTATTGGAATCTATACGTCTACTGTGGTGGGAATACAGTCTTTCGCTTCTTGTTGATTTCTCGGAGAACTACTTTCACTTTCTCCCCTCACTTTTTCAACCGAATTTTGAGTTGTAAGTCTTTGATTCTAGTACCGGAGATCAGGGTAGTAAAGGACCCTTTATGTACTCCTTTGTTACCTTAAATGTTGTACTTCACCAATTACTGGTATGTTTTCAGAAGGGATTGTAGGATTACTTTAATTTGAATAGAAGTAAAACAGGGAATAAACTAGAGAATAGTGTTACGTTATGTTTATAGAAATCTATGGATACAAAGAGGGTGATTTGGCCTTCGATGAATAACCATTCCTTATCAAGTATAGTTATGACAATCGTAAAAATAAAATCCTGAATCTCGAACTATGTGTCATTTCCGAGTTCGCTACAAACAATTTCTCTATTGAGACTTGGAGAGATAAAAGAACGGACGGGGGGTTAGGTGATAAAGGTTGATGGATATACTGTGGAATCAGGTCGGAAGATCGTAGAGGAGTTTGAGTTTCCGAGTGCAATAAGTAGGGTACTACTTGGCCAATTATAATACGAAAGACTTATATAGTCCTTTTTTTTAAAAATGACAATTAAGACAGTATATTTTCTTTGGACCTCGAATTTACTAAAGTACCACTGTAGTCCTTTGGTCACAGGATAAAAAGACAAGACGGTAGGAGTCGTGAATCGAAGGTAGTAATTCTCGTTAAAACCGGGTTCTACCGACTTGTGTGACGATTATTCATTGTCCTCCTCTTTCCTCTCCTATTTTTGTTGTAGAGAGTCGACTCAGTTGACGGAAATTCGTCAGAAAGGACTTGAAGATATCTTAAAAAGGTGGATGTTCAAAGATCTAGTTTGAATTACTGGTGAGAATCAAGGTTTCCTCCAACCTCATATATAAGTGAGACTGTGTGTGTGTTTCTTCGCGGGTTAAGTTTGAACCCCAAGATAATAGTCCCTGTTTCTTATGTTACCTGTAAGAACATGGAGACCTGGAGAACAGACAGTAAAGATAGAGACAGTAGTCACGAAATTAAAAACCTAAGGTAAACTGGAAAGAAACGTGAACTCTTTGTTATGAGATCATCGATTTTAACCTTCACCTCGTCTGGTCTGTCGTTCCGACGACATCTTTAAGTTCTCTCTCTTTTATTTCGTGATTCAGTTTCGTCACTGTCGTCCCTATCTCTTCTCCTACACCTTCTTGTATTTTTCTTGTTTCTAAATGTCCTGACGACTCTTGGATTTAAAAAATTAGTTTGTTCTTCCTGATATACTACGGGTTATCCTTATCGGGATGGATGTGTTTTGTGGTACTACGACCGTCTTTCGGTTAATGAATTTACTATAAGTCGTTATTCATCCGTCTTTTTGAACGTTTTTATAAAATCTTAAATAATTCCTCGAAACTTTTTATACACCCACACAACGAACGAATGAACAAACGAGATAATTGTCTCGATTAGTGACTTATCCAACGTCATCAAGACTTAAACCCTACATACTCTTCCACATACATAATCATATAGTTTTACGTAACTCTTTTTGTAACACTAAGTATTTATACACAGGTTACTATGAAAAATGGAAGGTTCCAAAACGTACTTATTTTTAATGTAATTAACCCCAAAAAATTAGACTACGTTTGTTTATATTTCTCTCCACTCTACGCATATTTCTAATCTATCTCTTCTTTATTTTTCAGGAAGAGGGAAATATAAGTTCCAGAGTCGACATCTCACTCAGGTGAACGGTATTCCTACATTCTCTCTCTTTTTACGAAACGTTATACTCTAAAAATTAGACATTTTTGTCTACCAGGAAATTTAATTCTTCCAATTGAAGTATATGGTACATTATATTTTCTTCACTACAGAATAATATAAATTTATATAATTCCATCTTTTTTTAAATTCCGTGTCGTTTTATAAGGATTATGGTCGGAGGTTTACTTAACTGGGATCGTAATCCCGGGTGAGTCTGCCATTGATTTCCAAGTCGGACGGTACCAAAGATTCAGGTGAGAATAAGTAGGTTGTTTATAAACAAACCACAGACAATACACTGTTCGGGATAGTATTCGTGATTTCTATTACATGAGTAACTTTAAGTGTAAAGAAGGATGTAATCAAATGTAAAGATTGGAAGGGAAGTCAAATCCACCCTGGTACCCTAGTTTAAGATTGGATGTCTTAGAAGAGACGTCCGGGGAAAATGTTAGAAGAGACTAAAAAGGATAGGAAGTCGACTTGTCTCTTGTGGACCTGGACCCAAACCTCCACAGGTCTCTCGTGGTCCTACCTTCCTCGGATACAGGGTTTACTGTCACACCTTACTTCAGTCCCGAGGGATGAGAAGAGGTAGTGGTTTGGTGTATTTTGGTACTTGAAGTCCTCTTTATTTGAGACCAACACGAATTTACGGTAGCTGTAAAGCCTTAAAACTATTACCTAGGAAGATACGTCTGGAACTCTGACGTCTTCGAACTGGATAAGTGTCTTCTCTGTACAATCACACTGAAATCGAGTCAATATTTTCCCTCTTTGATATCCTCTACTACGACCCCATCAGGACTCTTATCCTTTACATTCGGAAAATATCTTCAATTCCATTCCGGAACCTAAAATAACTCTACTCCCACGGTGACTCCCAAAATTCCTCTTACTGTTCTGGTCTAAGTCTTAAAAAGTTTACGGTATGACGTATCGTACTACTTTAAGGAAGGTTCCAACCTTTGTCAACTCCCTGATAACGTTCTTCGTTTACTCTTTTAAATCGAACCTGATTTCAGTGTCGATACTTTCATTAAAAAAAAATTCAGGATAAAACCTATGTAAAACTTCTGTCTCGGTTCTAAGGATTACCCCGTAATAATTGTAAAAATAGGGTTTATGGGTTGACCTATATCTCTTATTTGTTAATCCACCTACTCAGTCAACAAGGATCCTCTTCATTCTATATGTAACATTGATATTTAAAACCCCAACAGTCGTCTATCTATTTTGACTTTCTATACTCTAATCTATTCTGGTGGTTCCTTTATTGTCTCTTTTACTTTGGTTCCCAGTTCCGAACCCTGTGTCGTTGTACTTCGTCCATTCTTTAGTTGTCCCTGTTCGTCTTTTTCGGTTCTTGGTTGTTTCTCATTTATTTGATTCTTTTATTGATTCTCTCTGGCTCAGAGACTTCGGTTTCATAGGCCTTCTAACGGAAAGTACTTCGGTTCACTTCTTTCGTAAAGTTTTCTCCTCCTTTACAAGGTGGTCACGGTGGAAGGGGAATCTCTCGTCCTTTTGACTCCTATTTCTTGTTTGGTAAACTGTTGTACCTCCAGTAACTTGCAATATTCTTCTCAAAGTTACCATCCTTACTTTCGGACTGTCTTTTTTTCAAAAACTTTCTTATTCCCATGAATTTCGTCTCCGTCTCTCGTACCTTAAACAAAGACTCCTCAAAATGGTCCTTCGACCGAACGGGGTTGTAAAGATGTCCTTCTCGGTCTTACGTTTACCTTCAGGGTCTTGAAAACAGGGGACGGGAGACAAAGGTGAAGAGGCGTGTTTACGTACACCTGAGGGGTCCGTCGAGTGAGTTCTGACCAGGTGGAGAACGTATCTTGATAGGAAACTGGTGGAGGTCACACATGTACGCACAGGTACCACCGAGTCTCTCATTTCTGAGAGGGACGTCACGTCCTCTGGGTCCAAGCTAGAGAACCAGCCCTTCTAGGGGATCTCTTCCCTTACAGTTGGGTGAGGTTATAAGAACGGACTTCTTAAGGTACCTGTCTCTTCTGACCGCTCGATGTAAGTCAGGTACCCCAGTGTTTCTCAGTCTGTGTTGACTCGTTGATTGTAAAGTGGGAAGTCACACACGTGTGACCAACACAGATCTATAACCCCTTCTTCGAGTGTCTTCGTCTTAGTCACAGTCAGTCAAGTCACGGCAGCGAGTCAGCACAGACTGAGAAACGCTGGAGTAACATGACGTCGTACGATCCGAAGGGATAGGTAGTAGTTGAGGGCCTCGGATGAGTTTAAGTACAGGTAGCTCAGTCACTACGGCGGGTCTATAGATTAGAAGAAAACAGGGGAAGAGGAAGACGGAAGTTAGAAAGGGTCGTAGTCCCAGAAAAAATCACTCAGTGAAGAAGTATAGTTCACCGGGTTCATAATCTCAAAGTCGAAGTCATAGTCAGGAAGGTTACTTATAAGTCCTGACTAAAGGAAATCCTACCTGATCAACCTAAAGGAACGTCAGGTTCCTTGAGAGTTCTCAGAAGAGGTTTTGGTGTCAGGTTTTCGTAGTTAAGAAGTCACGAATCGAAAAAGTTATCAAGTTGAGAGTGTAGGTATATACTGATGACCTTTTTGGTATCGAAACTGGTCTGTCTAGAAACAACCGTTTCATTACAGAGACGAAAAATTATACGACAGATCCAACTAGTATCGAAAGAAAGGTACCTCGTTCACAGAAAATTAAAGCACTGACGTTAGTGGTAGACGTCACTAAAACCTCTGGGGGTTTTATTTTAGACAGTGACAAAGGTAAGAAAAGGGTAGATAAACGGTTCTTTACTACCCTTGTCTACGGTATTAGAATCAAAGGACTTGTAACTCAAAATTCGGTTGAAAAAGTGAGAGGAGAAAGTGAACGTCGTTCTCCGAAAAATCAATAAGAAATGAAAGACGGTATTCCCACCACAGTAGACGTATAGATTCCAATAACTATAAAGAGGACCTTTAGAACTAAGGTCGAACACAAAGTAGGTCGGACCGTAAAACGTACTACGTCAGACGTATATCCAATTTATTCGTCCCACTGTTAGACGTCGGAACTACATGAGGAAAGGGTTAAACCCTGGTCAGACGATAAGGTAGAGGTCAAGATTGACAACGAAGAACTAGACGTATGTCTAAAGAGTCCCCCGTCCAGTCCACCGGACCATAAGGGTAGAGGACTTCTTAAAAGGTGTCAAACAACACTAGGTGTGTCATTTCCGAAACTGCATCAGTTATTTCGACTTCATCTACAAAAAGACCTTGAAAGAACGAAAAAACTACTGGGTCGTTTATAAAAGTTAAACTAGAGAACAAGGGGACGGAAAAGATTTAGGTCGAACCTGTAGACCTTCAAGTACCAAGTACATGACAACTTCGAACCGAATCTCTTAAAACTCGTAACGAAATGATCGTACACTCTACTCGTTTTGACATGTCATCAAGTTTGTAAGAAACCGTAACGGGAAGAAACCCTAACCTTACTTTGTGGAAAAGGTCAAAACACCGGTGACGACTCAAAAGGTCTAAACGACCGTAAAACTCACATCGTGAAAGTGTCGTAGTAGAAAATCCTAAACTTCGTCGAGTTGTCCTTAGGGTAGTGGAGGTGATCGAAACGAGCATCACTACAAAGGATTCCGGGTGAACTGAAACGTAAGGTCCTACAGACTGAGATCTACTCACTAGTGTGGTAACACTAATAGACCCAGTACTTCTAGAAGAAACATATCACAGTAAAACATGTCACAGTGACCCCTTCATTTAAGACCCCAGGGTTCATAGGTCTCGTACCTGATCGTCTCTTCCCCGTTACTGTCTGTCGTACCCACCTCTTTCTACTCAGTCCTGGGATACTTCACGTCCGTGATGTGAACAGGGACAGATTCCCGTTGTGTTCGTCAAAAGTGAAAAGTATCATTACGTGTTGGTATCTTTACTCGTATGTTCGACTTTGGTACGTTTCGCTAGAATTATTAGTACTCCTTTTAATCCCAACAAGGTACGGGAAATTTTTAGAAAAAGTTTTGTAATTTTTGAGAAGACAACTATCAATATTTATATGGTTAAATCATGACGACGACGACGATTTAGCGAAGTCAGTACAGGCTGAGACACACTGGGGTATCTGTCTGCCGTCGAGTGGTCCGAGGGGGGCAGGGACCCTAAGAGGTCCGTTCTTGTAACTTCACCGAACGGTAAAGGAAGAGCTTACGTACTTTCACTTTTCACTTTTACTTCAGCGAGTCAGTACAGGCTGGGAGTCGCTGGGGTACCTGACGTAGGAAGGTCCGAGGAGGTAGGTACCCTAAAAGGTTCGTTCTCATGACCTCACCCCACGGTAAGGGAAGAGGCTCAAATACATCATGTTACGTAAAATTTTATGACCTTTGTAACTCCATCAATTTCAAAAAATAAAGAAACATTTTTTAATAGTTCTTATCTAACCAGTTACGAACGAAAGAAGAGTAGTGCAACAACAAGTCAGTGACACAGCACAGGCTGAGAAACCCTGTGGTACTTGACGTCGCATGGTCAAAGGGGACAGGAAGTCATAGGGGACCTCAAACAAGTTTGGATGATATACCTCGTTCGTAGTAAAGGTACGTTTAACAGTATAAGGATTCAAACCCAGTAGAAAGTCAAAAAATGAAAAACACGAAAGTTACATAGAGGTTCTCAAGGAAATTACACTTCACAGACTGTCGTAATGAAGTAGACCCTGTAGAAGTAAGTGTTGGTGAAACGAGCAAATATAAAGATTCAAGTGGAAATGACTGTACGAGTTCTATACATAGAGTGCCGAGAACTTCTGTTTCCAAGTCGTTAAAGTACCAGTCGATAATGAAGATATAAAGGTGGTTACAGGTTAAAATGAATATGAAGGTCATACTTCATATTGTGAAGAGAAAGAACCTACGTTAAAGTAGAAGTAACCGGTTAAAGGTCTACTCTCATAGGTAAAGACATTTTGTAAAGTGTACTCAAATAATGAGTTTCCGTTCTGTTGAAACAACGGGTACACATTGACTCATAGTCTACACGGAAAGTTTCTTTATAGTACTGATGAGTGACTAGTCCTACATACTGACAATAAACGTATCACTAAACACTGGACTTTTCTACCGTCGACTCAAACATGAAAACGGTAGTAAGTGGATTGTATGAGTCAAGTCAAGTGAACGAGTCAGCACAGGCTGAGAAACACTGGGGTACGGTCCGGAGGGACAGGTAGTGATTGAGGTCCTCAAATGTGTTTGAGTACAGGTAACTCAGCCACTACGGTAGGTCGTCAGAGTAGGAGTCAACAGGGGAAGAGGAGGACGGGGTTAAGGAGGGTCGTAGTCCCAGAAAAGGTTACTCAGTTGAGAAGTGTACTCTACCGGTTTCATAACCTCAAATTCGGATTCGTAGTCAGGAAGGTCACTTGTAAATCCTGATTAGAGGAAATCCTACCTGTCCAACCTAGAGGAACGTCAGGTTCCCTGAGAGTTCTCAGAAGAGGTTGTGGTGTCAAGTTTTCGTAGTTAAGAAGCCGTGAGTCTAAAGAAGTGCAAGGTTGAGAGTGTAGGTATGTACTGGTGTCCTTTTTGGTGTCGGAACTGATCTACCAGGAAAACCGTTTCTTTACAGAGACGAAAACTTATACAATAGATCCAACCAGTATTGAAAAGAAGGTTCCTCATTCGTAGAAAATTAAAGGACCGACGTCAGTGGTAGACATCACTAAAACCTCGGGTTTTTTATTTCATACTGTGACAAAGGTGACAAAGGGATAGATAAAGGGTACTTCACTACCCTGGTATACGGTATTAGAATCAAAAGACTTACAACTCGAAATTCGGTTGAAAAAGTGAGAGGAGAAAGTTAAAGTAGTTCTCCGAAAAAACAAGGAGAAGCGAAAGACGGTATTCCCAGCACAGTAGACGTATAGACTCCAATAACTATAAAGAGGGCCGTTAGAACTAAGGTCGAACACGAAGAAGGTCAGGTCACAAAGAGTACTACATGAGACGTATATTCAATTTATTCGTCCCACTGTTATATGTCAGAACTACATAAGGAAAAGGATAAACCTTGGTCAGACAACAAGGTACAGGTCAAGATTGACAACGAAGGACTGGACGTATTTCCAAAGAGTTCTCCGTCCAGTCCTCCAGACCATAAGGGTAGAGAAAGTCTTAAAAGGTGTCAACTAACACTAGGTGTGTCAGTTTCCGAAACCGTATCAGTTCCTTCGTCTTTATCTAGAAAAAGACTTTGAGAGAACGAAAAAGGTACTAGGTCGTCTACAACAGTTAAACTAGAGACCAAGGAGACGGAAAAGATTTTGGTCCAACTTGTAGACTTTCAATTACTAAGTGTATAACGACTTCGGACCGAACCTCTTAAAACTCGTAATGAAATGATCGTACACTCTACTCACGTTAACACGCCATCACACTCGTAAGAAACCGTAACGGAAAGAAACCCTAACCTTACTTTCGACTGGAAAAGGTCAGGACACCGGTGACGACTCAAAAGGTTTAAACGACCGTATAACTCACGTCGTGAAAGTGTCGTAGTAGAAAGTCCTAAACTTTATCGAGGTGACGTTAAGGTAGTGGAGGTGATCGAAACAAACATCGATACTAAGGATTCCGGGTGAACTGAAGTGTAAGGTCATACAGACCGAGATCCACTCNCTACGGTACTAGAAGTAAAAGACTTACAACTCGAAATTCGGTTGAAAAAGTGAGAGGAGAAAGTTAAAGTAGTTCTCCGAAAAAACAAGGAGAAACGAAAGACGGTATTCCCAGCACAGTAGACGTATAGACTCCAATAACTATAAAGAGGGCCGTTAGAACTAAGGTCGAACACGAAGAAGGTCAGGTCACAAAGAGTACTACATGAGACGTATATTCAATTTATTCGTCCCACTGTTATATGTCAGAACTACATAAGGAAAAGGATAAACCTTGGTCAGACAACAAGGTACAGGTCAAGATTGACAACGAAGGACTGGACGTATTTCCAAAGATTTCTCCGTCCAGTCCTCCAGACCATAAGGGTAGAGAAAGTCTTAAAAGGTGTCAACTAACACTAGGTGTGTCAGTTTCCGAAACCGTATCAGTTCCTTCGTCTTTATCTAGAAAAAGACTTTGAGAGAACGAAAAAGGTACTAGGTCGTCTACAACAGTTAAACTAGAGACCAAGGAGACGGAAAAGATTTTGGTCCAACTTGTAGACTTTCAATTACTAAGTGTATAACGACTTCGGACCGAACCTCTTAAAACTCGTAATGAAATGATCGTACACTCTACTCACGTTAACACGCCATCACACTCGTAAGAAACCGTAACGGAAAGAAACCCTAACCTTACTTTCGACTGGAAAAGGTCAGGACACCGGTGACGACTCAAAAGGTTTAAACGACCGTATAACTCACGTCGTGAAAGTGTCGTAGTAGAAAGTCCTAAACTTTATCGAGGTGACGTTAAGGTAGTGGAGGTGATCGAAACAAACATCGATACTAAGGATTCCGGGTGAACTGAAGTGTAAGGTCATACAGACCGAGATCCACTCACTAGTGTGGTAGCACTACTAGAACCAGTACTTCTATAAAAAAACATGTCAAGAAGACACATAAGAACGGTGGGGAAGAATTATAGAAGACGAAGACAATCCAGGTACGCTAAAGACAGGAAATAACTCGGGTAAAAACGTACTTTATAAGGGAACCATGGAGATTAAAAGAACTTCTCTAGAGATCAAAAAGGGTAAGACAACAAAAGGAGATGAAGAAACGCAACTATCGGATCATTCCGAAAGAATAGAGAGGAACGATAAGAAACCTTGAGACGTAAGTCCACGAATATAGAAAAGAAGAAACGAAAAAAGAAGAGAAGAAAAGTGTCGCTAAACATTCCGGAGGAGTCTGTCGGTAAAACGAAAAATCGTAAAGAAAATGTACCCCTACCCGAACTAGGGACAGAGGAAAGTCAATCAAGTCAAGTCAAGTCAGTGAGTCAGCACAGGCTAAGAAACACTGGGGTACTCGACGTCGTGCGGTCCGGAGGGACAGGTAGTGGTTGAGGGCCTCAAGTGAGTCTGAGTGTAGGTAGCTCAGTTACTACGGTAGTCGGTAGAGTAGGAGATAGCAGGGGAAGAGGAGGAAGGGGGTTATGGAGGGTCGTAGTCTTGTAAAAGGTTACTCAGTTGAGAAGAGTACTCCACCGGTTTCATGACCTCAAAGTCGAAGTCGTAGTAAGGAAGGTTACTTGTGGGTCCTGACAGAAAATGTTACAGAATTTGGAGACAGGTAGCAAGTAGTCCGTGAGAAAGATAGTCTAGATCAGGGAATTTAGATAAAGAGTGAAGGTGACATATTAGTATTCCCTAAACTAAATCCAGTACGGATTTACCAGATCACCAAAAGGGATGAAAGTAAAATTCAGACTTAAACCGTCATTCCTAAAGTACTAGACTCGGTGTCAGTCGCGGGTCAGAACAAAAACGACTGACACCTCTCGAAGAGTAGAAACCGACGTTTCTTATATTAGTCAGACTAAAGTCACAACTGGTAGACCACTACAAGTACACATCTCAGAAGAGAACACAACAACCTTCTCCCACAAACGATACTGGTCACGCAAGAGAAAAGTTTTGGGACAATCGTAAACGGGACGAAGTAAGTCATGAGTTTCCGGTTTAAACAGACAATACGGTCCACAAAGAACTGAAGGATGAAAACGTAAGGTCAGGGGATCTTACTTTTCCTGTAGAAAAAACCCATAATCAAGATTTTCTAGAACATCCAGAAGTATCTTGGTAAGTTGAAGTCGAAGAAGTCGTAATGAACAACCCCGTATCAGAACCTAATGACACTATGACTTACCAAACGGAACCTTTACTTGTCTCTAGTAAGACAGCAAAAACTCTGACGTAGGTTCATGGCGTTAAGCCTGAGAAAACAACTGGTACTACCGATGAGGTAAAGAAGATTCCCTAAGGACGGGTGTCATCATCTATGGTACCAGTAGACTCAATTTAAGTGGGTAAGGTCAGGTAAAATCAAACGACTAAGGACCTTACAGCCGTAAGTGAGAACGGTAGAGGACAAACTGGTGAAGGTTAAACGGAACTAAGTACCTGGACTGTAAGGTCCAAGGATATGTCATAACTTAAAGTGTCGTAACCTGGAACAAAGATAATGGTCAGTGTAGGTGTTGACCCATAACAAAAACGAAACCGAGGTAGGGAAGTAAGAAAGACCTCAATAAACAGGTGACTAGAGGTCATCGTCTAACCCGTGGATGGCTGGACCCCTCAAGGAAAAAGTCATAGGATAGTAAAACGGAAAAATATGACAAGTATCCCAAGAGTTCCGTTCTTATGACTTCACCAAAGGGTAAGGGAAGAGGTCACCTGTTACAAAAAGTCTGGAGAGGTGGTACTGGACAGTCAGAACCCACCGGGGTGTACCGTACCGAACCAAAGTAACTTAATCTGTTCCGACACCAGGTACACTAGTCTAACCGACCAAAGGACATTAATACCAAAGTCACACAGACGGGAGACTACGGGAGAACGTTGTGGATGGTAGAATAGACCCAAAGAGAATGGAACCTGTACCCCATAGAGAAGTGCCGACGAGGTCGTTTAGTGTCGGTGACGAGGAATGGAACCTACTCCAACGGGGAGGACTGGAACTTGCACCTTATCGAGGAGTACCGGGAGGACGTGGGTGTGTAGGTGGCGAGGATCGTCGATTGTATGATACCATTGACTTTGATCTTAGAACGACAACTCCCTAACCATAATAAGTTGATTTAATACTTTTGACTTTAGGTGCGGATAATCTTGGTACGTCCACTTCTTACGGAAGGACGAAACGTTTTAACGTTTCTTGTACTCACCGTTAAACTCCACTGTAAAAACTAGTCTCCTCCTAAAAAAAATTCCCCCCTTTTAATGTCGGACAGGTATATTACTACCCTTACTAGGATTTCTTTCTTTATTATCCGCTATCTCTTCTTTCTATATAAATGTTCGAGTTGGAGGGACGTATCCGTTTTTCCCCTATTTTAGATCACATATTCACGTCCTGACCAAAATCCTTGTGTTTGTCAAGAAGGTAAAATTTATACTTCACCTTATGTACCAGCACCTGTGACCATCCGATACCACCTTTTTGTCCAAGACAGAACGAACGATGATAAAAGAGTCGTCTTATTTTTCGGTTCAAAAATTTACTCTTATTTCTTCCTGAAACTTCATCATTTCGGAACTCCTTTTCTCTTTGACACTTTACATAAAACAGAACCTCTCTTCTTTTCACTTAACTGCTACCTTTACTTCATTCTAAAGACTTGCGAGATTCTTGATGAGTTCTAATCACTAATTTCTCCAGACAGTCGAATCAATGCACAAAACGAGGTCAGTAAAGAGAGACAGACTTAGGATATAATTTTTTTTTTTTCGGATAAAAGGAGGGGAATAAAGGTTGATTTTGGAGTGTCGGTGACTCTAAGATACGAGTCTCTTATGTCTACCTGAGGTCACCGTTAGGTGAGGTCATGATAACGGACCTCTTAGGGTACCTGTCTCCTCGGACCATCCGATGTCAGGTACCCCAGTGTCTCTCAGTCTGTGCTGACTCACTGAAGTGAAAGTGAAAGGTCATGATGTGTACATGGGGTCGAGGATTCTGTCAAAGACAGAATAGTGGTGATTCATGCATTATCAGTTTCTTTAGTTTTCGTGTTGGGTTCTTTCAACAATGTCAATATTGTTATTCATCTTTTTATGTAACTAAATAGGATAAGGTCAATAAATTGTAGTTTGACTTTTTATTTATAAAAAATCTTTTAAAACTTCGTTCTGTGAGTGTCTAGTTTATTATTAAAGAAACAAGAAAGTGGATTTAAGGATACCGAAGGACTGAAATAAAAGGTATGACACTGAAGGTATATTTACTTTTTAAACTTTGTTAACTCATCTAAAACTCAACTTCCGTTTTATGTCATTTTATTTGGTTGATTTTCTTTTAGGTCTTCAGTCCGACCCAAGTTACGTACCCAGTGTGTCATTTTTCAGTTGTTTCGTCCTTATAGAGAGAAAAGTACATTATTAGTAGTGTCTTTTTAATTTTTACGACACTTCTGAAACTACAGGATTGTTCTTTCTATGGACTATAGAAAGACTCTAGTTACATCACAAATTTATTGACTTGACTTGATTTGATTTACTTTCTTATTTAAATTAGTTTTTTCCTCAACCGTTTAATAAGTAGAGACTTATTGTTTTGTTTTTCGGATAAGACTTAAGGTGGGTAGAGGAAATAGGGTGAAGTTAAAAAAAGGAATAGTCATGGTTCATTTCGGATTTCTGTTCCGATAGGAAGGTAGAGAGTTGTATGGGTCGAGAGGGGTTGGAATACTCAAAGGGTGTGTGCAACGTTGAAGAGTGACGTTGTGAAATGGGGTAATGAAGAAAATCGACCTAGGATATGTTGACTCGACTCGTGGTTTCTTAACTACGAAAACTTGACACACAACCTCCTCTGAGAACTCTCAGGGAACCTGACTTTCTACTAGTTCGGTCGGTTAGGTTTTCCTTTAGTCAGGATTTATAAGTAACCTACCTGACTACAGTTTCGACTTCGAGGTTATGAAACCGGTGGACTACACTTTTTGACCGTAGTGACTGAACTGTAGTCAAACTCGTCCGAGGTCCTCAACCACTACCTGTCCCTCCGGACCGCACGACGTCAGGTACCCCAGTGTTTCTCAGTCTGTGCTGACTCACTGACTTGACTTGACTAGGAGAAGAATGGAGAGTTTTGTGGAATACAAAATGAAATATCCTGTATCGTGTTAAACATTATTTTGTAAGAGTTTGTGAATAAATAGTTGACACCGGGGGTGACCTAATATTTGGAATGCAACCATCCTTACTCATACCAAATCAGGACCGTATCTGTTGTCGATCGAGTCACGGACCTTCCACCACCCGTCCTTATGAATAAGTATCTGGTTCATGTCATAAGTGTTTATTCATGTCATGAAAAGTGTCTTCTGGTATTAGCCTCCGTCTCCTAATAGAGGACACAACTTTCCAAAACTTCTTTTTTTAGTTCCTCTTTTTTTTTTTTTTTTTCTTCGGGTGTTGATAATGACCTCATGTTTTGACTCGTTCTCTAGGTCTTTTCGGTGATCTTCTGTACTGACCCTCAGTCTACTGGAGCCTAAGTGTCGAAGTCTAGGTACCGGGTCAGTGAATCGTCGGTACCTCTGAAGCTCTTTCCTTGTTGGAGAGAATTAGAGTTTAGACTTTAGTCCTTTCCCCTTATGATACATTGTAGATTTGTCTTCTCCGAGAGACCGTAGAGGGGAGAGTAAAAAGTCTACGTTGAACGGTGTCGTATCAAATTGTCGGGATTTGGAAAATTCCAGTATCTTCAGTATGTCTCCGTGTGTGTTTTGTTAAAAAAAAAAAAATTAGAGTCCTCAAAATGAACTAATAATGGTCGGGGACCGAAATAAAATCTATCGATTTAATGGGTAAACCCATGGAGAATTCTAGAGACTTATAACTTGAAGGGTAAAGTAGGAAGGTAAAATACACCATTCTGAGAGTATACCTTTGTTTCTTTCAATATAATCATGTTTCTTTTTGTATTAGAGAATAATACACCTTAATAATTTCACCTTGTTATATGTACTCTAAAACGAGGGGTCCTTTAGTTCTCTTACTAAGTTAAAACTTTTATATAAAACGGGAAAGATTAATTTTAAAGTCTAGCGTGTAAAGACTAATCCATACGAATATGTCATAAACACGAACTCAAGAAGAACACAAAACTAATGGTCTGCTAATAACTTTCGACGTAATCGATCTCGGGTAACTGATACAGTATTTATCTCGATATATGACGGTAAAGTGAGATGTAAAGTGTGTGGTGGTAGTCAATGGGGGACTTCAGATTTTCCTAGATTAAAGAAAGTTATCAAGAAACTCTTTCTTGTGTAATATTACATTTGGATGTTTAAACCTCAGCCTTTCAGACCCAAACTTAGGGTCGAAACAATAAATGATTGATAGGGTAAAACCCGATCTAGTAAACGAGAAAGACTTAGAGTCAATAGAATTGAAATTTACTTCCCGTGACCTCATCTATTTGAGAGTCACACTTTCAGCGAGTCAGTACAGGTTGAGAAACGCTAGGGTACCTGACGTCAGACAGTCCGAGGAGACAGGTACCTTAAGAGGTCCGTTCTTATTACCTCACCCAACGGTAAAGGAAGGTCCCCTAGAAGGGTTGGGTTCCTAGTTTGGACCGAAGGGTGTAATGTCCGTCTAAGAAATGGTAGATTCGAGGATCCTTCGGGTATATATTTGAGGTTTTGGGTGACATTAAGATTTTCACATTGTCTCGGCTGGTTAACATTCACGAGTTATTCATAAAACGGAACCCAAATACCCCCCAAGTCCTCCACAAAAATAACTTAATGTCAACTAAATGTTACAACTCAATTAAAGACTGCATGTCTTTTTACTAACAATATAGATATATGTGTATATAAGAAAGAGTGATACCAAATAGTGTCCTATAACTTTTATATATATATCAAGGAACGCGATATTTTATCCTGGAACAGCAAATAGGTAAGACATGTATTATCAACGTAGACGACCAGGGTTTAATGGTTAGATTGAGGGGTGAGAAACTGTTGGTGTTCAGATAAGAGATACAGACACTCAGACAAAGACAAAACACGAACGCACGTGAATCAACGAGTCAGTACAGACTGGGAAACGCTGAGGTACCTGACATCGGACGGTCCAAGGAGACAGTTGCCCCTAAGAGGTCTGTTCTTATGACCTCGTCCAACGGTGCGGGAGGAGGGCCCCTAGAAGGGTCGGGTCCTTAGCTTGGGTCCAGAGGACGTAACGTCCGTCTAAGAAATGGTAGACTCGGCAGTAAACACAGTATAATATCTAAGGTGTATATTCAATATAGTATATCATAAACACAAAGAACGGAACCCAAAAATAACTTAGACTTAAATTTTGAGTCCCCCTTCTTATTTTTACCCTCGTATCCTCCACCAGTCATCGTTAAATGGGAGTTGTACCAGATTTGATCGGGAGGAACAAAGACTGTTTCGTCACACTTTGTCGACCGTGACGACCCTACCCTACTGGAGGAGGTAAGAGGGAAGACGAAGATCTGTCCTATCGTAAATTTGGTGGGGGTCTCACGGATGCGAATAAGAGTTCTCACCTTACCTAAGGTGGGTAAAGAAAAAAAATTAAATTTAAATAAATAAAATTAACCTCCGATTAATGAAATGTTATAACATAACCAAGACGGTGTGTGTTGTACTTAGGCGGTGCCCACATGTGAAGTTCGTGATCGAGGGCACGTGATCTCGACAGGAAAAGTCTTTCACGATAAAATAAAAATTCAATTACAGATACAAGTAAATTTATTTTTCCCGAACACATGAGTATCCTCACTCGAAGACCACTAAAATCTTTCATCACAACGTCATCCCCAGGACTTGTACGGATCTAAGTCGGAGTGATTAGTGGAGGACAAAATAAGTCCTGAGAAAGGCCTATTCACTGTCTTTCGGCTGAGTTTAATGACTTTCTTTTTTTTTTTCATCCTTGTACGAATACATTACCTTTTAGGTCCTTAAACGGATGTAAGTCCGAGTCATTCTTGTCTGTGAGTTTTGTCACAGGAACCTCTCAGAGAAATAGAAAAGTGAGAAAGAAGACGAAGGAAGACACAATTACCGTCAGAGAAGTCTTTCACGAAAGGAAGTTGAGGACTGGAGTCTTTCTATCCCGGTGAAGAGAGAAGAGTTGGAAGAGTACTCTGGGTCACTGTTGATAGGGAATGAGGTGAAGAAAAAAAAAATTAAAAATAAAAATGAAATAAAACGAAATGTTATGACATAACCAAAACGGTATGAAACTGTACTTAGTGTCAAGAAATGTGTGTTAAAGGTTACTTCTCTCCTTCTACGTTCTTTATCATCGGTTTACCCTTTGGTTTACCGGGGAGAGGGGTGTTAGTTAGTTCTATGTTGAGAGACGACTGTGCACTGTCGACATCCGATGTCGAATCAGGACCTCTGGAATAATTCCAAAGGACGAAAGAGAAGAAGGTTGACTTCTACCACCTAAGACTTTTCGGTCGGGACCGAATAACTTGGTTAGTTAAAGTCTCTGTCTTCTCCCTCTCCTCTTTTGAATTCGGATGAAGTATTTTTCTTCCTGACACGTGTCCTTGGGACGGTTAATGTTCCACTCGGGGTTCCTTGTTGGGGGAGTCGAGAGGTAAGTGGACAACCCTTTTTCCACTCATCGTGACTGGCCCTGGATCGTTTTTTACGGGGTATTTGTAAATACGGGTAGAGACCCCCAAGTCGTACCAAGAGTGTGTGTTTATTCTATAGGTTTAAACTTGACGAACTCCAATGTGTCATTCTTCTCCTCGTCTCCCTTAAGGAAAAGACGTCTTTTCTTAACACTCGACCGGTTCGACCTCCCCGAGAAGGTGGTTGTGAGGGGTGGTTCACTTCGGCCAAACAGGGTCCCGATGTAGGGCGGTCAGACGAAGGGTGAACCAATATTGGGCTGGAAGTCCTCTTCGGTTAGACAGGAGACCTCGGACATGAGACGCTAACGGTGGGCGTCCGTGACGGTTGGTGAATTAGCACAAAACTAAAACAAGAGACCGAAGTTCTTCCCATAAAGGTAAAGCTATCAGTTGACCGTCTAGACGTAAAAGAGTGACAAACCTTAGATCTTATATTGATAAAGTTCACATAGATACTTTACGTATAAAGAATTATATGAAAAGTAAAGAATGTGAAAAAAAATTAAAAGTTCGATATTAAAGACATGGGTGAACGAGGTGAAGTGTTGGACTGGAGAGGGTAGAGACACTGGTACTCCGGTACCGAGTCACTGTTAAGGGACACCTCCAAAGAAGTTTGGGTTCGGACCAGGAGCGGGAGAGACGAAAAGTCTCATCGATCTAAGGTAAGTAGGTTACACTTGAGAGATCTAAAGAGAAAGGAAACAGAGTTTCAAATTAATTGTAAGAGGGACGTAGGAGAGAGGTAAAACGAACTTTCCCCGGGATAAAGTTCCGACTACTAGGAGAAGACAAGAACTAGAGTTCGGGGGTTAAACAAGAACGGGAGAGAAAAGACGGAAGGTAGACCTATAAAGGGAGTCGGGTCTTTATACGAACAGAGAGGTAAATTTTTTCATTTGTTAAGTTATTTATGTTTGACTTTTAAAAGGGAGTCTATAATGAAAAGGTAGTTCGTTAGTAAAGGAGAGAAAGGACATTCAGAATCTAACCAATTATCGGCTCAGAAGGAAACGAGAACTGGTTAAGAGTGGAGGCCAAACGAGGAGTAACAAAATTGAATTGAAGGTATTTAGATGACAGAAAATTGAGGTGAGGAGTCGAGTGGAAAGTAAGATCAATTAAGAGTACTCCTATCTCTTGAACACTGGTAAAATAGGGTCGTAAAGAGTGTAGATTGTGTTTAAAATACGAGTCAATTATAAACAAATCAATTTACCTTTGTTACAGTCTAAAGTAAAAGAACCCGAGGTTTTAGTAACGTCTACTACTGACGTCGGTATTTTAATTTTCTGAGAAAAAGGAACCTTCTTTTCGATACCGTTTGGATCTGTCGTATGATTTTAGTCTCTATAGTAAAACGGTTGTTTCCAGGTAGATCAGTTCCGATATCAAAGAGGTCATCAGTACATGTCTACACTCTTGACCTGGTATTTCTTCCAACTCGTGGTTTCTTAACTACAAAAGTTTAACACAACGACCTCTTCTGAGAGTTCTCAAGGAACCTGTCTTTTCTTTAGTATAGTCAGTCAGGATATCCTTTAGTTGGGACTTATAAGTGACTTTCCTGTCTACGACTTCGACTTCGAGGTTATGAAACTTCGTTTCTCAACTGAGTGACCTTTTCTGGGACTACGACCCTTTCTAACTCCCGTCCTCCTTTTCCCCCGTTGTCTCCTACTCTACCAACCTTCCGTAGTGACTGAGTTACCTGTACTCAAACTCGTTTGAGGTTCTCTATCACTTCCCGTCTCTTCGGATCGCACGACGTCAAATATCCCACCGTCTCAGCCTGTACTGAATAGTTGACTTGTTGTTGTTTCTACTTCTACCGTTACTTCCTCCACACGTAAACTCCGGTAGTCTCGTGTACTTTTCCGAAGGGTCCACCGCGATCACCAAATTTTTTTTTTTGTTTGTTTGGGAAGACGGTCGCGTCCTATACATTCTCTAATATCCAAGTTAGGGATGTAGTCCTTCCAGGGGACCTCTTCCCTTACCGTTGTGTGGGGACATAAGAACGGAGTCCTTAGGGTGTCTGTCTCCTCGGGTACCCCCCGATGTCAGGGCTCCTGACGTGTCTCAGTCTGTGCTGACTTCCTTGGATCGTACTCGTGTACTTTTTTGAGTCAGATCACACAATTTTAACCTTTTTATCAGAACTCCTCCTATCAGTGACCTTCACAAAGTTTTCTAAATCAGAGACTACACTCGGAACTTCCGTCTCATGATTAATCCATTTCTTTACCAATCTTATGTCTTTATATCTCTCCTCTTAAATCGTGTTACATACTGTCCCTGAAAGATTCTCCGTTCTTAAACACTAAGTTTAGACGTTATGGGTTACACAGAACGAGATACAAGAGATTACCTTTTAGAAATGTAGGGAGATTATAGTGTGTATAAATATAGATAATATGTTCCGATAGGTCCCCACTGGATATTATAGTTTTTATCGACCATGTCCAACTCATATATGATTTACGCGTTATACCGAGATTTACGAAAAGAAGAATTAACTCAGAGTCCTTTTAGGAAAATTCATACTTAATAATAAGGAGAGTGAAATGTCAACTCCTTTGATTCCAGGTCTTCCTTAACCTGGACTTTATGTCGAGAGATCAGTCTTCAATACGAGAGAAAGTAGTATGCCATAACAGAGGAAACCCCGAATTTTATAAAACGGAAGTGGAAGTAGGAACACCCTAAATACATTGAAACCATAAACGAGTAGTCTATTACATTTATTTCTGGGTTCTGTATAGGAAACACGATTCGATAGGTTTTGAAGACAGGGATTAACTTTAAAAATTTCCGAGTACTCTCCCCCTTTGTCACCTTTGTCACAGTCTGAAATAAAACCCCCCGAGGTTTTAGTGACGTCTAACACTAACGTCGGTACTTTAATTTTCTGTGAATTGAGGAACCTTCTTTTCAATACTGGTTGGATCTGTCGTATAATTTTTCGTCTCTGTAATGAAACGGTTGTTTCCAGACAGATCAGTTCCGATGCCCAAAAGGTCATCAACGCATACCTACACTCTCAACCTGACACTTCTTTCAACTTACGGCTTCTTAACTACGAAAACTTAACACCACAACCTCTTCTAAGAACTCTCAGGGAACCTGACGTTTCTTTAGGTTGGTCAGGTAAGATTTCCTCTAATCAGGACCCACAAGAAACCTTCCTTACTACAATTTCGACTTTGAGGTCATAAAACCGGTGGAGTACACTTCTCAACTGAGTAACCTTTTCTGAGACTACGACCCTCCCTAACCCCCGTCCTCCTTTTCCCCTGTTGTCTCCTACTCTACCGACCTACCGTAGTGGCTGAGCTACCTGCACTCAAACTCACTTGAGGCCCTCAACCATTACCTATCCCTCCGGACCCCAGTGTTTCTCAGCCTGTACTAACTCACTGACCTGTCTTGACTTGACTTGACTCTCCCAAAGTATCTGTTGTGTACAATTTACTAGATTTAATTTTACATCGGTGTTTTACATACGTTTCTAACCACCTTAATAGGTGTATGGAAAGAACTATTACTAGATTATCAACAGTACCTAACACCCAACAATACCACTATTTTCCTCTGACTTAAAATTCCTTTATATTTTACTATTTTACACCTTCTTCGAAATTTTTTAATACTTTGGTAAGTAGGTTTCTATGGATGAAGTTGCATAGATGAAACATAGTCTTTTATAAGATTTTAACCGATGCATTTTTAGTGGACTAAAAGAGAAGAATAGACTTTCTTGTGTTCACCAATCTTGATTATATTTCTGTGTCAACGTCTTTGAAAAATTTTAGTCTAAATGGTCTGTTCATAGTTTTTTTTTTTTTCACCACACTTTCTACTTTGTCTTTTTCACGGAAGATTCGATGTGTCTCGTCGAACCTGAAATTGAATGTTTTAATTCCGGTCAACTCAATGAATTCTAGTGTAATCAGTCCCTGTCGTTCTGATGTTCCACACAAACCAGACGGCACGTAGGATATAGTCGTAAGTCTTCGATTGTCGACTTTCATTCAAGTCTTCATAGTTCAAGTTGGGAAGAATAGTGAAGAAAAGGATCTATTTATTTTCAAGTCAAGTCAAGTCAAGTCAGTGAGTCAGCACAGGTTGAGAAACGCTGGGGTACTTAACGTCGTGCGGTCCGGAGGGACAAGTAGTGGTAGAGTGTCTCAAGTGAGTTTGAGTGCAGGTAGTTCAGTCACTACGGTAGGTCGACAGAGTAGGAGACATCAGGGGAAGAGGAGGATGGGGGTTAGGGAGGGTCGTAGTTTCATAAAAGGTTTCTCAGTTGAGAAACGTACTCCACCGGTTTCATGACCTCAAAGTCGAAATCGTAGTAAGGAAGCTTTCTTTAAGGTCCCGACTAGAGGAAGTCTTACCTGACCGACTTGACTGTTATATTGTAAAATCCTGACATCTACTTTGTCATTCTAGTGAGGTATTTTCATCTTAAACAAGTAAAAAATTATATACATAAAATTTAATAAACAAAGTAAAGTCAAGTCAACGAATCAGTACAGGTTGAGAAACACTGGGGTACCTGCCGTCGTGTGGTCCGGAGGGACAGGTTGTGGTCGAGGACCTCGAACGAGTTTAAGTACAGGCGACTCAGTGACTACGGTAGATTAGTAGAGTAAGAGACAGGAGGGGGAAGAGGACGGAAGTTAGAAAGGGTCGTAGTCCCAGAAAAGGTTACTCAGTCGAGAAACGTAGTCCACCGGTTTCACAACCTAGAAGTCGTAGTTAGGAAGGTTACTGATAAGTCCTGACTAAAGAAAATCCTGTCTGACCAACCTAGAGGAACGATAGGTTCCCTGGGAGTTCTCAGAAGAGTTTTTGGTGTCAAGTTTTCGTAGCTAAGAAGTGACGAGTCGAAAGAAATACCAGGTGAGAGTGTAAGTATGTCCACATACTACATTTTACTGTTATTTGTACTGTTAAAATTCTGTGACTTAAAAAGGGGTAGGAATGTGACGTGTTTCGACAAATAAGTTCGAGAAGTGTACGTTGGAACTATCGTGACGGAGGGATTAGTGATCTTGGTGACTTGTCAAAGGTGTCATACAGTGAAGTAAAGGAAGATTTAATGATGTATAAAGTATAAAAGAAACTTAGAGACATCCTTCGATAGAGGTCTTTAAAATGTGTTCTGTTTTAATCAGTAAGGGTATTCGAGATTTTTTAAACAAATTTAACCTCATATTAACGAAATGTTACAACACAATAAAAGAGGACATGTTGTAGTACTTAGTCTGTAGTCAAGTCAAGTCAAGTCAGTGAGTTAGTACAGACTGAGAAACACTGGTGTACTTGGTGTCGTGTGGTCCGGAGGGACAGGTAGTGGTTAAGGGCCTGAAGTGAGTTTGAGTACAGGTAACTCAACCACTACGTTAGGTCGGTAGTGTAGGAGACAGCAGGGGAAGAGGAGGACGGGAGTCAGAAAGGGTCGTAGTCCCAGAAAAGTTTACTAAGTCGAGAAGGGTAGTCCACCGGTTTCATAACCTCGAAGTAGAAGTTGTAGTCAGGGAGGTTATTTGTGGGTCCTGACTAGAAGAAATCCTACCTGACCAATCTAGAAGAACGTCAGGTTCCCTGAGAGTTCTCAGAGAGGTTATGGTGTCAAGTTTTCGTAGTTAAGAAACCACGAGTCGAAAGAAGTGTCAGGTTGAGAGTGTAGGTATGTACTGATGACCTTTTTGGTATCGGAACTGATCTTCCTGGAAACAACTGTTTCATTACAGAGACGAAAAATTATACGACAGATCCAACCAGTATTGAAAAGAAGGTTCCTCATTCGCAGAAAATTAAAGTACCGACGTCAGTGGTAGGCGTCACTAAAACCTCGGGTCTTTTTATTTCAGACTGTGACAAAGGTGAGAAAGGATAGATAAACGGTTCTTCACTACCCTGACCTACGGTACTAGAAGCAAAAGACTTACAACTCGAAATTCGGTTGAAAAAGTGAGAGGTGAAAGTGAAAGTAGTTCTCCGAGAAACAAGGAGAAATGAAAGACGACATTCCCACCACAGTAGACGTATAGACTCCAATAGCTATAAAGAGGGCCGGTAGAACTAAGGTCGAACACGAAGAAGGTCAGGTCACAAAGAGTACTACATGAGACGTATATTCAATTTATTCGTCCTAATGTTATATGTCGGAACTGCATGAGGAAAAGGATAAACCTTGGTCAGACAACAAGGTACAGGTCAAGATTGACAACGAAGGACTGGACATATGTCCAAAAAATTCTCCGTCCAGTCCACCAGACCATAAGGGTAGAGAAAGTCTTAAAAGGTGTCAACTAACACTAGGTGTGTCAGTTTCCGAAACCGTATCAGTTCCTTCATCTTTATCTACAAAAAGACCTTGACAGAACGAAAAAATTACTAGGTCCCCTACAACCGTTAAACTAGAGACCAAGGAGACGGAAAAGATTTTGGTCGAACTTGTAGATGGGGGAGGGAGAGTTTGGAGGGAGGGTGAGGGTGGTAGGGTGGGGAGATGTAGTATTGTCTCGTGACTTGACTCGAGGGACACGATATGTCGTCGAAGGGTGACCAATAGACAAAATGTTTATCATCATATGTATGCAGTACGCTAATAAAGGTAAAAAGGGTGGGAGAGGACGAAGGGAGACGACACAGGTGTTCAGATATATAGACAGAACGTTTATCCAAATAACCATGGTAAAAAGATCTAAGGTATACATACACTATTATATGTTATAAACGACCCAAAAAAAGACTAAATTAAGAGAGACATACTGTGTGAGATCCAAGTAGGTGTTTTGATGTTTACTGGGTTATAGTAAGAAAAAGTACCGATTTATTACAAAGGGACAATATACGGGTCATATAAGAAATAGGTAAATAGACGGTTATCTGTAAATCCAACAAAGGTACAGGACCAATAACATTTATCACGACGTTACTTGTGACCCCATGTACACAGAAACTTAATACTAAAAGAGTCCGATACACTGGACATCACCCTTACGACCCAGTATACCATCAAAATAAGGTTCAAAGAATTCCTTAGAGGTATGACAAGAGGTGTCGTCAACATAGTCAGATGTAAGGGTAGTTGTCATGTTCTTCCTAGGACAAGGAGCTGTAGAAGAGGTCGTAAATAACAAACATGTATACAGTACCAATTCGTCTCTAATGTGGTTCCTACGTTGCTTAGAAGTTATTACGTTTATTTAGTTACACTATTTTGGTATAATTGTTTAACTTTCTATTTTTTATACTATTAAAGTTATTTACGTCGTTTACGAAAACTGTTCTAAGTTGTGACTAAATACTATTTTCGAGATTTTTTAACCCGTATCTTCCTTGAATAGAGTTGTATTATTTCAGATATATACTATTTGGGCGTAACTTTTAATAAGAGTTAACATTTTTGGACTTTCATAAAGGAGATTCTAGTGTTTGTTCTGTTCCGACGAGTGAGAGTTATAATAATAAACCGTATCCAGACCTTCAGGTATCAAGACCTTCAAGTACCGTAAGTTTCTTTTTCTTTATTTTCCTTAGGTCTAACCTTTTCTTCTTCATATTGACAATAACAAACGTCTACTGTACTATAATATGTGTCTTTTAAGATTTCTACCGTAGTCTTTTGATGATCTCGATTGGTTACTTAAGTTATTTCAGTGTCCTATGTTTTAATTATGTGTCTTTATTTAGAGAACGTAAGGATATGTGATTATCGTTGTTTATTTTTTTCTCTTTAATTCCTTATTAGGGAAAGTTGTGTAGTGTTTCTTATTTTATGAATCTTTATTTATATGGATTCCTCTTTTTTCTAGACATACGTCCTTTGGTACTTTCTTTAGTTTCTGTTGTGTTTGTCTACTTCTCCATATGGGACGGAAACCTAACCTTCTTAGTTATAACACTTTTATTGATATGACGGGTTTCGTTAGATGTCTAAATTATGTTAAGGATAGTTTAATGGTTATCTTTAAAAGTGTCTTTAACTTATTTTATAAATGTTAAAATTACTCTTGTGTTTTCTGGGGTTTATCGGTTTCGTTAGAACTCTTTCTTTTTACCTCGACCTCCTTAGTTGGAAGGACTGAAGTCTGATATGATGTTTCGATGTTATTAGTCCTGTCACACCATGACCGTATTTTTGTCTTTATATTTAGTTACTTTGTCCTATCTATCGGATCTTAATTTGGGTGTGTGGATACTTGTGGAATGAAAACTATTTCCTCCGTTCTTATATGCTACCTCTTTTATCTCGGAGAAGTTATTTACCACGACCCCTTTTGACCTGTAGATATACATTTTCTTACTTTAATCTTCTGAAGGAATGTGGTACATGTTTTTATTTAAGTTTTACCTAATTTCTGAATTTACATTCCGGTCTTTGATATTTCGAGAATCGTCTTTTGTATCCATCATGTGAGAAACTGTATTTAACGTCGTTCTAGAAAAAACTGGGTGGAGGACCTCATTACCATCATTTTTGTTTGTCCTGGATTAATTTGAAATTTTGAAAACGTGTCGTTTTCTTTGGTATTTGTTCTACGTTTCTGTCGGAAATCTCATCCTCTTTTATAGACTTTTACTTCGTCGACTGTTTCCTAATTAGAGGTTTTATATGTTCATCGTGTACGTCGAGTTATATAAAAAATTTTTTTTTTCTGTAAAATCAATCTCTTTCCGTTCGGGTATTTGAAAATTTATCACTGAAAGTAAAACAAAACAAAAATCGAATATGACATCAACTATTAAAAAACGACCTTCCAAAATGACATAACGAAAAATTTCACTGAAAACTTTCCAAATAAAATTCGTTATAGGTTGGAACTTTAACACTCTAATCTGAGGTTCCTTATTAATGATTTAGGAACTGATAGTACGGAGGTAAAATTGGATTAGACATTTACTGGAGTGGAATAGAAACCCGTATCTTCAATTCATTAAGTCAGAGTTCGACCGTAATTCTTCTTTCGTTACTGTGTGTCACGACACCCTCTTGTATTCTAGAGAGACGAAAGTGAAATTCTCATAGTTGTCATTTAAACTATTCTTTCTACAAACTGATTATTTACTTCTGTTTAGGTTTATGGACATCTTATCTGATACGACACTTTTGAAACTGACAACTAATTTAATAAAGGAAATTTAAAATCCGATCCGTCTCATAATCTTAAAAATTTTTACTCTCCTTACATTGAGAATAGAAATCGGAAGATACCGTGGAACCCGTTTAGTTGATCTGAACAACCTAAATAAAAGAATTGACATTTTACTCTACGAATTTAGGGTCCAAGGATATTTTAAGATACTTCTACTGTAAAATTTTTCAATACACTCTTTCTGTAGACTTGAATTGATAGACAGTTTTCTGTATAAGTCTCATGTACTTGGTAGATTTTTCGGTTTTTTTTTTGTTTGTTTGTCTCCACCCCCCCCCTGTTAAGTATAAAAATTGTTATCCATTTCTGAACTTTTCCGTGAAGTCTTCTTTTCCTGTAAGTATAAAGGTTATTCGTGTGTTTTTCTACGAGTAGAAACCAGTATTCTTTACTTTTGACTTTTACGTTACACCATTGTGATGTAGGGTGATCTTACTAAAAAAATTTAATGGTTCATAAACGTTTCTGTATCTCGTTTATCTTGATTACCCTTACATTTCATCATATCGGTAAAGTATTTTGACAGTTATACACGATTTAGACTTGTACTAGGTCGTGAAGATGAGAATCTACATACAGTTGTTGTATTTTATAAGTATATTTGAAATGTGTATTGTCTTTTTAGATCTTTGTTGGAATTACAGGTAGTCATCATCTTACTCATTTGATTAACATTACAATATATGACTTTGAATATATGTTAATACTTTTTCTGACTTAATGACGACGTAAGTTGTCGTACGTACTTAGACTCTATAATTGTTACACGTTTTCTTCGGTCTGTGTTTTCTTATAAAATAAATGTACGTCAAGTTTCTGTTCGTTTTAATTAGGAACCACTGTCTTTAGTTTTATCACCAATGGAAACCCTCGTCTTATGACTAACCCTCCGACTCTTACAAAATTTAAAACTAAATCCAACATCAACATACCAAAATAAGTAAATATTTTTACGTAATTCGAAATAATATGGATAACAATTAATTTTTATCTAAATATTTTAAATAGTAAAATGTCATAATATACTACAGTATACTTAATCTTCTACTAACGACGAACCGTCCTTTCGATACTGTTTGGATCTACCACACAATCTTTCGTTTCTGTAGTGAAACGGTTGTTTTCGGGTATATCGGTTCCGACACCAGAAAGTCATCAGTACATGTCTTTCTCGACCTGGTATTTCTTCCACCTCTTGACTTCTTGACTACGAAAGTTTGACACCACGACTTCTTCTGAGTTCTCAGGAAACCTGTCGTTCCTCTAGTTAGAACTTTCTTTAGTTGGGACTTATGTGTAACCTTCCTGACTACGACTTCGACCTCGAAGTTATGAAACCGGTGGACTACACTTGTCGGATGAGTGACCTTTTCTGAGACTACGACCCTTTCTAACTTCCTTCTTCCTCTTCTCCCGTTGTCTCCTACTCTACCAATCTACCGTAATGATCAAGTTACCTGTGCTCGAACCCTTTTGAGACCTTCTACCACTCTCCGTCCCTTCGGACCGTACGACGTCTGGTCCCCCAGAGTTTCTCAGTCTGTGTTGAACCGTTGACTTGTTATTGTACTACAGTTTTTTAAGTGAGGGGTTTAAAAATACTAACTTTTTTATATCTAGACTTCAAACGATTGATTAAGTCATTCCTAGTACAGACGTTCAGTTCTAAGGGTTGTGTCTCTTTTATCGGGGTAACCCTACTTCGGGATTCCGTAGTAGTTCTCATTGTTCTTTCTCTAACCACTGTTGATACTACTGTACTTGGAGAGACTCACGGAGGAGGTACTGTAGATGTGGATACCAAAACTCTGTTGACGGTAGGTCGTGACTTGGTAAGAAGTAACATAGTTCCTGATACTACACTGACGAGTTCGGGTTGACCCTAACCATTTTACCGTTGGAAACGGTATAGTTAAGACGTTGTCTTACTTAAACTAGATTTCTGGTGTCCGGAACCAGGATCGTCGGTAAGTCTCAACCGAGTCGTCTATGTCTTCCTTTAGTGTCGTAATCCTCTAATATGCCCATGGGAGACGGTACGGAGGTAACCCCCATGTGGGTGATACTCATGATTACACAGACGACTCCCCGTCTTATATGTCCATCCTTCGAGAGTAAAGTGACACCCATGGGATCCGGTATCCAAACTATACGAATTGTTCTCTGTAGAAAGAGAGTTTGTGTAATTCTATGAATATGGTCTACTTCAACTGCTTTACTAATTCCTGGTCTTATAGATACTGTATAAGGTTTTCGAATTATCGTTTTGGGTCCACCAAGACGACAGTCGATGTTACGGAAGGTTACACGAACTTCACTGGTTCTTCAAGTACTCCCTGACTTAAGTTTAAGAACAGTTCTTTCTTCTCAACTGGGACCTCCCATAGGTGGTTAAGGTGTAGGTACGCCTTACTCTCTTCACCTTTAGTCTGAGTGACACACTGAATTTGTTTTGGAACTGGTAATGTGTCCGTCAGTAGAAGTTGTGGACTTCCTTCCGGAGGAACAGGTGATTCTTCTACGTTAGGACTCTGAAGTGACAGAGACGGTACCCGTCTCTATACTTGGTTTTTTACTCTACATTAGTACTGCCTCAAGGGGAGACCGAGATCGTCTCATAACTAATGGTAACTGGATGACCGATCTCCATAGTTACACATCGTCCAAAGGAATCAGTATTTGATACTAGAAGGGTGGTTGTCCTTTTTCATGCAGGTATATTAGTCAGTACCACTTGTAAAACCACCACCATCACACCGATAATTGTACCACTGTCCGGAACCTCTGTTAAAGACGTTGTGGAGGTTACTTCTCGACGGGGAGTCACACCGACTGACGTAGACTGTCGTCGACAAGATGATAGATCGGGGTCGGTCCTTAGCTAGAATCCCCTGGTTCCTCGTCGTTCTTCCCCTCCTTGTCTCGGTTCCCGACCTGTAGAACGGTAAAAAAAAGAAACTTATTTACAACGAAAAACTCCGTTTTCTTCCTTGGTACTTATAAGACCTTTGGGTAAAGAAACCCCCATCCGGGTTTTTGTGATTAGTGAAAGGGATTGGATCAGTCGGAGACTTGAGGGCTCCGAGAGAGGGGGGTCGACTTGAGAAGACCTTTTAACAAGTTTCCACCCCTCCCCCGACATTCGACAATGAGCAAAGTGTACGACCTGGTTTAGACCTCCCTCCCGTGGACTCAATCGACCCGTCCCCTAGCGGGGTCCCACTGTCGGGGAGAATGTAACTAAACATATCATGGCTAAGTATATATGGTTAAATCCTTTAGTTAATTTACTCAACCTTTAATTTACTGAATCTTTGACTTTTTTTAATAAGAAAATTAATGATAAAGAAGTCAAATAGTTAAAATTATAAAATAAAAATTTAGTTTACAAATCATATACTAGGGTAAAAGGATTTTAATAAAGATGAATATATCGGTTTATACGTTAAAAGTGTTTTATAAGTGGTTTACAATTACTGAAAAAAGGTCTACCACTTTAACTCTCTTTTTGAATGAAAACAGTATAGAAAAGATATAACAAACTAAAAAAATATTACCTTACATATTAAAATTGTTTTTAGTATCTCGGTAATACGAAATTCTTTTTACTTATTTCGATATAACTATTGTACGGACCACTGACCGGGACCCTTTCTATTAGTTACCTCAAACTCATTGAGTTGTAACCGTTGTGTTGGGTATCGGTCGTAGTAAGATTTTAGGGACGGAGGAAAAACGAGGAAAGAGAAACGGTCGACGTGACAACAATTACTGACGACGACGATTCAGTGAAGTCAGCACAGGTTGAGACACGCTGGGGTATCTGCCGTCGGGTGGTCCGAGACGGCAGGGACCCTAAGAGGTCCGTTCTTGTGACCTCACCCAACGGTAAAGGAAGAGGTTACGTACTTTCACTTTTCAGTTTCACTTCAGTGAGTCAGTACAGGCTGAGAATCACTGGGGTACCTGACGTCGGGTGGTCCGAGGAGACAGGTACCCTAAAAGGTCCGTTCTCACGACCTCACCCAACGTAAAGGAAGAGACCAACAATCACTGACTCCTATGATGATTCTTCGAGACATCGAGTAGAGTCCCGACTTGGACAAGGTACTCGCGTACCGATGGTATACTAGGTCGTTAGGATGAGGACCCGTACATAGATCTCTTTTGGTATTAAACTTTTTTATCCATGGGGTCACAAGTGACGTCGTGATAAATGTTATCGGTTCTATACCTTCTTTAGATTTACAGGTAACTACCTCCTTGTCTATTTCTTCTACAATATATATGTGTGTGTTACCTTATAATGAGTCGGTGATTTTTTTTTTTATTTTATTACAGGGAACTTCGGTATACCTACATGGATTTCGAACAATATGACTTACTATGTTCAGTGTGTCTCTTCCTGTTTATAGTAAACTATAACGAATTTTCTCTTTAGATTTTTTTTTTTATCATGTTAACTTGTATAAAAATTTTATCATTGTCTCAGTGTCTATATCTTTTATTTGAATACCAACGGTACTCTTTCCCCTCCTTCCTATTTGACCCTGTAACCCTGACTGTATATGTGTGGTGATATATATTTGATCCTTTGATTATTCTTGTATGACATATCGTACCTATTGAGATGAGTTATGAGAGATTACTGGATACACCTTTACCTCAGATTTTTACTCACCGATATACATGTTGACTAAATGAGACGATATGTGGACTTTGATTGTGTAATATTTAACTAAATGATGTTATTTTTAATTAAAATTTTTTTCTAGGAAACCGATGAGAAGGGGATGACAACAGTGGGAATGGGAAGAGGGTCAGTGGAGAGGGTGTCGACGTTAATACCGGATGAAAAGGTCCAGGAAATCCGTAGGTGTGACGATGCCCGTCGTACGGAGAAGGACGACTCTATCCGAGGTTACGTATACAGGAAAGAAAAGGGACTCAGTTCGACTTGGGTACTTCTAATATCCTTCAGACTTATATACGACAAAAAAGGGTGTCGTCTCCCGACACCTGGGGGTTTAACACCTATAAACAGTTTCAACTACGATAAAGAAAATGTCAGACTAATAGAAAGGATTGACCCCCTTCCCAAAGGGAAACATCTAGAAAAAATTCTCTGTTCCAGAGTTCTACCGTCTCCTTTTCCCACCTCTCTGGTGAAAGAGGGGGTGTTTAAGTAGTTTTCTTGTAAATTTACGACTCATTTAAGGTGTTTTGTTAAAGACATACGGTCGTCTCCTGTAGTCCGTGGGTCTTTTCGTCGGGTAACAGAAACTTTCCTCCATCCTTTTTTATATTTTCTGTTTTATACTCTTTACAGAGACGAAAACTTATGCGATAGATCCAACCAGTATTGAAAGGAAGTTTCCTGATTCGCAGAAAATTAAAGTACCGACGTCAGTGGTAGACGTCACTAAAACCTCGGGTTTTTTATTTCATACTGTGACAAAGGTGACAAAGGGGTAGATAAAAGGTACTTCACTACCCTGGTCTACAGTACTAGAAGCAAAAGACTTACAACTCGAAATTCGGTTGAAAAAGTGAGAGGAGAAAGTGAAAGTAGTTCTCCGAAAACTCAAGGAGAAGTGAAAGACGGTATTCCCACCACAGTAGACTTATAGACTCCAATAACTACAAAGAGGGTCTTTAGAACTAAGGTCGAACATAAAGAAGGTCAGGTCGCAAAGAGTACTACATGAGACGTATATTCAATTTATTCGTCCTACTGTTATATGTCGGAACTGCATGAGGAAAAGGATAAACCTTGGTCAGACAACAAGGTACAGGTCAAGATCGACAAGGAAGGACTGGACGTATGTCTAAAGAGTTCTCCGTCCAGTCCACCAGACCATAAGGATAGAGAGAGTCTTAAAAGGTGTCAACTAACACTAGGTGTGTCAGTTTCCGAAACCGTATCAGTTATTTCGTCTTTATCTATAAAAAGACCTTGAGAGAACGAAAAAACCACTAGGTCACCTACAACCGTTAAACTAGAGACCAAGGAGACGGAAAAGATTTTGGTCGAACTTTAGTCCTTCAAGTACCAAGTGTATAACAACTTCGGACCGAACTTCTTAAAACTCGTAATGAAATAATCGCACACTCTACTCCCGTTAACAAACCATCAGACTCGTAAGAAACCGTAACGGAAAGAAACCCTAACCTTTCTTTTGACTGGAAAAGGTCAGGACACCGGTGACGACTCAAAAGGTTTGAACGACCATATAACTCACGTCGTGAAAGTGTCGTAGTAGAAAGTCTTAAACTTTGTCGAGTTGACCTTAAGGTAGTGGAGGTGATCGAAACTAGTATCACTACGAAAGATTCCGGATGAACTGAAGTGTAAGGTCCTACAGACCGAGATCTAATCACTAATGTGGTAGGTCTAATAGGTCCAACACTATTAGAAAAAACATGTCAAGAAGACACATAAGAACGGTGGAGAAGAATTAAAGAAGACGAAGACAATCCAGGTCTGTTAAAGACAGAAAATAGCTCGGGTAGAAACGTACTTTATAAGGGAACTATAGAGATTAAAAGAACTTCTCTAGAGATCAGAAAGGGTAAGACAAGAAAAGGAGATAAAGAAACGTAACTAACTACTTCTTCCGAAAGAATAGAGAAGAACGATAAGAAACCTTGAGACGTAAGTTTACGAATATAGAAAGGAAAAGAGGAAACGAAAAACGGAGAGAAGAAAAGTGTCGATAAACATTCCGGAGGGGTCTGTCGGTAAAACGAAAAACCGTAAAGAAAAGGTACCCTTACCAGAACTAGGGTCAGAGGACATGTTACAGTGCTTGGAGTAAGGTATCAATTAGTCCGTGAGATAGTCTAGATCTGGGAATTTAGATAAAGAGTGAAGGAGACATATTAGTATTCCCTAAACTAAATACAGTACGGATTTACTAGATCACCAAAAGGGACGAAAGAAGTTAAATTCAGATTTAAACCGTTATTCCAGAAGTACTAGACTCGGTGTCAGTCGAGGACCAGAACAAAAACGACTGACATAACTCGAAGAGGTAGAAACCGACGTTTCTTATATTAGTTAGACTAAAGCCACAACTGGTAGACCACTACAGGTATACATCTCAGAAGAGAACACAACAACCTTCTCCCACAAACGATACTGGTCACGTAAAAGAACCGTTTTAGGATAATCAGAAACGGGACGCAGTAAGGTGTAAGGTTCCGGTTTAAACGGACAATGAAGTCCACAAAGAACTGAAGGATGAAAACGTAAGGTCAGGGGATCTTACTTTTCCTGTAGAAAAAACCCACAATCGAGATTTTCCAGAACATCCAGAAGTATCTTGGTAAGTTGAAGTCGAAGAAGTCGTAATGACCAACCCTGTACCTGAACATAATGCCACTATAACTTACCAAACGGAACCTTTACTTGTTCTAGTAAGACAGTAAAAACTCTGAAGTAGGTTCATGACGTAAAGCCTGAGAAAACGACTGGTACTACCGATGAGGTAAAGAAGACTCCCTAAGGACGGGCGTCATCATCTATATTACCAATAGACCCAATTTCAGTGGGTAAGGTCAGGTAAAATCAAACGACTAAGGATCTTACAGCTGCAAGTGAGAACGGTAAAGAACAAACTGGTGAAGGTTAAAGGAACTAAGTACCTGGACTGTAAGGTCAAGGATACGTTATAACGAGAAATGTCGTAGTCTGGAACGAAGATAGTGGCCAGTGTAAGTGTCGACCCATAACAAAAACGAAACCGAGGTAGGGAAGTAAGAAAGACCTCAATAAAGAGGTGACTAGAGGTCATCGTATAACCTGTGGATGACTGGACCCCTCAAGGAGAAAGTCATAGGATAATAAAACGGAAAAGTATGACAAGTACCCCAAGAGTTCCGTTCTTAAGGGAACGGTAAGGGAAGAGGTCACCTGGTGTAAGACAGTCTGAAGAGGTGGTACTGGGTGGGTAGAACCCAACGGGACGCCCATACCGAACCAAAGTAACTCAATCTGTTCCGACACCAGGATTACACTAATCTAACTGATCAAAAGACTCATACCAAAGTCACACAGACGGGAGACTTCGGGAGAGCGATGTGGATGGTAGAATGAACCCAAAGAGAATGGAACCCGCACCCCATAGAGAAGTGCTGACGAGGTCGTTTCGCGTCGGCGACGAGGAATGGAACCTACTTCCCATAGAGGAGTGGTGGTGGGAAGGACTGGAAGTTGCACCCTATCGAGGAGATCCGGGAGGACGCGGTCCCGTCGGTGGCGAGGAACCTGAACCCAACTAGAAGGACCGGCAACGGGGATCGGAGCCCGTACCCCACCGAGGAGGACCGGGGACTGGGACCGGAACATGTGCCCCACCGAGGAGGTCTGGTAACGGGGACTGGAGTTTACTCCCCACCGAGGAGGGCCGACGGCGGGGACTGGAGTCTGTGCCCCACCGAGGAAAGCCGACAAGGACGCGGTAGCGTCCGACCGTGAGAACCGACGACGGGGACTAGAGCCTACACCCCATCGAGGAGAGCCGGTTCGACTCACACGGTCGGTAACGTCGGTGAAAGAGCCTCACACGGCCAGTAGCGTCGACGAACGCGACTCACACGGTCACCAGCGTCGGCGAACGCGACTCACACGGCCGGTAGTGTCGGTCTCGATCTTCCCCCCGTTAGTGTCGGGGTCTCTCCGTAATAGATAGTTTGACGTTCGTCCTAAGAAACGATTCTGAAGAACCCCAAGACCTACCAGTTGTAGGTGGACTCTTCCACGCGGTCAACATGTGGGTCTTTTAGTTCGTCGTCCCTGCCCCTTCCCCTATTCAGTGTCGCTGGCAGGAGTGGTTTCTGGAGTAGTGGACTCGAAGAGTCTGGACCCTTCCCGTGTTTTGCGTCCGTGTTGACTCAGACACGGACTCCTGATGAACTCACGGACTTGGACTCGCCGAATCTGGACCCTCCAAGTACGTCGGGTCCCGACCCGAGCCTACCAAGGGTCACCTTGTTGGATCTCGGACTCGAGACACCCTTCCCTCCCGTGTGCACGACACTCACCCTCGTCCGGGTCACACCGACTCCGTGACGCTCGTGTGTGGTCACAATAAACAAACGGCGCAGGGAGGGAGGGGTGTAGTACTGACTTGTTCACTCGGAATTTTTTCACAGGTGGTGACGGGGGAACACAGTCCCGACTATAGTCTGTGACTTCTCTGGTCGTTTGTCTTCTTCGATTTTGTCTCCCTTGGCGGAACCTTCACTGTCCACGTTATCTAATTTTGGGACACCAATCATGGCTGATGTATCCTTAGTGTTGTTTGACAACTTTTAAGAATTTCTCTACCCTTATGGTCTGGTGGACTGGACGGAGGACTCTTTAGACATACGACCAGTTCTTCGTAGTCAATCTTGGTCTGTACCTTGTTACTTGACCAAGGTTTAGTCATTTCCTCATACAGTTCCGACATACATGTAGTACACTTTACGGTCCCGTCTACTTCGTGTTCGACCTTAGTTCTAACGACCCTCTTTATGGTTATTGGAGTCTATACGTCTACTGTGGAGGGAATACCGTCTTTCACTTCTTGATTTCTCGGGAGAACTCCTTTCACTTTCTTTCTGTTCTCACTTTTTCGACCGAAATTTGAGTTATAAGTCTTTCGATTCTAGTACCGTAGACCAGGGTAGTGAAGTACCGTTTATCTACCCCTTTGTTATCTTTGTCACTGTCTGAAATAAAAGAACCTGAGGTTTAGTGACTTCTATCACTAACGTCGGTACTTTGATTTGAACTGAAGGACGAACGGGGAATCTTCTTTTCGATACTGGTTGGATCTGTCGTATAATTTTTCGTCTCTGTAATGAAACGGTTGTTTTCGGGTAGATCAGTTTCGATACCAAAAAGGTCATCAGTACATACCTACACTCTCAACCTGATTTTTCCTTCGACTCATGACTTCTTGACTACGAAAACTTGACATACGTCACCACCTCATCTGAGAACTCTCAGGGAACCTGACGTTCCTCTAGGTTGGTCAGGTAGGATTTCTTTTAGTCAGGACTTATGAGTCACCTTCATGAATACGACTTCGACTTCGAGATCATGAAACCGGTTGACTACGCTTCTCGACTGAGTAAACTTTTCTGGGATTACAACCCTTTCTAACTTCCGTTCTCCTTTTCCCATGACACCCTTTTGTAGGTCTACAGAAAAACTTCGGAACTCTTTTGTTGTCCTTTATGTCAAATCTCATTGGTCCCATGTACCCAACTAATCGACTCCAGTCACCTGGGCGTACTTGTCACTTTCCTGTCCTCCACGCCTGAATCCTTATTGTCCAGTCGTGTTCAATCTTACGACGGATACTTGTGTGACTAACAAGAGACTATAAGAACGTTCCTAGCCATGGGGACGACACACTACAGGAACCATGATCCTCTATTGTATTTCCACGTTTCTTCTTGTAATTGGGACCCTACACTGACCCCCGGACCCTTGGTACACAATAGATATTTTGATCTGTGGTGGTCGTGTGGTTCTCGAGTTATTTCCGCTACACCTTAACCAGTCGTCCTGAGAACTAGGAACTCCAGAACTCAGGGGGCCAGTGTAGAAAGAACGATAAGACAGAGGCGTAAAAGAATACAAGACGGCGTGGGTAAAGAGTGGGGTAAATCGACTGGACCAACCTACCTTAGTGGCTGATCTACCTGTACTCAAACTCGTTCGAGACCCTCAACCACTACCTGTCCTTTCGGACCGTACGACGTTAGGTACACCAACGTCTCAACCTGTGCTGACTCACTGACTTGACCTGTCTTTCGGATTAGGGGGAAGGTAATGAAAAAAGAGTTCACTTCGGACTTCTTTTAATTGTAATGACGAAGAACTTGGATATAGTGACTTTTTCCAAGGTCAGTAACGGTAGAGGGGTATAGTAGGTGGTAGAGGGACCCTATTGACGAAAGGTAGTGAGGGTCTCTCAAAGGTATATGTGACCCAGACAACTCAACTACGAAAGGGGAACTTCAGGGAGTCAAAAATACTTTAGGTAAGTAATTTCTCGTTTTCAGTTAGAAAAAAGGGATCTAGTGGAACTCCAAAACATTTTCCCACTGTAAATGTTTGTATGAACATAGACCTTTATTAAATTCTAGAAGGACGGTTTCAAGTAACAAGAAAGTTTATAAGATATAGAACCGATAATACATAACCCGTGTAGATATGAACTGTATGTTTAAGTATTAACACTTCCATTTTTAGTTAGTTATTGGGTTATAGGTTCCCGGTGACGGTAAAGATGGAATCAAAGAATGAGGACTCGACGAAAAATTTACGTTCTGATTTACTTTGGTCTGGTCTCTAACCCTCCCTTAATATATGCGGGGACAGGTGCTAACTGAAGGACTAAACAGTCTCCTATATTACCTATAGACGGTATAGAACTCCAACGTATTGGACATGTGCTGGAGTGTATATACCCTTAAAGGCTGGTAATTTCAGGACGGAGGAGGTCCATTTTCTCAAATGGGTCTCGGAAGTGTTGAACCCGAGTCCATTACTGGCTCCCAAGACGATCAGTCGACGAGTTCCGTTCCGATTGTCCTTCTCCCTTCTCGACTCCCGGTCAGAACTCACTACACTCGACGGTGTGGACGGGTAGTCATCGTCCCGAACCAAACTTTTTAGACGACCGAAAAGTCGGAGCTTTAGACGATTTAGAAGATCTCTAAACATATCGGTGTATTGACGACCATTATTTAAATGTAAAAAATTTTTGATTAATTTCGTCCTGGGGGTGATTCTTAGGACTCATTCTCGATCCTCCCTTTAACAAACATGTTACTTAATAAAAATATAGGGAAGGATAAGTTGTTTCTTTGAATAGCACTGTACTTTATGGGAATGTTTAGGATCAAGCACTTTAATAGATAATGGTTATCAGGAAGGATGTATTTTACAGAGGGGGGTTTTTATAATAAGTAACACCATTATTTATTGATCGAGAGTCCAACGTTCTTCACAAAAAAAAAAAAAAAAATTCTTTGATTTAGAGTGACTTACGACAAGTGTAAGTAGAAGTTCCTTCCATTTATTATGGTAACAAATCAGACTTTACTTGGTATTTTTTTTTCTAACACAATAGACACTACATAACTTGGTAATTAATAACAAGTTATTCATAGTAAGTCATTGATACCGTGACGTGGTTAACACATCCTCTATTAAAATAAAAAAAAGTTATGAATGTATCTTGATTTCGAATAAATAACAATTGCTAGAAACACTCAGACAATGATGTGACGGTTTCTCGATTGTCAGTGAAACAATGGAACGAAAACTCAAACAACTGAAGAAGTCGATCGACGACGACGACGACGACGACGACGACGATTTAGCGAAGTCAACACAGGCTGAGACACACTAGGGTATCTGTCGTCGGGTGGTCGGAGGGGGTAGGGACCCTAAGAGGTCCGTTCTTATGACCTCACCCAACGGTAAAGGAAGAGGTTACGTACTTTCATTTTTCACTTTCACTTCAACGGGTCAGCACGGGCTACGAATCACTTGGGTACCAGACGTCGGATGGTCCGAGGAGGTAGGTACCCTAAAAGGTCCGTTCTCATGACCTCACCCCACGGTAACGGAAGAGGCAGAAGTCGANACACAGACTGAGACATACTAGGGTATCTGCCGTCGGGTGGTCCGAGGGGATAGGGACCCTAAGAGGTCCGTTCTTATGACCTCACCCAACGGTAAAGGAAGAGGTTACGTACTTTCACTTTTCACTTTCACTTCAGCGAGTCAGTACGGGCTGAGAATCTTTGGGGTACCTGACGTCGGATGGTCCGAGGAGGCAGGTACCCTAAAAGGTCCGTTCTCATGACCTCACCCCACGGTAACGGAAGAGGCAGAAGTCGATCTGTTTATAAATTTTCTAAATACGGCATATACTTTGAGTAATATCAAAACACATCTTCCCACTTTATATTTTTTTCGAGCTCGAGAAGATATGCCAAGTATAGAGATTCGGTTCCGTTTCTGAGTCATCCTTAGTTAAATGAACCCGTTACACAAATTCGAATTTTCGCCGTATATATTCGTAATATGGATGTCTTTTTTAAGGGTGCATTTCTTATTGATTATTAGGGTATTGTACGAAATATAGAAATAGGTAGATAATTTAAGATGACGTGGAAGAAATTAAATGGGAGGATGCTCAACCAGTCCCAAGTATCAGGGTCTGTTGTGTTAGAAGAAATGGACCAATTTCTTCTTTCCTTAATGATTCACTATACTTAGTAAGGATCTTAACGACTCACTCGACACTTTTGTCTAGTACACCACTGGAGTGATTGGTATCGTGTCTTGACCCGGAGAGTTCTTCAAAGACAGAAATGGAGGTGAACTACCTAAGTACAAAGTCAGTCAACCGACCACAATCTGGAAGGGTTATTGTTGTCAAGTTCGAGGTTTTAATACGGTGGTGGAGATCAAAAGGTGGGGTCGTTTGACCCAGAAGTATCAGACGGAGAGTACTTTGAGTCGAAGTATAGTCAAAAAAACAAAACAAAACAAAACAAATCGAAAATGAAAACACACTTACGTAGACATGTATCATGTCCGGGATTCAGTACGTAATACCCTCAAACCCTTCTACAAGCAAAACCTAAAAGTCGAAAATATAATACTTTCTTGAAGGGAACAAGGAGTCGACCATTTCTTAGACAGACGTTACACCCTCTGGACCCAAACTAGGGACCTAATCCTTCTAGGGGACCTCTTTCCTTTCCGATGAGTGAGGTCATAAGACCGGATCTCTTAAGGTACCTTAAGGTCTATATCAGGTACCCCAGCGTTTCTCAACCTGTACTGATTCACTGAAAGTGAAGTGTAATACTTTTCTATATTATCTTCCCTCAACTTTATTCTCAACTTAGTTCGGATTAGACATTATACGAAGTATTAGTGAAAGTGTACAAAGGTGACTTCGGTCTTCTTAGAAACTTTACTTTGGGATTACAAAGGGTGGGGAGTATTTTAGGAAGACCTTTAGGTTTCTATGAGTTGTACCATTAAGGAGTCGTACTGAATGTCCGGAAAATATTAGACTGGGGACATGTCCAGAGATCAGAGTAGAGAAAGGGAGTATGTACGTAAAAGAGAGTTCTTTAGTTCCTGTAATAAACCAATGTTCGGAGGGTCAGAAACGTCTTAGACAAGGGAGACGGACCTTGAAGAAAGAGACAGTAAAAGAGATTAAGGATGATCGGGAAGTTTAATCTGAAGTATAATAGTGAACAAGGGTTTCTAAGGGTGGAGTATATTAGAATGAGTAGACTAAAAGACATTATGGGATCCGTCTAACTATGTCGTGTCTGAAGGTGTAATTTGGTGTTGATTCTGTTCTTAATTTTAGATAATGGAGATATTGGGGTCATGAATGGGGTTACGGATTGAATATTTTTCTAAAAATTTTATTTACCTCTTACTTATTCACTCACATCAATTTACGTTACGTCGTGTCCCGATTCCCTCCCTCAAAGGTTTGTACACGAATCCTTGTCTCAATCTCCACTGTCACGAAAGTATTTTTGTCTACCTTATTTTCAGTCGTTACAACAGATTAGAGAAACTAAATGTCTCCTCCTTCATTTCCTCGTAATTCAGTAAAAGAGTTCTAGTGTGTTTATATTAGACTCGTCCTATGTGTTCACAAAGTAAAGATTAAAGAAGGAACTTATTGAGACCTGGTGACTGTGTCAGTTCGTCTGTATTCGGTCAGGTCTCAGATTTCTTAATCCGAAATTTTCAGTCCATCCCTGAATTTAGAAACTCAGATAATTCCTACTTGAGTACATAAAAGTTCGTTTGATAATAGTCCTCTGAGAGGTCTCAGGAAAGAGTTTTACTTAAATCTCAAATGTTGATTGGAAACACTGAAAATTCGTCTTTTGATTTATTTCGACGATTTCCTGTCCCTCCGGACCGCACGACACTAAGTACCCCAACGTTTCTCAGCCTGTCCTGACTCGCTGACTTGACTTGACTTTCCTACATTACTCTATTTCATACTTTTTCCTTTATGTTCCGTAATAGTACTAATTTACAAAGAAAATATTGTTATAAACGGGATACTATCTTTCACTTATTTATAGAAAATTTTTTAATATCTGAACATTAAGTAAAATACTCCGAGGTATATAGAACCGAATTCTCCTTTTTTAACTCTATTTTCGACAGATAGGATCATTTCTGACACCGAATTATAAAGAAAAGGACTATTTATTAAGACGTACGGAGGTTTGTCTTCTTTTTATTGAAAATTTATAAAAATAAAAACATGAACTAAATTGAAATTATTCTACATTGTGAAATTTGACGTCAGAATCTCTTTAAATGTGAGATGAATCATAGTAGTGGTAGACAAGTTAAGTCATAAAACTAAGAATTACCCTTTTGGGCACTTTATAGTAGTTATTTACACTTTTGAATCTACGTTAAATTGTTAATGATCTTTTTATATTAAAAACTTTTAACTCAACTTCCTTTATTTTGGAAACTTATCTGTCTCTCGATAATTACCCGAAGGGTCCACCGAGTCACCATTTCTTAGACAAACGATTACGTCCTCTGTGTTCTCTCCGAGCAAGATAGGGACCCAGTCCTCTAGGGGACCTCCTCCCGTATCGTTGGATGAGGTCATAAGCACGAACCTCTCGGGTACCTGTCTCCTCGGACCACCCTATGAGAGATATCCCAGCGTTTCTCAGTCTGTGTTGACTTTACTGAATTGTACGTACGTACGTATCGATAATTTCCTTAACTTGATTATTCAGTTTTGGAAAGGTGTTCCTTTGATCCGGATCTCCTAAAATAGTTGTCAGTTACTGTTTATTAAGATTAGACTACGTCAGAGAACTAAGGGTAGTCCAACCAGATTTGGAATATTGTTTTCGTTCCGTCCTTGTTTACTTCTTTATTTTTGGATAGTTTGAGTACTATATCCACATCTTTAGGATTTGTTTTGTAATCTTTTGGTTTAGGTTAGTTATCGAAAATTCTATACTATTTCTACGCTAATGGATTCCTAACGTTATCTTCAAAATATAATCTTTTAGATAACCACAATGAATGGTGTTATTGTTTTAATTCATCTATTTAGTATAGTAATACGGATATCTGTGTTTTTCCGTAACTTAATTAAGTTATAAAATGAGCACTATTTTGATATTGATAACATTCTGTTCAAGACGTTGAACTCTTCAGATAGTTTGTTTTTACATACCGTTTGTAGTGTAAGCCGTTATTTCTAATTTTTCATTATTCATTTATTATTCCGTTCTTTTCTTACTTCACAGTGTCTAACTTCTTACACTAGTTAAGATGGTGGACCCGAAAATTTTATTCGTCTATTCCATAATCTTATTACTTTCTCGAACTGTTACTATAGTTAAATTTTTTATTTGACGTAAAGATATTGATCATTGTTCTTCTATCCAGTACATTAAATGTTTCTTTACGGTAAATCTTATCACTACCCGACATAAGAACATATATAATAATTTATATATGTTTTGATATTAACGTGAGTAGAGTGTACGATCATTTCATTACGAGTTTTAAGAGGTTCGGTCCAAAGTCGTTATGCACTTGACACTTTAAGGTCTACAAGTTCGACCAAAATCTTTTCCGTCTCCTTGGTCTCTAGTTTACCGGTTGTAGGTGACCTAGTAGCTTTTTCGTTCTCTCACGGTCTTTTTGTAGATAAAGACGAAATAACTGATACGGTTTCGGAAACTGACACACCTAGTGTTGTTTGACACCTTTTAGGACTTTCTCTACCCTTATGGTCTGGTGGATTGGCCGGAGAACTCTTTAAACATACGTCCAGTCCTTCGTTGTCAATCTTGACCTGTACCTTGTTGTCTGACCAAGGTTTATCCTTTTCCTCATGCAGTTCCGACATATGACAGTGGGACGAATAAATCGAAGATACGTCTCATGTAGTACTCTTTACGACCTGACCTTCTTTGTGTTCGACCTTAGTTCTAACGGTCCTTTTATAGTTAGTGGAGTCTATACGTCTACTGTGGTGGGAATACCGTCTTTCACTTCTCCTTGATTTTACGGAGAACTACTTTCATTTTCTCCNACCGAATTTCGAGTTGTAAGTCTTTTACTTCTAGTACCGTAGACCAGGGTAGTGAAGTATCCTTTATCTACCCCTTTGTCACCTTTGTCACAGTCTGAAATAAAACCCCCCGAGGTTTTAGTGACGTCTACCACTAACGTCGGTACTTTAATTTTCTACGAATGAGGAACCTTCTTTTCAATACTGGTTGCATCTGTCATATAAGTTTTCGTCTCTGTAATGAATCGGTTGATTCCAGGTAGATCAGTTCAATATCAAAATGGACACCAGTACATACCTACACTCTCAACCTGACACTTCTTCCGACTCACGGTTTCTTAACTACGCAAACTTGACACCACAACCTCTTCTGACAACTCTCAGGGAACCTGATGTTCCTCTAGGTTGGTCAGGTAAGACTTCCTCTAGTCAGGACCCTAAAGAAACCTTCCTTACTACGTTTTCGACTTTGAGGTCATGAAACCGGTGGAGTACGCTTCTCAACTGAGCAACCTTTTCTGAGACTTGGACCCTCCCTAACCCCGGTCCCCTTCTTCCCCTGCTGACTCCTACTCTACCGACCTACCGTAGTGACTGAGTTACCTGTACTCAGACTCACTTGAGGCCCTCTACCACTACTTGTCCCTCCGGACCGCACGACGTTAAGTACCCCAGTGTCTCAATCTGTACTGCTCGCTGACTTGACTGACTGATTATTTCTATAATTTTTTGAAATAACTTTCCGTAATTTCTCCTGGATTAATAACATTTCTCTATAGTACAAGTAACTATCCTCTGAGTCATAACATTTTTACAAGTCAAGTCAAGTTAGCGAGTCAGTACAGGCTGCGAAACGCTGGTGCACTCCACCGTAGTAAGGAAGGTTTCTTTAGGGTCCCGACTAGAGGAAGTCTTACCTGACCAACCTAGAGGAACGTCAGGTTCCCTGAGAGTTGTCAGAAGAGGTTGTGGTGTCAAGTTTTCGTAGTTAAGTGGCCGTGAGTCGGAAGAAGTGTCAGGTTGAGAGTGTAGGTATGTACTGATGACCTTTTTGGTATCGGAACTGATCTGCCTGGAATCAGTCGTTTCATTATAGAGACGAAAAGTTATACGATAGATCCAACCAGTATTGAAAAGAAGGTTCCTCATTCGTAGAAAATTAAAGTACCGACGTTAGTGGTAGACGTCACTAAAACCTCGGGGGTTTTTATTTCAGACTGTGACAAAGGTGACAAAGGGGTAGATAAAGGGTACTTCACTGCCCTGGTCTACGGTACTAGAAACAAAAGACTTACAACTCGAAATTCGGTTGAAAAAGTGAGAGGAGAAATTGAAAGTAGTTGTCCGAAAAATCGAGGAGAAGTGAAAGACGGTATTCCCACCACAGTAGACGTATAGACTCCACTAACTATAAAAGGACCGTTAGAACTAAGGTCGAACACAAAGAAGGTTAGGTCGTATAGAGTACTACATGAGACGTATCTTCGATTTATTCGTCCCACTGTTATATGTCGGAACTGCATGAGGAAAAGGATAAACCTTGGTCAGACAACAAGTACAGGTCAAGGTTGACAACGAAGGACTGGACGTATGTCCAAAGAGTTCTCCGTCCAGTCCACCAGCCCATAAGGGTAGAGAGAGTCTTAGAAGGTGTCAAATAACACTAGGTGTGTCAGTTTCCGAAACCGTATCAGTTATTTCGTCTTTATCTACAAAAAGACCTTGAGAGAACGAAAAAGCTACCAGGTCACCTACAACCGTTAAACTAGAGACCGAGGAGACGGAAAAGATTTTGGTCGAACTTGTAGTCCCTTAAGAGCCAAGTGCATAACGACTTCGGACCGAACCTCCTAAAACTCGTAATGAAACGATCACACACTCTACTCACGTTAACAAGCCATCAAACTCGTAAGAGTCCGTAACGGAAAGAAACCCTAACCTTACTTTGGACTGGAAAAGGTCAGGGCACCGGTGACGACTCAAAAGGTTTAAACGACCGTATACTCACGTCGTGAAAGTGTCGTAGTAGAAAGTCCTAAACTTTATCGACTTGACCTTAAGGTAGTGGAGGTGATCGAAACAAGTAACTACGAAAGATACCGGGTGAACTGAAGTGTAAGGTCCTACAGACCGAGATCTACTCACTAGTGTGGTAGCACTAATAGACCAGCACTTCTAGAAAAAACATATCAAGAAGACACATAAGAACGGTAGAGAAGAATTATAGAAGATGAAGAATCCAGGTATGGTAAAGACAGGAAATAGTTCGGACAGAAACGTACTTTACAAGTGAACCATAGAGATTAAAAGAACTTTTCTAGAGATCAGAAAGGGTAAGACAAGAAAAGGAGATAAAGAAACGTAACTAGTAACTTCTTCCGAAAGAATACAGAAGAACGATAAGGAACCCTGAGACGTAAGTCTACGAATATAGAAAGGAAAAGAGGAAACGAAAAACGGAGAGAAGAGAAGTGTCGATAAACATTCCGAAGGGGTCTGTCGGTAAAACGAAAAAACATAAAGAAAAGGTATCCCTACCAGAACTAGGGGTAGAGGACATGTTACAGTGTTTGGAGTAAGGAATCAAGTAGTCCGTGAGGTAGATAGTCTAGATCCGGGAATTTAGATAAAGAGTGAAGGTGACATATTAGTATTCCCTAAACTAAATCCAGTATGGACTTACCAGATCACCAAAAGGGACGAAAGAAGTTAAAGTCAGACTTAAACCATTATTCGTCAAGTACTAGACTCGGTGTCAGTCGAGGACTAGAACAAAAATAACTGATATATCTCGAAGAGGTAGAAATCGACGTCTCTTATATGAGTCAGACTAAAACCACAACGGGTAGACCACTACAGGTACACATCAGAAGAGAACACAACAACCTTCTCCCACAAACGATACTGGTCACGTAAAAGAACCGTTTTGAGATAATCAGAAACGGGACGATGTAAGACGTAAGGTTCCGGTTTAAACGGTCAATGAGACCCACAAAGAACTGAAGGATGAAAACGTAAGGTCTCCTCGGACCATCCGATGTCCGGTGACCCAGCGTTTCTCAGCCTGTGTTGACTCGTTTAAGGGAAAGGGAAAGGAGATATTACTTTTCCTGTAGAAAACCCCCACGACCAAGATTTTCCAGAACGTCCAGAAGTATCTTGGTAAACTGAAGTCGAAGAAGTCGCAATGACCAACCCCGTATCTGAACCTAATGTCACTATAACTTACCAAACGGAACCTTTGCTTGTCTCTAGTAAGACAGCAAAAACTCTAACGTAGGTCCATGACGTAAACCCTGAGAAGACAACTGGTACTACCGATGAGGTAAAGAAGACTCCCTAAGGACGGACGTCATCATCTATAATACCAGTAGACTCAATTTAAGTGGGTAAGGTCATGTAAAATCAAACGACTAAGGATCTTACAGCTGCAAGTGAGAACGGTAGAGGACAACCTGGTGAAGGTTAAACGGAACTAAGTACCTGGAATGTAAGGTCCAAAGATACGTTATAACGAGAAATGGAGTTACCTGGAATGAAGATAGTGGTCAGTGTAGGTGTCGACCCATAACAAAAACGAAACCGAGGTAGGGAAGTAAGAAGGACTTCAATAAAGAGGTTACTGGAGGTCATCGTATAACCCGTGGATGACTGGACCCCTCATGGAGAAAGTCATAGGATAGTAAAAACGACAAAGTATGACAAGTACCCCAAGAACTCCGTTCTTATGACTTCACCAAACGGTAAGGGAAGAGGTCACCCGGTGTAAGACAGACTGAGAGGTGGTACTGGGTGGGTAGAACCCAACGGGACGCCCGTACCGAATCAAAGTAACTCAATCTGTTCTGACACTAGGATCACACTAGTCTAACTGATCAATTGACACTCATACCAAAGTGACACAGACGGGAGACTACGGGAGAACGTTGTGGATCGTAGAATGAACCCAAAGAGAGTGGAACCCGTACCCCATAGAGGTCGTTTCGCGTCGGCGACGAGGAATGGAACCTACTCCCCATAGAGGAGGGTGGCGGGAAGGACTGGAAGTTGCACCCTACCGAGGAGATCCGGGAGGACGCGGACGTGACAGTGGTGAGGAACCTACACCCGAACGAGGAGGGCCAGCGGGGGAGACCGGAGCCCGAACCCCAACGAGGAGGGCCGGCGACGGGGACCGGAGCCCGTGGTGGGGACCGGAACCTACGTCCCACCGAGGAGAGCCACCAGCGGGGACTGGAGCCTGTGCCCCGTCGAGGAGACCCGGCGGCGGGGACTGGAGCCTGAGCCCCGTCGAGGAGAGTCGGGAAGACTAGTGCCACGGGTGTGTCAGTAAGAAGTCGAACTTCCTCTCGCCACCAAGAGCTATGGGCGTGGGAGTTCGACATTTTTATAATTAAGAGGGGTTTAACTATGTTTAATTTTAAAATTAATTACAACGTGTACTCGAAAAGTACCTCATATTTTTTACCTAATATTTCAAATATGACTCTATGTTTTACAGTCCTGATCTATTTTGTGAGTTTCCTATTTAATTCATACCGTCGTTAAATAAGATAGTTTATAGTTCTAAATAAAATTTCAAAATCTTTAATTTTATCACGTCCGACTATAACTCCTTTCTCTATCTTCGGTTAGTTTATCTTATCTTTCACATCTTTGTTTAGATGGATTTGTACCTTTGAATTCGATACTGTCTCAACAGTAACATTTAGTAATCTTCCCTACTTATAAGTTATTCGTCAAAAACCTGTTGACTAATGGGTACACCTTTTCCTATTTTAATCTAAGGGATGTGTGTGTGTTATTAGTAAAGACCTACTTCATCAAAATTTTTCGTTTTGTTTCAAAAGTCTTCTTTGTGTTTACTGACAAAAATGGAATCTTTCTTTCTTTGTTCCGTAAGAAACCATTCTTCGTGTTTCTACGAATCGTTTTGCATATTGGGAGACTCTGACTCACTTCTTCTTTATCTTTCAGACCCGTCTGGTTATTTATTCCTCAAACTTCCTCATTAGTCTTTCGAGGGTTCTGTCTCTTACCGAAGTTTGAAAGTTTTCGAGATACAATTTCAGTCTTTTTTCAAAAATACTTCATAGTCGTGAGTATGTCGTCGTCTGAATTTGAAATTTATTTTGTTTGTCTAGACTCCTGGCCTTGAATGAAAGAGTAAAGTGTACTAGAAGATCCTTCAAGTCAGTGGACCGTACGGATGAAGTGAAGAAATTTCTGTTTCTCATACGATTTTTATATAAAGTGGAAACAAAGAAAAAGATGGTGACATTGAAAAACTTACATAATTTACATCGAAACTATACTGTGACATTTACCATACCACTTGAACTTTCACAAAGATCAGAAATTCTATTTTGACTTACAAACCATAAATCAACGAATTGACAATTTTCAAAGATAATTATTACTTTGTCCACCTCCGTCTTAACTTTGACGTCCTTTTCAGACTCGAACGGAGGGTGTTGTTTGTGTAGGTTTAATGTTGATGTACACCTCGTTGAAAGAGATTCATATTAGACTTTTGATCTTCTTATGGAGACGATACTTTTCCCAATATTTCTTTCTTGACGACGACGATTTAGCGAAGTCTGTACAGGCTGAGACACGCTGGGGTATCTACTGTCGGATGGTCCGAGGGGACAGGGACCCTAAGAGGTTCGTTCTTGTGACCTCACCCAACGGTAAAGGAAGAGTTACGTACTTTCACTTTTAACTTTCACTTCAGCGAGTCAGTACAGGCTGAGAAGCCCTGGGGTACCTGACGTCGGGTGGTCCGAGGAGACGGGTACCCTAAAAGGTCCGTTGTCACGACCTTACCCAACGATAACTGAAGAGGTTTCTTTCTTGATGTACCTAAAATTATCTTCTCCCCCACTTCTTTGGACCAATACTGGGTATGAGGACCGTCTACTGGGTCTTCCTCTCTCTCTATAGTGTCCGATCTCCGAGGAGTCCCAAAACTCGGGGTGTATCTGTGGGGTCAGGTCCTCACGTCGTAAGTATACACATGGAAACCGACCCAATTTCTAGTCACCCCAAAGGATCTACCGACATTCTTTGGTTCTTATAAGAGAACCTCTCACGTACGAACGAGGGTGAAGGTCGTGTCTCCGTCGTCTGACTTTTGACGGACCATACGGGACCCGTCGGTTGATCTCTGTGGGGTCGGTTTCGACGTCAGACATGGTCCCGAGACCGAAGACGTGGAGGACGAGACCGGGACGAGGGACTGGACCGTCGTCGGTAACGGTACGTGTTCCTCTTCGGTTCCAAGTATGCTCCGAGGAGTCAGATCTCCTACTGACGGTGGTGGGGTCCTTCTTGCACTCGAGAGGGTCCTGACGTCAACGTTGTGAAGTCCGGGAATAGGGTTGGGACCTGGTGCACCGTTGGTGTTAGTACGGTTCCTCTTCGACTCAAAGGAGTCCTGACACTGAGGTCGGGAGTCTTAAACCGGAGTGGGAACCGGACTCGTCACTGGTTGTAGTGCGTTCCTTCTTCGGTTCGGAGGAACCCAGATACCGAGGTCGGGGAGTCTGGGGTTGCACCGTCTCTGGTGGTAAAGTGCTCTCTTCGGACCCGACTGGGACCCGAAACCAAAATCGGGGAGGTCCCGATCGTAATGAGGGGTGGTCACACAGTCGGTGTCCACTGGTGGTCTTCTAAGTTAGATGTGACATAGGTTCAGGTCAAGGGAATAGTTTCGGTGACCCGTGTTTGACGTATTCTACCCTTGTATAGAGTTGTATTATTTCCAATAAATTCTGTTTGGGTGTTATTGTAGAATGAGTCACTCACTTACAATTCCGAAAACGAGATTCCAGTCCTTATTCTATTCATACAGTTCAGAGTGGTGACATGATTTATAAGGTAACCTTCAGTATAGGTGTCGTTAGTCTGTTCTTTTCCTTTATTTTCCGTAGGTTTAACCTTCATTTCCTCATTTTGACATTGAGTCAAATGAACGTCTACTGTCCTATGATAAATACATATCTTTACGACTTCTGAGGTGGTTTTTTTTTTTTTAGAATCTTAAATGGTTATTTAAGTCAATGTCCTAATGACCATATTGATAATCATTATAATGATATCTCTATAATGACATGTCTATAGATACCGTAAAGATATGTACTTACTACTTGAGAGTCTTTACCTTTAGTTTTTTGTTGGAGTAAATGTTAAGTTAATTTTTTTTATTTACGGGTCCTTATTTAATCGGTTCCTCTACTTTCTGTACAAGAGACTTTTGATTTCTGTAACTAATTCCTTTTACTTCTATTATATTTATTACCTTTCTGTACGACGTAACTCCTTAACCTTCTTGACAATTTTAAAGGTGTGATAGGTTTTGTTAACTGTCTAAATTACGTTAAGGATAGTTTTATGGGTACTAAAACAGTGTCTTGATCTTGTTTATTAAGACTTCGAACAAAATTTATGTTTTCGGGGACTTATTGGTTTTGTTGGATCTCTTTCATTTTGTCTTGACCCCTTTAGAACGAGGGATTGAGGTCTGATATGATATTTCGATCTCATTAGTTTTATCTTACAATCACCATGTTTTTGTCTGTGTATCTAGTTACCTTGTCTTTCTGTCGGGTCTTTATTTGGGTGTGTGCACCAATTAATTAGATACTGTCTCCTCCGTCAGAGGAGTTATTCGCCACAACCTTTTTGACCCGTCGTGTACATTTTCGTAGTTTCATTTTGTGAAGGTGTGTGGTTTATATCTTTATTTGAGTCTACCTAATTTCTGGATTTGCGTTCTGGAATTTGGTATTGTGAGGATCTACTTTTCTGTCCGTTATTCGAGAAACTGTAACCAAAATCATTAAAAAAATTTTTAAACGGAGGTGTCCGTTGCTTTTGTTTTTGGTTTATTTGTTTATTCTGAATTAGTTTGTATATTCGAAAACGTGTTGCTTCCTTTGGTAGTTTTTTTTACTTTTCCGTTGGATAACTTATCCTCTTCTGAAAAACGTTTACTACATAGACTATTCCCCGATTATAAGTTTCACATGTTTATTGAACAACTGCAGTTGTAGTTTGTTTTAGGGTTTGTTTAGTTAATTTTTTGTCTGTCTCCCGGACTTTTTTGATTTGTAGAAAAGTATGTTAATAATGAGTAAACACAAAACAGGAGACACTTTATAGATTCAGAAACTATAAAAACGTTTGTATATAACACTTAAGAATGACTACCGAATTACGCCACATGTATAGAAAAGGATAAAATACTTAACAAAAAATAGGACAAGTACCATATATATACCATAGTATGGATATTTAAACATATACACAAGTCAGCACGGACTGAGATACGAGGGTACCTGACATCGTGCGCTCCGAGGGGACAGATACCTGGAAGATTCGTTCTTATGACCTCGTCACCGGTAGAGGAGGAGGTCGAGTAGAAGGACTGGATCCCTCACTTGGACGCAGAGGACGTGACGTGCGTCTAAGAAATGACGACTCGGTGGACCCTTCTCGAAAGATTTAAATTGTATCGATTTAAATATAACAAAGGAACTATCATCCTTGAAGACATACGAAACTCTTTAAAGAGGAATAGGACTTCAGGATTTCTATAAGAATAAAAAGAAAAATAAAAAAATTTTATAAAATTAAAATAACCCGATGTCAACTAAATGTTACTCCACGATCAAAGTCCACAATAAATCGTTCCATTGAGTCAATATGTATACGTATACATATGTGAAAAAATCTAAAAAAAAGAGTATACCCAATAGTGTCTTATAACCAATCTCAAGAGACACGATATGTCATCCAGGAGCAACCAATAAATAGAATATATACCTGCACACACACACAGAAGTAGGACTTGAGGATTAAATAAGGGGACTATGTGTAAAGGAGAAACCAGTGGTATTCAAACAAAAGTTAAAGAGATTCAGACAAAATATTTATTCAAGTAAACGTAGAAAGATTTTAATGTAAGGTGTATACTCACCATAGTATAAACAGAAAGAAACAGACTGAATGGAGTGAGTCATACTACTAAAGATCCAAATAGGTACAACGACTTTTACAGTAATAGAACAAGAAAAAGTTCAAACTCATTATAAGGTAACATATATGTATGATGGAGAAAAAAATCCCAAAGAAAAATTTTAAATAACCATTAACCTTCCATTAACGATATGTTACAACACGACCAAAGATAGTATGTAATTGTACTTAGTCGGTGTCTGTATGGATACAGGGAAGGGAGAACTTGAAGGGACGTTGGAGGGTGGGGAGATCCAACAGTGTCTCGTGGTCAAACTCAAGAGACGTAGTATGTCGTTTAAGAGTGACCGATAGGTAATGGTAGAACGGGTACCATTACATATACAGACGTACGATAAGAGAGTTGGGCAGGGGATGGAGGAAGGGAGTGACACACGTGGTCAGACGAGAGATGTAGACGCAGAGATAAGGACGGGACGTTTATCCAAGTAGTCATGGTGAAAGATCTAAAGTGTATATACGTGATTATATGTTGTATACAAAAAGAGACTGAATGAAGTGAAACATATTATCCGAGATCCAAGTGAGTGAAGTAATCTTGACTGTGTCTACACGAGGAAAAATACCGACTCATTAGAAGGTAACATATATACATGGTGCCGAAGAAATAGGTGAGTAGACAGCTACCTGTGAATCCAACGAAGGTACAAAGTCGATAAAATTTATCACAACGTTACTTGTGACCCTCCGTTCATAGGAAAGTGTAATACCGAAAGAGGTTTATGTATGAGTCCTCACTATGACGACCTAGTATACTATCAAGATAAAATTCAACTTTCTTAGAGGTATGACAAGAGGTGTCACCAAAATGGTTAAATGTAAGGGTGGTCGCTACAATCTCCTAAGGGAAAGGAGGTATGGGAGAGGTCTAAAATAACAAACGTCTGGAAACCTACTATCGGAAAGATTGGTTACACTCTACTATGGAGTAATATCGAAAAAGTAAAGAGAATATTAATCACTACTACTTGTATAAAAGTACTCGAAGAACATACAGAAGAAACCCCTTTACAGATAAGTCTAGACGAGTAAAAAACTAACCCACCAAACAAAAAACTGTATCTCGAAGTACTCGACAAACATATGAAACCTCTAATTAGGGAACAATCAACGTATTAAACGTTTATAAAAGAGGGTAAGACACCCAACAGAAAAGTAAACCAACTGTCAAAGGAAACGGTACTTCTTCGAAAATACAAATTAATCCAGGGGAAACGAATGAAAACAAAAATCAAAGTAATGAGATCCACCACCTAGTTTTTTTATAACGGTGATAAATACAGTTTCTGACAAGACGGATTCGAAATGAGATTCTCAAAATATCACAGGTTAGAATGTAAATTCGGAAACTAGGTAAAACTCAAATAAAAACACATATAACAAGATTAAAGTAAGAAAATGTACATCGACAGATTAAAAGGGTCGTAACGTACACGAAAAGTACCACAAAACACGAAGGTTTATTTAAAATTTTAAATATAAAGGAAAATTTACGACATGATAAAATGTAAAGTATAAAATCAAAACGAAGTGGATCTTCAGTAATAACGTATAACACTTTACATCTCTTAACTACTTTGTAAAGGTGCCTTTCTTGGTTAAAAGGTTTTTAATATCCATTAAAAGGGTCACAAGATGTTTATTGTTTAAAGATATATGTGTATCCAGACAAGACCGGATAAAGAGAACGGTAGAGAGGGGAGGGGGTGAGGTAAGGGACCAGATAGAAAACACAGATGTGATGCGGTAGGATTACCGGTATGAAAATATCTTCTATACCATGGATCTCGTTCATCGGGACGGAACCACGAAGTTTCTAACAGAACGATAACAACAACAACAACAAATCTCCGATTCAGCACAGACTGACACTGAGGTACCTGACGTCGTGAGGTCCGAACGGGTAGGAAGTGATCGAGAGTCTCAAACGAGTTTACGTACAAGTAGAGTAGGAGATAACAGAAGAAGAGGGGAACGGTAGTTAGAAAGACTCGTAGTCCCAAGAAAGGTCACTCAGTCGAGAAACGTAGTCCACCGACTTCATAACCTCGAAGTCGAAGTCAATAGTCAGAAAGGTCACTAATAAATACCAACTAAAGGAAATCCTAACTGACTGAACTAGAGGAACGACAGGTTACCTGAGAGTTCTCAGAAGGGGTCGTGGTGTTAAGTTTTCGAAGTTAAGAAACCACGAGTCGAAAGAAATACCAGGTTGAGAGTGTAGACATGTACTGATGACCTTTTTGGTACACATAATTGATAAGTGAGAACAGACTGAGAAAACGTTGTAGTACCTGACATCGGGTGGTCCGAAGAGACAGGTATCCGAAAAGTCCGTTCTTATGATCTCACCCAACGGTAAAAGAAAAGGTCCCCTGGAAGCAGTGGGTCCCTAGTTCGGGTCCAGAAAGTGTAACGTTCGTCTATGAAATGACAAATTCGGTGGCCCTTGGTATTGAAACTGTTTAATGTGTAAACAGTTGTTTCACTAGAGGGACGAAAAATTATACGACAGATCCAAACGGTATCAAAAAGAAGGTTTTTGGTCCATAGAAAATTAAAATACCGACGTCAGTGACAGACGTCTCTAAAACATCGGGTTCTTTTATTTTAGTCAGTGACGAAGGTGAGAAAGGAGATAAAAGGTTCTTCAATACCCTAGCCTACGGTACTAGAAACAAAAAGCTTACAACTCAAAATTCGGTCAAAAAAAAAGTGAGAGTAGAAAGTGAGAGTAGTTCTCCGAATTGGACGATAAGAATCTGGAAACATTAAGGTACATTTAAAATCCCAAGGATAACACTAATTCTAACTTTAACGTAACTGAAATTTTTAGTTAAACTAAAAGTTTAACTAAACGAGAACGATAGTGACAAAACTAGTAGTACTCTTGTAAAAGTTCAGTACACCTTTGTCAAAGGTACATATAATGGTCCAAGTACAAAAAATCAAAGACCCAATAAATTCTATGTAAAAGAACCGTAGAGACATCCTATGAGGTCTTTGAAACATATTGGGTCCTGATTAGTAAGTACATTGAGACTCTATCACTCTCCAAAAAAACAAAACAAACATGATGTCAACTTATAAAAATCACTTTTTTGAATGAAATTACGAAAAATTATATATGAATTTTTTTCGAATAAATTACGATAAAGTTTGAAAATTTAACACTTTATAACTCACATGTAGAGAGGTAAAAAACTCAGAGGACCCGAGAATAAATGACTGACAGTTATTTCCGAATGTGAAAAGAGATGTCAACAGTACGTGCAAAACAATCTAAATGAGGACCTATGGGATATACAAAAACAACGATAACATTCACTTACAATAAAAGTCAAGATTTACAAGTACCGATCACAATACGACGTGAAAAATGAACATTATTAAACCTTATAAAGGTACTCCATATATTAGTCTTGTTTTCCTTTGTCAATGATAATTAGTCGTAAAATACTTATTTTTATTACTTCTGATCTTTTCTTTCCGTTTATTATTAATGACTCGGGAATACAAGATTCGTAACTTAATCCTTGAGATGTGTAATAGAGTGAAATGAATATAACACACACTTACCCACGAGTCACGAGTCGACGTAGTCTGAGAAACACTGGGGTGTCTGACATCAGACGGTCAGAGGAGACTGGTACCCTAGGAGGTCGTTCTTACGACCTCACCCAACCGTAGAGGAGGAGGTCCGTAGAGGGTTGGGTCCTTAACTTGGGTACAGAGGGTGTGACCGTCCGTAAGAAATGGTGACTCCGTGGGTCCTTAGGGAATAATGGATATAATTGGGAACAATTTGACACATTCCTCTTGTAAAATAAGAGTAAAATACCAAGTCCTTTGACTCCGAGTATACTAATTCGTTTAAAGTAATACTACACTTTTACCTTCCCTTCCTATCCTTTTGCTTTCCTTACTTCCACTCCTGCCCGTCATCTTCTACTCTCTTCCGTCCTTTCCGCTCTACCCCTCTCTTAATGTCCTTCGTTTCTCGTCGGACCCCTTTGCCTCTTCGTGTTCCCTTGTACCCAATTCAAGGGACATTGAGGACTCAGAAGAAGGACGAGTCGTGGGTGGGTGGGTGTTATATTCTGTTCTTGAGTGGAATTGCAGAGGAACTAAAGGACAAGGGACTCCGGAAGTGATTAAAATGGTTTTATGTACGAAAGAATTTTACGATAACTAAACATGTAAACTTTAATAAAGGTTTACGTCTCAATTTTTATTATCTGTTGAAATCAGTTCTCCTTGTAACAAACGTTCCTTAAGGGTTGGGGGACCTTGAACAACTCAAGGACGTTAATGTCCGTCTCGACCGAAAGGAACGGAAGACAGGGACGAAGTCCACCAGGGGACCAATAGTGTCTTAATTGACAGTAAGGTGGACCTGTCTTGAAAGGACCCATGACGTGAGTCCCGAGGACTTGAAAGAGAGGTGTAATAATGGGAGGGGATAATTTTGTCGCGGACACGCAAAGTTTGGGCCTTCTGAGAGGAGAGAGTGTCGTCTGATTATATTTAGCCAAGAAAAATAAGACCCAAAAAATTCAATTAAAAAAAGATCTGATATCAACGAAATGTTACAACAATCGAAGGTGGCGTGTCGTTTTACTCAGTTGCTATGGATATGTATATAGGTATACTGGGTCTTTAGGGTCTCTTTTGGTATCAAATTTATCTGTTGTACGTAGGTTTATAAGTATCGTCGTGATAAATGTTATCGGTCTTGGACCTGTGTTGGATTTACAGGTTGTTGTCTTCTTACCTATTTCTACACCATGTATATATATATGTCTTACCTCATTATGAGTCGGTATTTTTCTTACTTTAATCGATTAAACATCTCTTCAGGTACCTGGACCTCTCACAGTATGTCACATTTCCTTCAGTCTTTTTGTTTATAACATATAATTGTGTATATACACCTGAGATCTTTTTACCATATCTACTAGAATGAACGGTTCGTCTTTATTTCTGTGTCTACATTTCTTGTTTACACACCTATGGTTCCCCCTTTCTTCACAACATACTCTTCAATCCTATATGTGATACCTATGATACACATTTTGTGTGTCTACCTTTGTATGACATGGCGTGTCCTTTGATGAAATACGTGACATTTAGTCAAGAACTATCGGATTTAAGTACAGAGGAAATTTTATACAGTCTCTTTTCTGTTTATCTTTTTATTGCACTTCATATATTAAATTTTTTATAACACTTATGCACCCAGGATTCGGTCCAGGGTTTACTGTGATACAGTCATCGACAGATGAGAGAGAAGATGTTTTCGAACAGAACGATCTTACTATTTGTCTACCCTCCGTCTCCTCTCGTTGTCTCTCAGAAAAATCCTATTATGGAGTTCCTACATTGTGACTGTCTTAAAAAATTATAATACTATGTACTACGATTTTTAACTCGTTATAATCGTCCTGTACTAGTTAGTTTCCTCGTGTTTCTGAGGTAGTTGTGCTATTCGTGCTCCTACATGTGACTCTGTCAGAATCGTCCCCGTCGAACACGGGAACATATAGAGGGACTTCAACCTGGTCCTTCGAGAGAAAAAGAAATAAGAAAGGAAGATGGACGGTGTAGACTTCGCGGGAGTAAGGTCCACGAAGGTCCCTTTTTGACTTTACTTGACTTTTTGACTGTCGAGTTTAGTTTTGGACTTTCTACTTCTTCGTCGAGAGGTACTCGCAGACACATACTTCCCTGTCTCCGTCCGCACCCTGGCCACCTACTTTTGTTCGTCTCAACCACAGTTTCCGTCTTTTTTCTCCCGCTGAGGACGAGTACCAACCGTGCAACCTTCACCGACTCCCTAACTTCTTTTCTTTGGTTCTTGTCAGAACGTGTTGAGGGACGAAGAGGACCTACACGGACTAATGAATAATCACTCTAAAAAAAGTTATTACTTGTTATAAAAAAGAAACGATAAGATTCGTAATTTTCGTATCGATTCCCTATATATGTATTTGTAAAGGAAACATCTAATGTATTCGTCCAGTAGTAACAAAATACTATGTTGTTTCTCCTTTCTAAAGGAGAGTGATAAAATGTAAAATACTCTAGTCCGACCTTTAGTAAAAGATGAATAAAAGAGGGGAACTAGAAAAGACGGTGAAAAGTCTAGTTATTTTATCTTACTACTACAGAGTGTTGAAAGGATGTTAAACATAGTGCACTAAAGAATCCTTACTGGAGGAAGAGTTATTCACTTAGAGTTGGGAACATGGGCGAGTTATCTAAGTACAAATAAGTAAATTAGTAAGTAAGTTGACTATTATTGATTCGTAAACGACATATAGTACAAGAGAAGATTCCCGTACAGGATTCAGAGATGAGGTAGTTACTACTCTTTTGACTGTATCGGACTTTAAATAATTTTATTCGAAATCTTTTTATTAAGTCCGAATCAAGACATACAGTAATAACGGAAAGATGTCTCTATAAGAATGTCAGATTTGATTTTAACTGTTTATTTTTACTTAAGATATTAACGTATTAATGTTAAGATATTAATATATGTAAATGTTAATAAGAGGGTAGAAAAGGGTTAGGGTTGAGAGACGAAAAGTTATTTTAGAGATAATTACGATTTCTCTTTTTAAGATGACTATAAAAATATAGTATTTGTTTTACAATAAAGTCGTTTTGTAAGTGTATGAGATCTTCGGGAACGTGTAAGTATATTCTAACATTGAACACTTTTGTTCCTTTATTTCTCATTATAAAGATCCACTATTAAGAAAACCATGTTTTTGGTCTTCTATTGAGATATGTGTAATAAATAATCTTTCTATTGTTATATGAGTACCCTAATTCCTTTTCCAACTTCTTGACCGCAGTCTTTCCTTGTCCTTGCTCCGTCGACCTCTCTCAACGTCGTCGTCCTGACAGTGGATGTCTTCGTCCACTGGACGATTCCACTCATTTTAGGTCCGTAGGAGTCTGGAACGAAGGAGACTCGTATTAAGTACAAGATCCATCCGTTACCCAGTGTCCCTTATAGGACGAGGTCGACTTACGGAGCTCTTGTTAAGTGGTCCGATTGAAGTTTCCTCGTGTCCGTCATATAAGTAAAAATCGTCGACTATATTGTTTAGTGTGTTAGAACCACCGGATTTTGTCGTATTTAGATAAGATATTATCAAGACCTCCGGTCTTCACCACGTAGTCAAATGTGACCTGACTTTATTGTCAGATTCTTCTCAGGACTCGGTGACTTTTCTTAACCAAGGACGGAGATGGTCGGAGACTACCGACGACCGTAGGAAACCGAATATTAGTGTTTTGAGGTTAGAGACGGAGACACCAGTGTAGTGGAAGAAGAGTACTTTGGAGGGAGACGGTGAACCCTATTAGGTCTTTTTAGATGGCAGATTTCTACCATCTAATAATGGAATTAGATCTGGGTTGATGTTCAGGAAAAAACGGTATTTCATTGTAAGGGTCCTAGGGTCGCAATCCTAGTGGAGTTATAGAAACCCTCCGATAAAAAATCGGATGATGTCCATCTTTCTCTCAGTCCCACAATTGAAGTTTTCTGTCTGATCGGGTTTCAGCCTTCGTTAGTTCTACAGGAAGTTATCCATCTACTTATTTGACACCATTCAAATGTTACCTTATAGTAGATGTTATTTTTTCTCTCCTCGACAATTCGGTGTTTTCCTGTACATCCTTTAAATTTTCCTTTACCAATGTACTTTCTTGGGTCAGACTTTTACAATATGTCACATACTAAGGCTGGTATTGTGTAAGATCCATTTCCTTTTTGATGTCTCTGCCATTTTTCTAGTCTTCAAATGTCCACGAGATTCCCCCCTCCCACCATCAACCTTTTTATTAATCCATTCGTGTCCTATAAAGATCCTGTCATTTTGATAAGACACATTGTGTCATTTTGACCTACGTACCGTAATACGTCAATTTTTTTAAGTTTTTGACATTGTGTTTCTCATTTAGGACTACATTTGTGACCTGAAGTCAACTGGTATTACATAATTAAAACCAAGTAATCAACATTGTTTCCGTGGTATATTAACGTTCTACAATTATTCTCCCCTTCGTCACCAGTACCCCTCTCTACCCCTATATATTCTGGAGAGACATGAAAGACAAGTTGAGAAGGTATTGGACTTTGACGAGATTCTTTCAGATAATCGAAAAAAAATTTATTTTCGTACACGAACCGTCGTTGTTATTATTATCATTTGTGGCACAGAGTTTCAGTTTAGTAATATCGTCGGTTAGGTCCAGAAGGGACTAAGACTACCTTGTGACCTGTTTGGTCACTTAATTAGTGATACATATTATAATCCTCTTCTTTATGTACTTATTGGTATCTAATATTTATTAGTTTCACATGATAGTAAATACTTGTATCTTTTACTAAACTTATCGTTTATTTGACAAAAAGGACTGGGAAGAGAGTAAGGGTTTATATGTTACACATGTCCATTATTTTGTCTACGTTTATAAAATAAAAAAGGGAAGGGGTCGAACGGAGAACCTCTTCACAATTTTTGTTCTCCTCTTAATTTCTGAACTTGTAATCTGGACTTTAGTATTTTGAGGATCTTGTTTTGTACCCACCAATCTAGGAACTACCAATCCTACCAATCTAGGTATCCAACAATCCAGAACCACTACTAAAAAAATCTAAACCGTAGTTTCCGTTTCCGTTGTCTTCGTTTTAATTCATTTACTCTGATGTAGTATTTTCGAAGACGTACCGTTTGATTAGGTAGTTGTTTTACTTTTCCGTTAGATGATTTACTTTCTTTTGTAAACGTTTGGTATATGACTATTCTCCAATTATAGATTATATATATATATTTGATTTAGTTGAGTTTTCCTTTTTTTTACACTCATTTTGTTGCCCGTCTCCACTCACACCGATTGTACTGTTTCATTTTTCTGGGATTCCAGTGAGAAGGACACCCGTGTTTTTTTTAATGTTAATGAATGTTGATAGTTACTATTTATGGATTTCTGGATCGTCTTTTCTAAAAGTTGTTGACTTCTCGGTGTACTCTACTGATCCTCCTTGTCTCTGTGTCATGTTAGTTCTGGTGTGTGGGTTTCTTTCTCCTATTGGTGTTATTTCTCTAAGAGAGGTTTCTCACTTTCCAGAGTCGGTGTGTAACCCAAGAGTTCGGACTCTCAGGAGGTGGTCCTTTTATTCATATGGGTCCTACAGTCTGAAACTTCCGGTCGTCCCGAATTCATACCCTCTCGACCGTCCGGTATCCTTTCTCTGAGATGAGAATTCCCTACATGTGTTTGTTTTAGAGTGTACGAGACTCAAGAAGATCACGTGTCCTTCAGTAAACTTTCCTAGGACCCAGTCTGGGTTAACGTGTGGTTGTTAGGTTATGAGTGATGTGTGTCGTCCCTGACCATCGTCAATCAGTCACTGGTCCGGGTGGATGGTCGTGTGGGTTACATGTGTCGGGACGGTGTTGTCTTCACTGGGAACTCGGGTATAACCCCGTTAGGATCTCGTATGTCGAGACTACTGGTCTCCCTTCACTCGACGATACGGTGTATTCTGTAGAGGATATATGCCGGTTAAGAGGTTCTAGTCCTTCGTATTCTTTGGACGGGTTATGATATTTCTTTGTTTCTGTTAATCCATTTTATTCTGTCTCCTTATACAAAGTTTATTTCCTTATTCCGTTTTGGAATCTTTTTATTGATTTGTTTCACCTCTATTTGTTAGATAGGTTATTTCTCAATTTCTATTACCAGTATTTCTACGAGTTACTTAAGTTCTCTTCCTACCTGCTTTTGTTCCCCTTAAAATTGATTTTCAACCTTTTGTATTTCTTCTTAGTTTGTCTACTTTAGTTTGTTTGACTTTAAAAATTTTTCGTTACCTTCCTTGGTTGTCATTTACTATGTTTCCTTACCTAGGCACTTGACCTTCTGTTTTATTACCTTTAATGGATTCGTTTTACCTTTTTTCTTCTTCTTTTCTTAAAAATTTTTTATTTCCATCAAATTCTTTATAGACTCTGTTTTTTATTTCGTGTGATAGTAAATGTAATATCTCCAGGGTCTTCCTCTTCTCTTTTTCTCCGTCTCTTGACGAAACTTATTTATCGTCTTTATTTATCCCAAAGAAAAGGGATTGGACCCCTTTCTTTGTCTGTAGGTCCAGGTCCTTCGTGTTTCTCAACGTTTGTTCTATCTTGGTTTCTACAAGTGTTGTTCTATGTGACATTAATTTTACAGTTTTTAATTCATATTTCTCTCTGGAATTTTCGTCGTACTCTCTTTGTTGATCATCCATTTTCTCTTGAGGGTATACTGGTAGTCGACTAAAATGTCGTCTTTGAAACGTCCGGTCTTCCTTGACCGTGTTATACCAGTTTCACTACTTTTTGGATGTTTTTTCTTACACATACAAGTCAGTGATTCAACACAGACTGAGAAACGTTGGGGGATTTGACCCCGAAAGGTCCGAGGGGACGGGTACCTTAAAGGGTCCGTTCTTATGACCTTACCCAACGGTAAAGAAACGTATAGTTCCGATAGTAAGTCTAAACTTCCTCTATATCCTAAAAAATGTCTGTTCGTTTTCGAATCTAGTCGTGGTGGCTTGACCGAAATGTTATATACAATTTCACTAAAGAGATTTACTTTTCTGGTGATACTTTTTATACTTTTAATATTTTCCTTTTTTTTTGGAGTATCCATTGTCTTTGTCATTCACATCATCTATTTAGGGAATATTTCAATCATCCTTCCAATTTTCGGTTTTTATTATTTCTTATTACATAGTGTTTTTCATAAATTCCCTTTGTATTTTGTTTTTCTACGTTTTATATTACAGTTTCTATAATTTGTACCTTCCACTTATTTTGCATCTCAACAATTTCCGTAAACCTATAGTTGAATTTGATATAATTTTTTAAAAATTATGTGTAATTCGAAATATATATATATATGTGTGTGTATATACATATATCAATATCTCTGTCTATATCAATACATATATCTAGTGTACGATCCACTGTTTTATTCAGTTATTTATATTCTGATTCCGAAAAAAGTTCGTTGGAAAGACGGGTGTTGTGACTCTGATCTTTAATTTACATTCTTTTTTTGACCTTTTTTGTGTTCGTGTACTTCGGATTTGTTATACGATGATTTGTTGGTTACCCAGTGACTTCCTGAGTTTCTTTTTTAAAATCTTTAGGGACCTCTGGTTACTTTTACCTTTGTGATCTTAGGTTTTAGATGTCTACGTCGTTTTCGTCATGATTTACCCTTCCAATATCGTTGTGTTCCTTTGTTCTTTTGAGAGTTTATACGATAGATTTCCTGGAACAAGGATTTCCTTCGTTTTTTATTTATTTATTTACTTCTTCTTCTTCTTTGTTTTGGGTTTCAAACGTCTTCTTTCTATATTATTACTAGTCTTGTTTTTATGTATTTTACCTCTGGTTTTTTCGTTGTCCTTTTTTTTTTACTTTGATTCTGGACCAAGAAACTTTCCTAACGACAACTATAACTCAGTATTCAGTACAGGTTGAGAACACTGGGGTACCTGACATCGGGAGGTCCGAGGAGATAGGTACCTTAGAGGATCCGTTTTTAGGACCTTATCTAACGGTGAAGGAAGAGGTAACTTTTCTAGTTGTTTAAACTATTTAGAAATCGGTTTGAGTAGTTCTTTCTTTTTCTTTCCCTAGTTCGTTTATTCAGATTTACTTTCTCTTCACTGTTGGTTTTGATGTTTTTATGTTTCATAGTGTTCTTTAATGATACTTCTCAATATGTAGTTATTTTACCTGTTGGGTCTTCATTACCTATTTAAGGATAGGATAATGATCTTTGTATGATAGAAACTTCTGAGTTTATTCCTTCTTTGTCTTTTAGACTTATCTGACTAACGGTTATTATATATGGTCATTAGAAAAAATTGATGGGTTTTATTTTCAAGTCCGAAGTGTTCATTTAAAATCACTTTTAAGTATATTGTGGATTGTGTATAGAACAAACTGGTTCAGGTTTTTTAACTTCTCCCTCCTTGTGACGACTTGAGTAAGATACTCCGGTCGTAGTGGGACTGTCTGTAGTGTGTGTTTTTTTCTTATAATGTTCGGTTATAGTGACTACTTGTATCTATGTTTTTTTGGAAGTTGTTTTATAATTGTTTGGTTAAGTGTTATGTTATTTTTCTAAGGGACTATCGAGTCAACCATTTCTTAGGTACATGTTACGTCCTCTGGGGATAAGTTAAGGATCCAGCCTTTTTAGGCGACCTCTTCCCTATCCGATAGGTGATGTCATAAGAACCCGAAGGGAACACCGAGTCGACCATTTCTTAGACAGGTGTTACACTTTCTGGACCCAAGTTAGGGACCGAACCCTTCTAGGGGATCTCTTCCTTTTCTGATGGGTGAGGTCATAAGGTCGGATCTCTTAAGGTACCTAAAATATCAGGTGCCTCAGTGTGTCTCAGTCTGTGTTGACTTACTGAAAGTAAAGTGAAACACTAGTTCACCCTAAATGGGGTCTTTATAGGTGTTTGAGTTGTCCTATGTACTGTAATTGTTTAATTTATTGTGTAATTTTTATTATACTGTTCGGGTGTCGGTCGTATTATGAGTTGTCACTTTTCGATATTTATGAAGGAGATTATAGTCCTGTTTTGTACCTAACGGATGAGAGGGGTGAAGATAAGTTGTATCATAACGTTCAAGTTAAGTGTCGTTGGTCCGTTTTATATTCTGTAGGTTTTACCTTTCCTTCTTCATAATCTAACCACGTTTGCATCAACACCAAAACGTAACGACGTGAAACGGTAAACTATAACCTTATGTAAGAATTTATTTACATCAATATAACATGTAGTAAAATTACGTGTAAAGAAGGAAATACAAAAAACGGTTACTTAATAATGAACGACAAATAAAATATAAAATCTGATACTTTTACAACGAATTGAACACCGAGTCGACCATTTCTTATACGGACGTTGTGCCCTCTGGACCCAAACTAGGGACCCAACCCTTCTAGGATACCTCTTCCCTTTCCGATGGGTGAGGTCATTAGACCGGACCTCTTAAGGTACCTGACATATCAGGTACCCCAACGTTTCTCAGTCTGTGTTGACTCACTGAAAGTACCTTTACAATATGTTTTTCGTTTAATCTCGCCAAAAGAATAAGTTGAAGTTTTACCCAGTATTTCGTCGTCTCTGTTGAACGTAGTAGTCGTTGTGTAAACCGGGTCCTGACGATTACTTACATGTCATGTCACAACCAAGTTCTTCAAAACGTTTCCTCTGTTCCCGGAACTTCAACTCACGTATTATAGGTCGGTAGCCTTAAACTGTTACTGGTTACCTCTCGTAGGGGTTTCCACTTTCACTTTCACTTTCAGCGAGTCAGTACAGTCTGAGAAACGTCAGGGAACTTGATACGTCAGGTACCTTAAGAGGTCCGGTCTTATGACCGTACCCATCGATAAGGGAAGAGGTCCTCTAGAAGGGTCGGGTCCCTAGTTTGGGTTCAGAGGGTGTGACGTCCGCCTAAGAAATGGTCGACTCGATGGTCCCTTCGGGACCATTCTGCACTCTCATAGTAGCTTTGACTAGGAGAATGTTGATGTATTCTTCAACGGGTTCTTGAGTTGTAACTGGTAAGATACCAGTGATCCGTAAACTTCGTCTAACCTTTCCATTTAGATTGGTCGGGTAGGATTTCCTCTAGTCAGGACCCACAAGTAACTATCCTGACTAAAACTTCGACTTTGAGATTATGAAACCGGTGGACTACGCTTCTCAGCTGAGTAAACTTTTCTGGGACTACGACCCTTTCTAACTCCCGTCCTCCTCTCGCCCTACTGTCTCCCACTCTACCGACCTACCATAGTGACTGAGTTACCTGTACCTCTTGTTTATTAAAGTTCTAAACATACCTTTATGTTTTTTGGAGCTTATCGGTTTCGTTAGAACTCTTTCTTCTTACCTTGACCTCCTTAGTTGAACGGACTGAAGTCCGAGATGATGTTTCGGTGTCAGTAGTTCTGTCATACCATGACCGTGTTTCTGTCTGTATATCTAGTTACCTTGTTTTATCTTTCGGGTCTCTATTTAGGTGTGTGTATACCTGTGGAATAGAAACTGTTTCCTCCGTTCTTATATGTTACCTCATTTCTGTTAGAGAAATTGTTCACCACGACCCTTTTGACCAGTTGGTGAACATTTTCTTACTTTGATCTAGTGAAAGATTGTGGTATGTGTTTTTATTTGAGTTTTACCCAATTTCTAGATTTACATTCTAGTCTTTGATATTTTGAGGATCTCCTCTTGTATCCTTTTGTGAGAGGCTGTATTTAGTGTCGTCCTAGGAGATACTGGGTGGATGGTCTTATAACCTTTATTTTCGTTTTTATTTGTTTACCCTAGATTAATTTTAATTTTCGAAGACGTGTTGTTTCCTTTGATATTTGTTCCACTTTTCTGTCGGAAGTCTTACCCTCTTTTATTATCGTTTACTTCGTTACTGTTTGTTGATTAGAGTTTTTATATGTTCGTTGAGTACGTCGAGTTAAGGTCTTTTTATTTGTTGTGTTACTTATTTACCCGGTTTCTTGATTTGTCTGTAAAGAGGTTTCTTCTATGTCTACCGATTGGTTTGTGTACTTTTATACGAGTTGTAGTGAGTAATAATCTCTTTACGTTTAGTTTTAGTGTTACTCCATGGTAAAGTGTGGTCAGTCTTACCGACGCTAGGTTTTCAGATGTTCGTTATTTATGACCTCTCCCACACCTCTTTTCCCTTGGGAGAATGTGACAACCACCCTTACGTTTGATCATGTCGGTGATACCTCTTGTCTCACCTCTAAGGAATTTTTTTGACCTTTATCTCGACGACACACTGGGTCGTTAGGGTGAAGAGACCCATATGTATGACTCCTTTGGTCTTACCTTTGTCTGCACATGGGGTTACAAGTAGCGTCGTGACAAATATTATCGGTCCTGTACCTTCGTTGGATCTACAGGTAGTCGTCTACTTACCTATTCTTTCGACACCATGTATATGTGTTACCTCATAATGAGTCGGTAATTCTTCTTATGTAAACTTAGTCAAGATTACTCCACCTACTTTGACCTCGGATAATATGTCTCACTTCATTCGGTCTTTCTTTTTGTGGTTATGTCATATGATTACGCATATATACCTTAAATCTTTCTGCCATTGCTATTGGGACATACGTTCTGTCTTTTTCTCTGTGTCTACATATCTTGTAAGGAAACCTGAGACATCCTCTCCCTCTCCCACCCTACTAAACCCTCTTACCGTAACTTTGTACGTATAGTATATTCTGTGCTTAGTGGTCAGATCCAAGTTACGTCCTATGTCCTACGAACCCCGACCACGTGACCCTACTGGGTCTCCATCCCTTCCCCCAAGGACTACCTCTTGTGCACATGTGGACACCACCTAAGTACAACTGCATACCGTTGTGGTTATGTTATAACATTTCATTTCATTAATCGGAGGTTAATTTTATTTATTTAAATCTAAATTTTTTACTAACATTATTTTTTATTTTATTTTACAACATTTTTTTTATTTATATCGTATTCCCTTCACCAGTCATATTAATACTATTGAAACGTACATCTGTCTAATGATATCTAATGATCTTAATTTTACTATAAAAGTATTGTATACGTTTACAGTAACTGATACATTATGTGGATGTTGATTGTATTATCACATGTAGTTGTTATAAAGTTAAAAATTTTTACCCGTCTCCTAGACTTATTTATAAAAAGATTTCTGTATGTTTACCGGTTGTCCATATACTTTTCTACGAGTTGTAGTGATTAGTAATCCATTTACGTTTAGTTTTGGTGCCTCTATATAGGGAAGTGTAGACCATCCAACTGAGAGTAGTTTTTCTGTTTAATGCCACAACCACACCTATAATACTTTTCCTTTGGAACACGTCACAACCATCTTTACATATAAATACGTCGTTTATACCTTTTGTCAAACTTCAAAGGAGTTTTTTATCTTGATGGTATACTAGGTCGTTAAGGTGAAGTTTAAGTAAATATACTTCTTTCACTTTTGTGATTGATTTTTTCTATATATGTGTGGGTACAAGTTACGTCGTAATAAATATTATTGGTTCTGTGTCTTTGTCGGTTTTAGGTGGATGTCTACTTACGTATTTCTTTTACACCACACATATATATGTGTGATGTTATATATATGTTTATACATAAACGTATGTATGTATATGTACGTACTAATAATCAGTAAGTATATTTTACTTTGGAACGGTAAATACTATTGTACCTATCTGGGACTCTAGTAATACGATTTACTTTATTCAGTCTTTCTTTTTCTATTTGTGAGATTCTAAAGTGAATATACACTTTACGTTTTGTTTTAAAATTTTTTATTATTTTTATTTTGGTTCAAGTACCTATGTCTCAACCTGGTATTCTTTCCGACTCGTGGTTTCTTAAACTTAACACCGTGATCTCTTCTAAGAACTTGTCGTTCCTCTAGTTTGGTCAGTTAGGATTTCCTTTAATCGGGACTTATAAGTAACATTATAGACTACGACTTCGAGGTTATGAAACCTGTGGACTACACTTCTCGACTGTATGACCTTTTCTGGGACTACGACCCTTTATAACTCCCGTCCTCCTCTTCCCCACTGTCCCTTACTCTACCAACCTACCGTAGTGACTGAGTTACCTGTACTCAAACTCGTTTAAGGCCCTCTGTCACCTCCTGTCCTTTTGATCCGTACGACGTCAGATACCCAACGTTTCTCAACCTGTACTGAATCGTTGACTTGTGCCTATGTCTGTCGTCTAAAACCAAGGGACTCCATCCCCCTCCTCGCTGTCCACTTCACCTACTTCCCCTAGTTTTCCATGTTTAAAGGTCAATATTCCACTTATTTGGTATCCCTACATTACGTGTCACTGTTCTCAATTGGTATGATATAACATAGAAAATTTCATCAATTTATACGTATAGAACTTTCAAGAGTAGTGTTCTTTTTCTTAATGAACATTGACACACACCACTACCTAAATAACACCACCGGTACAGGTTATTTATGATTACAATTTAACAAGGTAATATGTGTACTTTAACTATATTAAAATATAGTTAATATAGAGTGACTTTTTTCACTCTTCCTGGTTTTCCGTCTACTTTTATTACCTACTTTATTACTTACCTTTACCTGAACTCTTTAAATGTTTAGTATGGAAGTAAGGGGTTTGATTAACAAGAAATTTTTAGGTGGAACGGGGTGGGTTATAGTCCTCTTTTTATAGTAGGAGAGTCAAACGTGTACTTGGACCCTTATGTAATTGTTCTAATACCGTGACGTACTATATTGTACACGTGAGGGTTATATTCCGGTGTGACTGTCGTGGAGAAAGTCTTCGGTTCCCTCCGTCAGAACTTTAATCCTTTTAAGGTAGGTTATTAGTGAAGATTCCTAACTAAACAGGGTCGTGTAAAAACGTCGACTTTAAAATCGTCTGTGAATAAGATTCGGACGTTGTACGAGTGAATAAAGTTTTACTGTGACGTCAAAGTTTATATAGTCTTGTGACAACGACTATACACACGACTATACACCGTCTTGTGTATAGTCGGTGTACACACATCCGACTCATTAATATGAAATGGTTAGTCTTTGGGAGTAATTAATCATATCTTATAAAAGTTTCCATTGGGGTCTTGAGTAGGGGCTTCTTTTATAAGAAAGAGTCTGAAGAGATACGTTTCATACAATACATGTTTACTCTAAGTCGTATAAAAGATGTGTCAGGTCCAGTCTACTCTTAGAAACTCGGGAATGTGAAACGATAAAGTAATTTTAGGACGGTTAAGTTTCTTTCATCGTGTCAGAGTTCCCTTCCTTTTGTTCACGTCCCAAGGATGACGTCTGATAAGACTGTAAGATAGAGGACACGGATGCCACACAATACTCTTTATATAAACGTCTTAGTGTGTGGTTCTTTATGATAAAAGACAAAAGAGTAAATTAAGAGACCTCAATAATACACGTAAAGAACTTAGGACCGAAGGAACACTAGACGGACAGGATATCTGTTTACGTTCTTGGTGGTTGGGGACTAAAGTAGTGAACGGGGTCTCTGAGTTTTGGTCGGAACGGTTGTGTATTGATTCGTTAGAGAACAAATAGAATGAAAAGTGTGACACGTTGATTATTTATAGATAAAAAATTTTGAGAGGAGTAAAGGATTGTAGTAATAAGGTTGTGAAGACTCTCATAGACTTTATGGTCTTTTTGTAAGGAAAAGGTACCAGGTTAATAGTCTTTTTAAATCTAATATATAACCCAAAAAAAACCGGTTTGGCTATGAAGTTTACGATCCACAGTGAACAAATGTTCGTGTCTCTAAAGGACCAGATAGTGTCTTTTTACTGTGGGGTGAGGTCATAAGAACGGACCTCTTAGGGTACCTGACTCCTCGGACCACCCGATGTCAGGTGTCCCAGCGTTTCTCAGCCTGTGCTGACTCACTGAAGTGAAGTGAACGGAATTCGTACTCGTTATTGCACTCTTCTGCGACGAAACACTAAGATTTACATCAGCACCCCGACGGTCTACGTGACCGAGGTCAAGAGAGTTATCGGCATTTACTTATCGTCACTTGTTTTTCCTCTACCCACACTGCCAGGTCAAAGACAAGTAGGACCTGACCACTCACTTTCACAATCAACGAGTCAGTACAGACTGAGGAACGTTGGGGTACGACATCGGGAGGCCCGAGGAGAAAGGAACTTTAAGAGATCAGTTCTCATGACCTCACCCCTCGGTTAGAGAAGAGGTCCCCTAGACGGGATGGGTCCCTAACTTGGACCCAGATGATGTACCGTCCGTCTAAGAAGTGGTAGTCAGACTCGGTGGTCCCTTCGACGAATTAGTCTTACCAATCCCCTTGTTACTCGGAGCGAGACGCCTGGGCGATAGACGTGACCCCCGTAGATAAAGAGCGAAGTCCAGAATTTCATGATGTTCAAATCAGAAACGAATATGAGGATACGTTTCATAAACCCACCGGTTGTCAGTTGGTTATCTAAAAGAGGGCTTCCGAAACAAAGGTAAGTAAGGGGTAAGTCTTCATAAATAATGGATGATGGACGGGTAAGATCCGTCACTCCTTTCTCGTCATTTGTTCTGTCCGTACAGGAAGTAGGTCATACAAGACTTTTCGTCTTCGGAGGACGACGGGTGTGGTAGCGACGACAATCTTAGAAGGGATTAGACAGTATACAGATGTGAGAGAAGGGTCGATTTTATGGTTCCCGTATTAAGGACAGTGACCTTTTCACTGACCGAACTTTGAGAAGAAATCTTCCGAAAACCTTAAAACACTCGATACGACGTGTGTCTGCGAGAGGAAGTCATTCAGTATGTCCGGTCTTGTGACATAGTTATAAATACGACACTCGAGGAAAGGAAGGGGTCGTGGGTGGTTAGAGTCCTTCACAAAGACATATTGGTGAATTTAGTCAATGATGAAACCCGAACGAAAGTTCCTCCAAGATTACCTCTAAGGTCTTGATCCACTAGTTTAAAGTGATATACCTATCTGTAAGTCCGAAAGGGATTAAATGTCTTACTTGTAGTAGGGATACTGAACCAATAAAGAGGGAGAAGTATCCGAATACTAACCGTTACTGATTAATCCTATAGTTAAATCCTACTCCCTTCTCAAGATGTTCTACGTATTGGGAACGACAAAACGGATTATCTGTGTGTGTTAAGGAGAGTAAACCATAATGTTGTATCCTGTAACATAGTTATTAAGTGTGAAAGGGTATTTTCTGTCGTACATGAACTTCGATCTGATGTATTTTTATTTCGATGGTTTCTGAAGGGACCACCAGGTCACCAATTCTTAGGAGGACCATTACGTCCCCTGTGACTAAGCTAGGGACCAAACCCTTCTAGGGTGTACAGAGTCTCGTTGATTCGGTACCCGGTGTTGAGGACTTCGCACGTGTAGTGTTCCTTCTCGCCAGGGGTGAGTGCCGTTGATCCCTTTCGGAGACACGTCATTGTTCCTGGGTGGTGTCGGTTTTGTATATATTTATTTATTTAGAAATTTTATATAAAGTTTTTTTAGTTTGATGATTATAAAACCATAGGAAGAATTAATTGTTTTTTAACTTTTGTCGGGATGACAGGTAGATCCCATCTTACGTACTACACCTAAAGACGTTCACCTTTTGATATGTCGTTATTCTTACTTGTTTGATGTTGACGTGAGGTACTATACCTATTTAAAGTGTTGGTTTTACAACTCGTTATCTTTGATCTGGGGTTTCTTATGGTATTACTTAGGGTAATATCTTTCAACTTCACACGTCTCTATCTTGATTAGTTAGATATCAGAATGTACAATATTGTCAACAATGGGTACCACCCTCTATCCCTCGTCTCTGACCTTCCCAAAGAACTAGACTTTCGACCAACGTCTCTACTCGAGAAATTTTTTTTTTTTTTTTTACATCAAGTGATGTACGTAAAACACAGAGTCATCTGTTTTATTTGGTAGTAATTTATTAGTGTTTAAAAATTAGACAAAGTACACTATGTTATAGTGAGTGTCTTCTTTTAGTAAGTGTCTACGTTTTCTAAAGAGTATTGTGATGGGTTTATTGAATCCTGTAGACACGGTACTTTAATTTGGAAACGATGACTGATTTTCAGTCACTGACACTGATGGTTTTCGGAAATACCATTATCAGTTCTTTTGTCTTTTCAACCTACCCTACTTTTAATTACCTTTTCATCTCCGTTAAAAGTAACGTGGATATGTTTTTTAATTTTTAAGGATCTAATTGTTAAATTCATCGATGATTGATATTTTGAGTCTATTAGATGGTATGTAATGGGTAATTAAGATTGTAGTTTTTATTTAAATTTCTTACTATAGAAACGTACTTGATAATATTTTCTTAAAGTAGTTAAAGATGTCGATTTATTTTTTTTGGTCGAAAGTCTTGAAACGATCTATGTTCCTCTTCCCTGATTTTCTTGTGTTACTCTCCTTCCCAACTGTGATCTTGTCCGATGACCCTAAGATTGTGACACTCTCGGGTACCAGAGACCGGTGAAACGGACGGTACACCGAGGAAGGTGGTTTCTGTTAAATACAAGGTTTAGAGGGATTCGTGAAAATAGAAGGTTTTAGTAATACAACAGATTACAGTTCACCAGGGAGAAGAAACGTACGTAGGGGGTGAGGGTCGATGGACTGTAAGGAACATTAAAGTTCTGGGATGAACTGAAAGACTTTTAAAGGGGATTGAAAGTGTAAAGAGGAGAGTGAGACAATCTTACGTGCTGAGAGGGAAAGTACGGGTGTGAGACGGGGTATGTGTAATAACAATGTGGGGAAACTCTTGTGAATGTCCTGAATAAAAATACGAACGGAACAAGGGTCTGGTCATTTTACCCTTGGTCGTCCGGAGAGACTGAGTAGAACGTAGACACAGTGAATCATGTCACGGGTACAGTGGTTCATGTGGGGTCTGTGTCGACTACGAGTCGTTTATTAAGAAGTCACTTGGACAGTAGTCTTACGATAAGTTGGTTTTTAGATCGGAAGACGAGTTTAGTTTGGTGGTATAGTCTCGTGTACGTAAATTATCCTAAATCTCCTTTCAAATTCTCTAAGACCCACAAAATTTTAGAGTAGGGTCTCAATTCGTACGACTACTCAAGAAACTGTGTGTAGGTAGTCAATTCCTACTACTCATCTTGACTTTGGGGGTGTTCTTTATTGAAATACAGTGAACAGTGTTGTTTTATATATCGGATTCTCTAAACTCCGTATAACATCTTATGTTTTGTCGAGACGTAAGGACTGTCAGGACCCTACGTCCAATCTTGGTTTTTGTGGAGTAAAAAGAAAGACTAAATTCGGACAAAGGGTCAGGGTAGACAGTGGGGATGGGTATCTGTTAGTAAAATTCTGGCTTCATGCTGACACACAAGACCTTTTTACATATCCCAACAAAACACAGGTACACAAAAATGAAATGTATTTAATATTGAACACCACGTATATATAAGTATATCTCTCTATGTATATACGTGTATATGAATTCAAAAAAAGGTGAGATGAGTCACGAAATTCCGGATGGGAGTAGATTGTCGTAGTGATTAATGTATCGTGTGTCCCAACGTCGATCGTGTAAGATAAAAGGACAATGGTAGTTGGTGAAAGATGGTAGAGGGTTGTGGCGTTCATTATGATGCCATTGCTAGGAGTTTGTACAGGAGGTCTTTTGTATACATCTGTAAAATGGTTCTATATAGCGGTCCTCGTCTTGACGATACAGTGTAAAAATGTGTGAAGGAACCTGATTCCCGGCGGACACGGACGGATATGACGGTGGTAGTCACGTTTTCCCGGATTCTTACGGATGTACAGGTGTAGTGGTAGTTGTGAACCATCATGGGTCTAAATTGTCAAAATCACTTTGTATTAACTACATATTATTTTACATGAACCTTATAAGTTACCATCTTTAAAATTTTATACATATGTACACTAAGATATAGTTCTATTACTTAGTGAGAGTCATCATCAGAGTACTGGATAACAACAGACTAAAAATAAACTAAAAACGTGACTACTAAGAATAATAAAATAGAATAATAAGGAACTCAAAGTGAACAAGAAAAATATCATGTAATTCAGTTTCAAAAACGAACTTCTAGAAAAGGAGATTTTATTCACAAATCTTTCAGTCTGAAGTAGAAGTCATGACAAAATCTTTGTTGGGTGTTAAATACCATAGGACCCAAAGGTGAATTTCACATAGTGAATAAAAGGTTTATAACCCCCGAGAAGTCTATCGACAGACGTTAACTAATGACGAAGGTAAATTAATACTAATTTCTTGTATGAAACATAATGAACTTAGAAACATTTAAATATTTCTGAATACAATACCAGACCAGATACAAAATAGAACTATTTACAAGATACACGTAAACTTTTCTGACACAAAAGAGGACAACAATCAAACTCACAAGACATTTTCGATTAATCCTGATCAACCAACTAATTCGTCAAATTCTCGAAATTAAGGAATGACGGAGAGATAAACAAGATAGTGCATGACTTTCTGTAGAACTTTAAATGTTGATATTTAAAACGAGATAAAGAGGAACGTAAAGACAAAAACGAAGTGCATGAAACTTTAAGACAATGACTTACGTATTTATAAGTCCTAGCAATATAGGAAAACTACTTTACTGGGGGAATAGTAAGTGTTTTATAGGAGAAATAAGGACTACTATCAAATTGGACTTTAGAAGCAGTCTGTATTTATATCGTTCAGGTCGAAAGAAACATAATGACACTCGTACCAAATAGACAGAAAATATGGTGATTGTAAATTTCACTAATAATTATCCTAACTTAATTTAGCTAATAGAACGTTAAACAAAAGGTAAACAAGACCAGAAACCAAAGAAAAAGACGGAAAAAAACCTATTTAACTCATAAAGAAATGTTAAGGTGAAACAGAAAAAAGTGACGAGCACCAAACATTCAGTAGTGAGATACAATACAATAAAATCACTAACGAACTTCCAAATGTCGTATGTAGAAATTGAGTAGTTCAGACGGAGGTTCATTATAACAGGATAAAGTACTTATTATGTGCAGATAAAGAGAGAAGGATCCAAAAACGAAACAACGGTCCTCGGCGTAATCCGTAATGACTGTTTTACCTCCGTGTCAGGGGTCGGTGAAGAGGAGTAAGGTGTCCGTGCCTAGGACCCTACTTCCTCAATCCGGAATATTAAGACTGAACAGAAAAGGAGAAGAGTCGACTCAACTGACTTTTGCCAGTTTAATTCCAGGAATAACAAGAACGCTCCTCGTACTCTTCCGTGTTTCGGAAGACGTCGTAACGGGTCTTTTATTAAGTATTTCAATTAGGAACTGTAAACAAGTTCCTGAAAAACCTCTTCCGCTACCGTGGGGTGAGGTCATGAGAACGGACCTTTTAGGGTACCTGTCTCCTCGGACCATCCGACGCCAGGTATCCCAGCGTTTCTCAGCCTATGTTGACTCACTGAAGGGAAAGTTAAAAGTGAAAGTACGAAACCTCTTCCTTTACCGTTGGGTGAGGTCACAAGAACGGACCTCTTAGGGTCCCTGTCCCCTGGGACCACCCAACGGTAGATACCCCAGTGTGTCTCAGCCTGTGCTGACTTCACTGAATCGTCGTCGTCGTCGTTCCTGAAAATGTTTTCTCACAAGGTCCTATTCTTGTATCCGACATCGAACTCCGGTACCCTCCCTAACTATAGACTTCGGATAAACACTCCTCTTACAAATACCGTTTCCTCAAATGACTTAAATCCCGAATCTTTATTAATTTTGTCAATCTTCAATTTCTAAATTCCTTACAACATTTCAATCGTATAAAATGATATCGAATACCTTCAATCCTTAAAAATCTCTGTGATATCGATCTTCGGAAAAATTCTCTTTCACTCTAGTCCTACAATCCCCGTTTGTCCTAAATCCTTCTCTTCATCATTTGACCTGGTAAGTCCATACTGGATTTAGTTTAGGGAATACTAATATGTCACCTTCACTCTTTATCTAAATTCCCGGATCTAAACCATCTATCTCACGGACTACTTGATACCTTACTCCAAACACTGTAACATATCCTCTTTACCTAGTTCTGATAGGGGTCCCTTTTCTTTACGTTTTTTCGTTTTACCGACAGATCCCTCTGGAATGTTTATCGACACTTTTCTTCTCTCCGCTTTTCGTTTCCTCTTTTCCTTTCTGTATTCGTAGACTTACGTCTCAAGGTTTCTTATTGTTCTTCTCTATTCTTTCAGAAGAAGTCACTAGTTACGTTTCTTTATCTCCTTTTGTTGTCTTACCCTTTCTGATCTCTAGAGAAGTTCTTTTAATCTCTATGATTCCCTTGTAAAGTACGTTTCTACGCGAACTATTTCCTGTCTTTACCAGAACTGGATTGTCTTCGTCTTCTATAATTCTTCTCCACCGTTCTTATGTACCTTCTTGACATGTTTTTTCTAGAAGTACTGGGTCTATTAGTACTACTACACTGGTGATTAGATCTCGGTCTGTAGAACCTTACACTTCAGTTCACCCGGATTCTTTCGTAGTGATACTTGTTTCGATCACCTCCACTACCTTNGTTCCGACGTATAACAGTGGGACGAATAAATTGAATATACGTCTCATGTAGTACTCTTTGAGGCCTGACCTTCTTTGTGTTCGACCTTAGTTCTAACGGTCCTCTTTATAGTTAGTGGAGTCTATACGTCTACTGTGGTGGGAATACCGTCTTTCATTTCTCCTCGATTTTTCGGAGTACTACTTTCACTTTCTTCTCTCGCTTTTTCAACCGAATTTCGAGTTGTAAGTCTTTTGCTTCTAGTACCGTATACCAGGGTAGTGAAGTACCGTTTATCTACCCCTTTGTCATCTTTGTCACAGTCTGAAATAAAACTCCCCGAGGTTTTAGTGACGTCTACCACTGAAGTCGGTACTTTAATTTTCTGTGAATGACGAACCTTCTTTTCAATATTGGTTGGATCTATCGTATAAGTTTTCGTCTCTGTAATGAAACGACTGATTCCAGGCCGATCTGTTCCGATACCAAAAAGGACACCAGTCATACCTACACTCTCAACCTGACACTTCTTCCGACTCGCGGCTTCTTAACTACGAAAACTTGACACCACAACCTCTTCTGAGAACTCTCAGGGAACCTGACGTTCCCCTAGGTTGGTCAGGTAAGACTTCCTCTAGTCGGGACCCTAAAGAAACCTTCCTTACTACGATTTCGACTTTGAGGTCATGAAACCGGTGGAGTACGCTTCTCAACTGAGTAACCTTTTCTGAGACTACGACCCTCCCTAACCCCCGTCCTCCTCTTCCCCTACTGGCTCCTACTCTACCGACCTACCGTAGTGCCTGAGTTACCTGCACTCAGACTCACTTGAGGCCCTCTACCACTACCTGTCCCTCCGGACCGCACGACACTAAGTACCCCAGCGTTTCTCAGCCTGTGCTGACTCGCTGACTTGACTTGACCCTTTACATCGTACTCAATGTTACATTAGTGTTCAAGTGATATCCTGTGTAATGTTCTCCATCTATTATCTACTATTCCGACTAAGGTTCTCTTAGTGACTTCGTCCTTGAGACTTCTCGTTGTCACTATACCTCTATTATTTAGACCCTCTTCCCCTTGACTTTTACAGTTTGGAGACCGGATTACAAAAACATTTTCATATTTTCTCTTAGAGTTTGAACCCTATTTGACAGTCAGGTTTTCTTTTTACTCTCCGACAGAGTAGTGGCTGTGGCAAGTCGAGAAGTCGAGAAACTGTAAACATATAGGAGTGACCACTTTACTGAAAAGTAAGAAAATTGTCCCAGTGAGTCTCGTTTTCAAAAATTAAAATTATTCCGTATTAAACAGTTAAAAAGAAAATCTTAATATAAAAACCATAGATCAGGTTTTTGAGAAACGGATGAAGATCCAGAACTTATAAAAAGGATATCAGACAAAATCTTCAAAATATTAAGTGTAAAATTCAGGTACTAATGACGTGGAAAGTACATACTACACGTCAAATTTAGTTCTAACTAAAAACTACAACAACAGGTTAAAAGATAACCGAAAAATTGAACTAGAAAATAGACCGTTCGAATGACTTGAAAATAATCATTATTATCGAACAACAATTAAAATCACGAAAGAGATACGTTGTAAACACACGTTTCAGGACGTAATTTTATTTAAATAAAGAGATGTTATTTAAGACTTTTCATGTTGAAGACCCAGAGTACCGTTTAGGTAAAAATCAAACTTTTATTGACGAATTGATAAAAGGTCGTACTGTCATGGTAAAATGTACGGAGGGACGTTACATAGGTACTACATCAAAGAGGTATAGAAACAGTCGTAAACATAATAGTGATACAAAATAAAAGTAGAAAGATTATCTACAAATCCCTGTAGAGTAACATCGAAATGAAAAGTAACTACGACAACTTATGGAAAAGAGAACAAATAAACGGTAAACATATAGGAGTGACCACTTTACTGACATATACCAGAAAACGGTAAAGGATTTATCTGACAAATGGAATTATAACTGAAAACTCTCAAATTATGTAAGATCTGAAATCTAGAGAAGATCCATACACTGAATCTTGGTAAAGGAGGGTCAGACATTAGACAGAAAAGTAGGTAAATGTATTCATTTGATTCTAATACATAACGATTGTTAGTTATTAAAAAAGATGTGAGAATTTCAAGAAGACAGGGATTAAAAAAAAAGACTTTTCACAGATAAATTGTTCGAAGTTTTCCACGGTTAACCTTTTCCATGTCTTAAATCCACACTAATGTAAGTTAAGAATACAGACGGGACTAGTAACGGAAAGGAGGTTGAGATCAGTGAATAGATGTTTTTTATTTTATTATTATTTCCTTGTCATAAGAAGTTTCTTTAATGAAGAGAAATTTAAGAGAGAGAGAAAAAAAGAAAAAAACCATCTTATTAACTGATCATGTCGTTAAACTAACGGGTGTGTCACCGAACAGACATTGAATAATAAATGATGGACTTTAGTCCAATTGTCGTGACACACAGAGGAACCCTAAGAGAGTCTATTTTTAGGTACACATCATGTTTCACGTAAATCCCTATATTTGTAGATGAAACACACAAAGTGTTATTTTCTTTGTGATAATTTGTCATGACAATTTTTATGATTTACTAGTTTGGTTTATGTCTCGTAATTATCGTGAAATACTGAATGGAACTCATAACTACTTTTGAGAATTGTGACATTAACATTGTTATTGATTTCGTATTATATATAACTCTTTGTCTTCTAAGTCTTTATTAATAACAATTGTAAAATTATAAAGAGACTTTATAAAATAAGATACATCGAGTTATTTTAAACTGTGTTTCATAAACGTTTTAAAACCTATGACGAAAATAATTAATTATTAAATTGTATAGGGAAAGGGTATAATCAATTATACGAATTCTGTTACAGTGGTGGTGGTAAGACTACTACATGTTATAAGATATTATACCTTTATAGTTTTTGATAACTTGGTAAAGAAGGTACAAGTGTCATATTTATTATAAAAGTACTCTATAACTCTTTAGTTCATTCTAATTAGGAAATTTAATGAGTTTTATTTAGGATCGTCTATAATTAGTGATGAATCGTATCGTTTTATCAATGAACGATGAAAACTATAATGACATTCAATATTGATTAAAAAGTCAAGCCAATGAGTAAACACAAGTTGAGAAATGTTGGGTACCTGACGTCGTGCAGTCCGAAGGGACAGGAAGTGGTTGAGGGTCTGGAACACGTGTGAGTACAGGTAGCTCAACCACTACGGTAGGTTGGTCGAGTAGGGCACAGTAGGAGAAGAGGGCGGAAGTTAGAAAGGGTCGTAGCCCCAGAAAAGGTTACTCAGTCAAGAAGTGTAGTCCACTGTTTTAATGACCTCAAAGTCGAAGTCGTGGTTAAAAAGGTTATTCATAAGTTCTGACTAAAGGAAATCTTACCTGACCGAACTAGAACGTCAAGTTCCCTGAAAGTTCTCAGAAGAGGTTGTGGTGTCAAGTTTTCGTAGTTAAGAAACCGTAAATCGAAAGAAATACCAGGTTGACAGTGTAGGTATGTACTGATGACCTTTTTGGTATCGGAACTGATCTACCTGTAAACAACCGTTTATTATAGAGACCAAAATTTATACGACAGATCCAACCGGTATCGAAAAGAAGGTTCCTCGTTCGTACAAAATTAAAGTACCGACGTCAGTGGTAGACGTCACTAAAACCTCGGGTTTTTATATTTTAGACAGTGACAAAGGTAACAAAGGGGTAGATAAACGGTACTTCACTACCCTGGTCTACGGTAGTAGAATCAAAAAACTTACAACTCAAGATTCGGTCGAAAAGGGAGAGGGGAAAGTGAAAGTAGTTCTCCGAGAAGTCAAAGAGAAGTGAAAGGACGGTATTCCCACCACAGTAGACGTATAGACTCCAATAACTACAAAGAGGGTTGTTGGAACTGAGGTCGAACACGAAGGAATGTCATTTTAAAAGTACTTAAAATCGACACTCTAATTTACGTAAAATAGATCAAAAGAATATTGAATTTTTTTTGTGTTAAGAAATATTAAAAATCTTTAATACAGTTCTTAAACTTATATTTTAAAAAGATAGTGACTTAGTTTACTTTTACTTTCACAATCAGCGAGTCAACACAGGTTGAGAAACAATGGAGTACCTGACATAGGGTGGTACAAGGAGATAGGTACCTTAAGAGGTCCGGTTCTTATGACCTCACCCAACGGTAAAGGAAGAGGTCCCCTAGAAGGGTTGGGTTCCTAGTTTGTGTCCAAAGGATGTAACGTCCGTCTAAGAGATGACAGACTCAGTGCTCCCTGGGTTTAAACATAAACATAAATATATAGTGTAGTATAAACATAAATACATAAAGGAGTCACTGAATACGATAGAGTAAAATGTACTTTATATACATACACAAGTTATTTTATTAAAGTTATATATAAAGATTTTTATTTTGTTTATTTATCGTAATAAATTTATCGTACAATGGATTCAGTTAAAGTCACGTAATTCATTCGTAATAGTTTGACGTAGTTTGAGGATCGTTGTACCATTTTAAGAGGACTGACTGTGAGTTATGGGACCAAATGAGTATTTTGTTTCTTTAACATTGACTTATTTTCCTTATACGTCGACTCATATCTTTATTTGACTCCAAGAACAGTAGAAAACAAAAGACAAGACACTGACGGATTTATTTCAAATGAACTTATCTGTAATTCTTTCTTCAACTGAACCTTATCTATTGTAGTAGGTAACTAAACTTTAAAATTTTATAACGAATAGAAGTTAGTTATTTTACATAATATTTTACAAGATACAATAACTATTAGTAAGTATTAAAGTAATTTATAGATGATAACCATCCATGACGAGAGTTAAAAACTTTAAGTTTCTGTTCGTGTAGTAACAAGGACGAAAGTTACTAGAATTTATAACTAATTCTTTTCTCCGATTCGTTATTTATAAAAACTATCACACGATACACAGATTTTATCTCACCTCACTGTTTCGTGGACATTCAAATGTAGAAATACCTTTGGTGCTTAAATTCTATTAGTCTTGACCTGTCGATACATAGAACTTCATCATAATCAACAAGTCAGTACAGGTTGAGAAACACTGGGGTACCTGACATCATCGGGTGGTCCAAGGAGACAGGTGCCCGAAGAGGTTCGTTCTTGTGACCTCACCCAACAGTACGGAAAGAGGTCCCCTAGAAGTGTTGGGTCCCTAGTTTGGACCCGGAGGGTGTAGTGTCCGTCTAAGAAATGGTAGACTCGGTGGTCCCTTCGACAATACATAGAATTGTTGAACCGTTTTTGACAGGTCTCTTAAAAAGAGGATAGTGACTACGTTTTTTGTTCTCATTCCCCACCGTCAAGTTCCACCACCATGTCCTAAAAGGACTTCAGTGGAGTAGGATGTCTGGGTGATTTAGATGTCAATACACAGTTTGTTACATCAAAAGTCGAGGATCAACTTGATCAACTTGTCGAGGAAGTGTTGTTTGTGATTTTCTCGGTGAAGTTATACTCATCTACTCCGTCTCTGGATTAGAACGTTTAGCGACGGGTGGGGGGGTTCAGATCGTTGTGGAGCAACCCTCCTCAGAGTGATAAGGTTCGAAAGAGGGACTCGTCACTACCCAAGTACGGGGTGTGGTCCTTGGGGTCGGGAACCCTGTACGTTGCCTCTTTTGTTCGGGAGTCTTGTAGACCGAACCTCCTGGTGTACCGAGTATAGGTCCCCTGATCTTCCCGGCATCCCTTAACACAGTGAAAGGAAATTCCCGAGAGTAAACGGGGTCCCTGGTCACGTCTTTGTCATTGTACATTTCATAGATTTGATATGTTCTTTTTCCATGGGAACGATTAGAACTTTCGTAGACAGTCTCCCGTCCCTAGACGAACCTGAGACCTGACACCGGTAAAATGTGGGACGGAGGTGACACTGGTACATCCACCCGTACGGGGGTCGGTGTGCGAGGTGTACCGATGTCTTGTGTTCCCGCACACGGGGGCAGGACCGAGTGACACAGGGGTGTTTTCGGTACTCCCCGTGGACCGGGACGTGGTGAGGAGACGGACACTTTATACCGTCCGTGTGGACCTAGACGTGCGAAGGTGACGGAGTGACTTCAGTCGTCCAAGTCACGTCTGTCCCTGACGGGGAATTACACGACGGGGATCCCCGGACGCAGGACTCAGGGTGTCCTGACGTTGTTGGTCTCTTGTGTCAAGAACCGTCCGGTGGTGGTGTCCTTGATGTTTCTGTCGTTGACTTTGTGACGGGTCAGAAAGACACTTTCTTCCGGAGACATGAATAGGACCTTGAGTCAGAATCCGCGTCTTAAGTCCGACCGGTGAGTAGATCTCCTATGACTCGACGAGAGTCCCTTGTCTCCGTCACTCGGTGGTATAAACGTTTGAGGGAGTCGGAGGGGTGTCGAGTGACTATAACTGGTCTTTCCTCGAAATATAACATGTGAGTAGACTTCGGGGTTAAAGACATTAGAGTGGGGACCATGCACAGGTCTAACGGACCAGACCTCCAGTCGTTCCGATTACTAATATCAGAGTGTCCTGGTATGTATAAATCGATGAGATTTTCGACGACAGACTCTCAAACGAAGGTTAATCGGATTTGGATACACGATTGACTATAAAGACGAAAACTTTCTGACTGTCTCGAACCGTTGACCGTGAATAGTTCTTATTTTCCTATGACTCTGTTATGTTTCTAAGTACACTATCAGTTATCAATCAAGTTCTAACTTTCCATTCCAAGTAGAAGATGTATCTGGTGAGGAAGTTCTGTCTCCTTCCCTCCTCAAAATGGATTATGTACCTTCGTTTGTGTCATAGTTTTCTTTGTTCCTTTGTCTCTTTATGTAAGGTTTACTTTTTTGTTCTATTTTGAAGTAATTTTTTTGTTTGTTTGAAGTTTGGGTGAGTTTTAGGAATTCGATCAGAAGTAGTCATACACTTGGTTCTTGAGGGTCTACATGTTCAACTTAAATCTTTTCAGTCTTCTGAGTTTCTAGTTTAACGGTTCTAGGTAACCTAGTATCTTTTTTTTGTTTTCTTAAGGTCTTTTTGTAGACGAAGACGAAGTAACTGATACGACTTCGGAAACTGACACATCTAGTATTGTTTAACATCTTTTAAGAAGTTTTCTCTACCCTTATAGTCTAGTAAAATGGACAGAGGACTATTTATACATACGTTCTGTTCTTTGTTGTCATCTTAGTCTGTACCTTGTTACCTGACCAAGTTTTGACCCTTTCCTCGTATTGTTCGAACATATGACGGTGTCATAAATAAATTACAGATACATCTCGTGGAATACACTTTACGACCCGACCTACTTAGTGTTCGAACTTAGTTCTAGTGACCTTCTTTATAGTTGTTGGAGTCTATACTTCTCTTATGGTGAGATTGTCGTTTTTCACTTCTCCTTACTTTCTCGGAGAACTTCTCCCACTTTCTCCTCTCTATTTTGCGACCGAATTTTGCATCGTAAGTTTTTTACTTCCAACACCGTAGACCAGGGTAGTAAAGTACTGTTTATCTTCCCCTTTTTCACCTTTGTCACTGTCTAAAAGAAAGGAACCCGAGGTTTTAGTGACGTCTGTCACTGACGTCGGTGTTTTAATTTTCTATGAGGACCCCCCCCCCCCTTCGATACTGTTTAGATCCGTCGTAATAATTTTTCGTCTCTGTATTGAAACGACTATTTCTACGTACATCAGTTTCGATACCAAAAAGGTCATCCGTATATGCCTAAACACTAAACTTGGTATTTCTTCCGACTCGTGACTTCTTAAATACGAAAACTCAACACCATGACCTCTTCTGAGAACTCCCAGGGAACTTGTCGTTCCTCTAGTTTGGTCAGTTAGGATTTCCTTTAGTTGGGACTTATAAGTAACCTTCCTGACCACGACTTCGAGGTTATGAAACCGGAGGACTACGTTTTGCAACTGAGTAACCTTTTCTAGAACTACGACCCTTTCTGTCTCCCGTCCTCCTCTTCCCCTGTTATCTTCTACTCTACCAACCTACCGTAGTTGTTGAGTTACCTGTACTTAAACTCTTTTGAGATCCTCTACCACTTCCTTTTCCTTCGGACTATGTCACATAGGGTACTCTAACGTTTCTCAGTCTTTACTGAATCCTTGGTTTGTTGTTGTTGTGGAATTATTTTTCTTCTACTCACGAGTTTTATCCCTAGTGTTTCTACGAGTGACTTGAACGCTCTTCTTATGGACTTCTGTCACTTTTGAAGTTGTTTCTCTTTTATACTCTTTAACAATTTGTCTGTAGTGTCTCCACTTCTTATGTTATTCACTTGACTTTTCATGTGGTCTTCCGAAGTTGTCACTTCGTTTTTTTCCTAGTCTCTAGATGTTATGTCTTCGTCTTCCGTGGATTTGTTTCGTCCTTTTCTTTTTCTTTTCTTTCGTTTCTATCGAACTTACTGGATACAATTAACAATTAGTTAGTCTAATTGTACATATAATGTTCTTAAGGTCTTCCTCTCTCTCTCTTCCCCCGTCTTTTAAAAAACTTCTTTATTACCGTTTTTGAAAGGATTGTACCCCTTCTTTTGTCTGTAGGTCTAGGTGTTCCGGACCTCTTAAGGTTTGTCCCACTTGGGTTTTTCTAACTGGGATTCTATATAATATTAATTTTAAAGTTTTCAATTTCTGTACCTCTCTTAGAATTTTCGTTCTTCTCCCTTTTTTTTTTTTTTTCACGAGAAAAATTCCTTTAGAGGTATTGTGATGGTTGTGTAAAAAGTCTCTATTAAGCTTCCGGTCTTTCCTCACTGTACTATATAAGTTTCACATCTTTCCTTTTTTAAGGTTGCTTCCTATGACATAGATCAGTCTAATATTAAGTCCTGACTTCCTTTTTATCTTAAAGGGTCTATTCGTTTTAAATTCTCGAGAAGTGGTGATTTAGTCGGTTTGTTCTTTACAATTTCCTTGAAAACATTCGTCTTTTATTTCCCGTAATTAATCATTAATTACATAATAAAATTAATTAATTTTTACACTTATATTTAAAATGACCATTACTATTTATATATCTTTTTCATCACCTATTTAGTGAATATTTCGGTCACACTTCCAATTCTCCTATTTCCATCATTTTTATTGATATTATTACTACATTCCTTATGTGTTTTATTTTTCTACATTTTATACTATAGTTTTTATACTTTTTACTCATCCCTCTCATTTTTACATCTCAAGATATTACAAAAATTTGAATTCAACGATAGTTCAATTGTATCTTATGAAATACCCGAGAATATATACTCGGAGTACCATTGGTGTTTCGTTTATACACCCCTCGGTGTAAACCGTAATGACTGTTTTACCTCCGTGCCAGGTTCTCGGGAGAGGAGTAAGGCGTCCGTGTCAGGGCCCTACTTCCTCAATTCGGAACATTAAGACTGAACAAAAAGGAAAGGAGTCGACTCAACTGACTTTTCTTATAATTCCACGAATAACAAAAACTCTCCTTGTACTCTTCCGTGTTTCGGAAGACGTCGACACGAGTCTCTTATTAAGTATTTCAATTAGTGACTGTAAACAAGTTCCTGTAAATGTTTTCTCACAAGGTCCCACTCGTGTCTCCGGCGTCGAACTCCGGTGCCCTCCCTAACGATAGACTGCGGATAAACACTCCTTTCACAAATACCGTTTTCTCAAACGACTTAAATCCAGAATCCTCATTAATTTTGTCAATCTTCGATTTCTAAATTCCTTACAACATTACACTCGTATAAGATGATATCGAATATCTTTAATCCCTGAAATCTCTGTAATAATCGATCTTCGGGAAAGATTCTTTATCACTCGAATCCTATGATCCCCGTTTGTCCTGAATCTTTCTATTCTTTATTTGACTCTTTACACCATACGTCGGGTCTGTCATCATACTCAATGTCACATAGGTGTTCCTGTGTACTCTTCTTCATCTATTCTCTTAACGACTCCGTCTTTGCGGAAAACTCCCCGTTGTCATTAAATACCTCTGTCGTTTAGACTCAGTCACCCTTGACTTTTATAGTTTGGAGACTGGATTACGAAAACATTTTCATATTTTCTTTTAGTATTCGAACTTATCCGTCAGGTTCTTTTGACTCTCCGACGGAGTGAAAGAACGACTGTGGCGAGTGGGAAAGTCCAACTTAGGGACCGACGACCTCGACCTGAGGTCGTTCACCGCGGACTTGTCCCTGTGACTTCCCATCCATTAAACTCTAACATTGCACCCCGCCAATCCTAACATGGACACCCACCGGTCGTGGGGAGACGTCAAATCCGTCCCCCTCCTCCCATGTCTTACTTATTCTTATAAGAGATGTTCTTACCCAAAGAGGTAAGGTATCTTACCGAAGACGTAGATTCTTATCTGTTTACAAATAACTTTATAATGAAGTGTACCATCGGGTAATTTAAAGATGTAAACAAAATATGAAACGTACCCGGTCTTTTCCAAGGACATCTACTAAAACGAGACACCTTATACTAATCTTTACAGGATCTGGGAGTAGTACTCCAACAATCTGTCGGATACCCCCTCCGATATCGTCACCTACCACCCAGAGGTGGAAGTCGCGTCTAGTACAAAAGACGGTAACTGTTTCTTTTCCTCCCTCTGACACGAGATGGAGGACTCCTTCCTCTCCCGAATGTCTTGCGACGTCGGGACCGTTCGGGGAAGGGGGAGATGTGTTTGGAAATTTTTGAATAGGTGGTGAAAGACTAAATTCCGCTAACGGTGACGGAGGTAAACCCGGTGGGTCCCGGGTCCTCAAGGGGGTGAAACGGGGGTTTCGGAGGGTTTCGTAACGGATTCAGACTCCTTCTATTCAAAAAACTTGTTTCCTCAAAAATTTCGTCTGCTCACATGTTATACGTCTCGTACGAGGAACCTCTTTTGGGGGAGTCCTCCCGGTCCGATCCTCTCTTCGACTTACAATTCCCCTTAACTGTTGTTATAATTGGGGACTACACGACCAATGAGGTTAAGGTTACCATCACCGACCGGGGGATGGACTCCCGTAACATCCTGAAGACGACCCGTATCGAGCGAAAGAAAAGTTCCTTAAAGCCACCACGGACCACATCGTCTAAGACTGATATAACCCCTTTAATTCAAAACTAGAGCGGTGGATTTTTTTGACACGTTTAATTATTTCCAGTTTCTCATTGTGTCGAAAACGAAAATGGAATAATAGTCTGTCCTTTTTTGAACTGAAGAGTTCGATCCCCGGTGCCTCGTAAACCTAGATCACTAGATCGGAAAACCCACGTCCTTTAATGTCGAAGTTCCGGAAACTTTCTAGAAAATTAAGTTCTCTTATTTTACAGTCCCGACAATCTGTGACCTCGTCTACAGAGAACGTAACGATCTTTTCTAATCGGGAGCAAGAACGGTTGTGCGAACTGGTCACGGCCGAACCATCCTTATTCCAGTTATGGGAACCAACGATTCTCGAGTGTTTAAAATTGGACCAGTCTACTCTTTTCCCGTGTTCCGTGAAAAACAGGTATACACTAAGGAAGTGATGGAAAAAGAAATACCCCTTCTCTATATAATAGAGTATACCTTTACGAAAATATATCGGGTCTATTTTTCCAATGATTAGTTTACGACGTTTACTCCATATTAGGACTATTCCCGAACCACTTCTAGTCATCTTTTAACAAAGGGGTAATCTCCGTCAAGGATTGTTTTTATGTCTTCCAGATCCTATAAGTTTAAATAGGATCTCCGACAACGAGAACGACGGTTGGGATAATGGACCTTTAGACTACTAGACCATACCCACCTTGTTACCGGGAATTGTCGATTTTTCAATGTCCGTCGACTCCTAAATCAACACCTTGTTGACCGTCGGTCGATATATCTCGGAAGATTATTGGGGACCTTATGAGGATAAAAACAATAATTCTTGTGTAGTCCTTTTACCTCTTACCAATGTTCTAAACTCTCGACATTTACGTTGATACCGACCACCACGTCTCCAGTTTCGCAGACGGACGGTACACCCTCTGGACCCAAGTTAGGGACCCAGTCCTTCTAGGGAACCTCTTCCTTTACCGTTGGGTGAGGTCATTAGAACGGACCTCTTAGGGTACCCACCTTCTCGAACCACCCGATGTGAGGTGCCCAACGTTTCTCAGTCTGTGCTGACTCGCTGAAGTGAAAGTGTACCTTCTGTACCCCCGGTAGGTCGGCCCGGAGGGAAGGGGTCACCGATACGGAAAAGTCATGTTACGTTATCAATATCTGGTTGTCCTAACAAAGAAATGGTAAGGGGACCGACTAGTTCTAACATTTGTCCAACGGAAGTCAGAGGGAATTCGATTAAAATTTGTCGGGATATCTTCCAAAGTTACCTTCCAAAACGAAGTCAAGTCAAGTCAAGTCAGCGAGTCAGTACAGACTGAGAAACGTTGGGGTACTTAGCGTCGTACGGTCCGGAGGGACAGGTAGTGGTAGAGGGTCTTAAGTGAGTCTGACTGCAGGTAGCTCAGTCACTACGGTAGGTCGGTAGAGTAGGAGACAGCAGGGGAAGAGAAGGACGGAGGTTAGGGAGGGTCGTAGTCTCAGAAAAGGTTACTCAGTTGAGAAGTGTACTGCACCGGTTTCATGACCTCGAAGTCGAAAACGTAGTAAGGAAGGTTTCTTTAGGGTCCCGACTAGAGGAAATCTTACCTGACCAACGTAGAGGAACGTCAGGTTCCCTGGGAGTTCTCAGAAGAGGTTGTGGTGTCAAGTTTGCGTAGTTAAGAAACCATGAGTCGAAATAAGTGTCAGGTTGAGAGTGTAGGTATGTACTGGTGTCCTTTTTGGTATCGGAACTGATTCGCCTGGAATCAGCCGTTTCATTACAGAGACGAAAACTTATATGATAGGTCCAACCAGTATTGAAAAGAAGGTTCCTCATTCGCAGAAAATTAAAGTACCGACGTCAGTGGTAGACGTCACTAAAACCTCAGGTTTTTTTATTTCAGACTGTGACAAAGGTGACAAAGGGGTAGATAAAGGGTACTTCACTACCCTGGTCTACGGTACTAGAAGTAAAAGACTTACAACTCGAAATTCGGTTGAAAAAGAGAGAGGAGAAAGTGAAAGTAGTTTTCCGAAAAATCAAGGAGAAGTCAAAGACGGTATTCCCACGACAGTAGACGTATAGACTCCAATAATTATAAAGAGGGTCGTTAGAACTAAGGTCGAACACAAAGAAGGTCAGGTCTCAAAGAGTACTGCATGAGACGTATATTCAATTTACTCGTCCCACTGTTATATGTCGGAACTGCATAAAGAAAAGGATAAACCTTGGTCAGACAACAAGGTACAGGTCAAGATTGACAACGAAGGACTGGACGTATGTCTAAAGAGTTCTCCGTCCAATCCACCAGACCATAAGGATAGAGAAAGTCTTAAAAGGTGTCAAATAACACTAGGTGTGTCAGTTTCCGAAACCGTATCAGTTATTTCGTCTTCATCTACAAGAAGACCTTAAGAGAACGAAAAAGGTACTAGGTCGCCTACAACCGTTAAACTAGGGACCAAGGAGACGGAAAAGATTTTGGTCGAACTTTTAGACCTTCAAGTGTCAAGCACATAACGACTTCGGACCGAACCTCTTAAAACTCGTAATGAAATGATCGTACACTCTACTCACGTTAACACGCCATCAAACTCGTAAGAAACCGTAACGGACAGAAACCCTAACCTTACTTTTGACTGGAAAAGGTCAGGACACCGGTGACGACTCAAAAGGTTTAAACGACCGTATAACTCACGTTGTGAAAGTGTCGTAGTAGAAAGTCCTAAACTTTGTCGAGTTGACCTGAAGGTAGTGGAGGTGATCGAAACAAGCATCACTACGAAAGAATCCGGGTGAACTGAAGTGTAAGGTTCTACAGACCGAGATCTAATCACTAGTGTAGTAGTACTAGTAGACCCAACACTTCTAGAAAAAACATGTCAAGAAGGCACATAAGAACGGTGGCGAAGAATTATAGAAGACGAAGACAAGCCAGGTCTGGTAAAGACAGGAAATAGCTCGGGTAGAAACGTACTTTACAAGGGAACCATAGAGATTAAAAGAACTTCACTAGAGATCAGAAAGGGTAAGACAACAAAAGGAGATAAAGAAACGTAACTAACGACTTCTTCCGAAAGAATAGAGAAGAACGATAAGAAACCTTGAGACGTAAGTCTACGAATAGAGAAAGGAAAAGAGGAAACGAAAAACGGAGAGAAGAAAAGTGTCGATAAACATTCCGGAGGGGTCTCTCGGTAAAACGAAAAAATGTAAAGAAAAGGTACGCCTAACAGAACTAGGGACAGAGGACATGTTACAGTACTTGGAGTAAGGTATCAATTAGTCTGTGAGATGGGTAGTCTAGATCTGGGAAATTAGATAAAGAGTGAAGGTGACATATTCGTATTCCCTAAACTAAATCCAGTATGGACTTACCAGATCGCCAAAAGGGATGAAAGAAGTTAAACTCAGACTTAAACCATTATTCCTCGAGTACTAGACTCGGTGTCAGTCGAGGGTCAGAACAAAAACGACTGACATATCTCGAAGAGGTAGAAACCGACGTTTCTTATATTAGTTAGACTAAAGCCACAACTGGTAGACCACTACAGGTGTACATCTCAGAAGAGAACACAACAACCTTCTCCCACAAACGATACTGGTCCCGTAAAAGAACCGTTTTGAGATAATCAGAAACCGGACGAAGTAAGACGTAAGGTTCCGGTTTAAACGGACAATGAGGTCCACAAAGAACTGAAGGATGAAAACGTAAGGTCAGGGGAAATTACTTTTCCTGTAGAAAAAACCCACAATCAAGATTTTCCAGAACATCAAGAAGTATTTTGGTAAGTTGAAGTCAAAGAAGTCGCAATGACCAACCCCGTATCTGAACCTATTGACACTATAACTTAGCAAACGGAACCTCTGTTTGTCTCTAGTGAGACAGTAAAAACTCTAACGTAGGTTCATGATGTAAAGTCTGAGAAAACAACTGGTACTATCGATGAGGTAAAGAAGACTCCCTAAGGACGGGAGTCATCATCTACATTACCAGTAGACTCAATTTAAGTGGGTAAGGTTAGGTAAAATCAAGCGCCTAAGGATCTTACAGCTACAAGTGGGAACGGTAGAGAACAAACTGGTGAAGGTTAAACGGAACTAAGTACCTGGACTGTAAGGTCCAAGGATACGTTATAACGAGAAATGTCGTAGCCTAGAACGAAGATAGTGGTCAGTGTAGGTGTTGACCCATAACAAAAACGAAACCGAGGTAGGGAAGTAAGAAAGACCTCAATAAAGAGGTGACTAGAGGTCATCGTATAACCCGTGGATTACTGGACTCCTCAAGGAGAAAACCATAGGATAGTAAAACGGAAAAGGATGACAAGTACCCCAAGAGTTCCGTTCTTATGACTTCACCGAACGGTACGGGGAGAGGTCACCCGGTGTAAGACAGTCCGGAGAGGTGGTACTGGGCGGACAGAACCCAACGGGACGTCCGTACCTCGGGGTGGAACAAAGTTTTTAAACATCTAGTTCGACATGTTTTACAATCTCCTTTCATATTTCTAGATATAAACTATGTAATATACCTAATATAAAACTGTCGAGTATTCCTGTCTCGGAACAATGTTGTTTAGAATAGACTTAACTAACTCCGGAACCTTTTGACCCTAAATTTCTATCGAGGTCTATCCTATTTTCATTTAGGAGGAAAAAGAATAAATCCCTCCCACAATTTATGGGTATGACACTCAGTGCGGGGAAATGTCGACACCTCTAGTGAATGATTGGAATTTACTAAAAGTTTTTAATAATCCCCTATAATTAACCTATACGGGTGTAAATTTTGACTGACGACGTCTAAACTTCGGAAACAAACTAACGAATTTTTCTCTGGGATTACGGTCAAGATGGTCTTTCAACTGATCACTCTGTGTCAGCCGAGAACAATTTCACCTACTCCGAAATTTACTAGTCAATTAATCCTAATTATAATGGTCTCCTATCCTAAATTAATAAGAGCGGTGTCTCGTGTGTGGATGTCCTACGAACACCGTTCTTCCGGGTGACCTTACCGAGGTAGATGGTCACTGGGGTCCTTTTTATCAAAATAGAATAGGGTCGAACCACCATGTTAATTAATATTTTCCATCTTTTTTTTCGCATTTGAAAAACCTTTTCTTCATCGTTTATATTACTGAGGTAAGTTATTTCTAGTTGACGCGAAAGAAAATGTTTTATCACTACTATCCGTTCAACGGAACTATCTAAAGTCCCCAGTTTAAAACAAAGTAAACGGGAGTTCGGGGGAAAACGTAAATTTGTGTGTGTGTGTGTGTGTGTGTGTGTGTTTGTGTGTGTGTGTAGGTCACTAAAAAGACTTCTTTAAAAGATAAGTTGGAAACTTTCCCCGTTAAAATCAAAAGTGTCTACCAAGTAGATTACCTACGTCAATGTTAATAATTACCTTTTAGGGTACAAGTCCATTGACTTCTCTGTAGACGGGTCTCCCGACTCAATACTCGTTAATAAACCCGAAAAGTTGTAAATTCTCTGGTGTGGAAGTTAGAAGACTGACTGAGGACTGTGTTTATATTAGCTATGTGGTTTCTATTATTCTTTATATTATGATTATTCCTTTCAGTGGTTCAATATTCCCTTCTCCCGTTTTGTTCTTTTCCTCTCCTTGATATTTTGTCGGTCTTTAAATTGTTTTACCGTCATTCATGTATAGATAGTATTAATGAAATTCTTTCTTCCACTTCAACACAGGTTGAGACGCTGGGGTACCTGACATCGGATGGTCCGAGGAGGTAGGTACCTTAAAAGATACGTTCTCATAACCTCATCCAACAGTAAAGGAAGAGGTCCCCTAGAAGGGTTGGGTTAACTTAGGCCTAGTGGACGTAACGTCCTTCTGAGAAATGGTAGACTCGGTGGTCCCTTAGGAGTTATTAACGAAGTTAATGAAATTTATATTTATGTGATCTAAGAGGTTGGTTTTCTATATAATAACCGACTTTTTTTTACTGGGTAGATATATAGATATAGGATGGACATTCTCTGAATGAAGCCTACATTCCTATGTCTGTCTAACTTTTCCTTTCCTACCTTTTACTACGAGGTACGTTTACTTTTGGTTTTCTTTTCACTATATGATATGAGTATAGTCCTTTTGTCTGAAATTGTTTTTGACAAAAAATTTTTTCAGAAATGTAATATTATTTCATCAGTTAGGTTGTTCTCTTGTATGATAAAAAGTTATAAATACGTAGGTGATATCCTCATGGATTTATAGATTTAACCGTACGACGTAATGTACTCCAGTGTTTCTCAACTTGTCCGGACCTACGGACTTTTTGTTGTTGTTGTTTTATATATTTCACCCGAAGGGACCACCGAGTCACCATTTCTTAGGTATACTAAATTTTTTATTTTTATTTTGAGAGTTGTTCACCCGTATCTCCTTTACGTGGTTATCGGTTTCGTTAGAACCCTTTCTTCTTGTTTAGACCTAATTAGTACAAGGAACTAAAGTTTGATAAATTGTCTCAATATCGGTAGTTTTTCATACCATAAGTGTATTTTTGTCTCTGTATCTAGTCACCCTGTCTTATCTTTAGGGTCTTTATTTTGGTGTGTTTTTACCAATTAACTAAATGTTGATTCCTCTATTCTTATACGTTAGCCATTTTCCATCGGAAAAGTCATTTGTCGAGACCCTTTGACCTGTCAGTATACATTTTCTTACTTCGGTCTAATGGTAGGATGTGGTATGTGTTTTGAATTGACTTAATTTCTGAACTTGTATTCTGGACTTTGTATTTCAAAGATCTTCTTTTGTATTTACCATTCATTTGAGGAACTGTAACTAGAATTTCTATTAAAAGACCTAGACTGAGGTTTCCCTTTTCGTTGTTTTCACGTTTACTTGTTCACCCTGATGTAGTTTGATTTTTCGAAATCGATACGTTTCTTTTAGTAGTCGGTTTATTTTGTCGTTAGGTAAGTTACCCTCTTTTGTAAACGTTTAGTGTATAGGTTGTTAATTATAGGTTTTATATAAAATTTTTGAGTATGTTAAGATGTCGTCTTTTAGTTAAACAAAATTTTTATTTGTTTTCTAAACTTATCTATGTCAAAGGTTCCTGTATACCTACCGGTTTTCTGTGTACTTTTCTACGAACCGTAGTGATTAGTAACCCCCTTCTCCTCCCACTCTGTTTAACCCTCTCATCGTAACTGTATATATGTAATGGTACTCATTTTGTCTCTCGATCACCCTTCGTCGATATGTCTTGTCCCTTGATTCGAGTCACGAGACATTACTGGATTTTTCGACCCTACTCCCCCACTTTCCCTTCAAGTTCTCTCTCCCTTATTTATATAAATATGTCCGTCGACTAATTGAATTAACATGTCGTCGTTACTTGTATTATAACAGTTCGTTAATATGAGGTTATTTTTTAGTGATTACGTTTCATGTTTAGTTTACGTTTCACGTTTGTTCAATGGTAGAGTATAAACAGTTTTGTCAATAATAGTCTTTCTGTTCTTTATTGTTCACAACCACTCCTACACCTCCTTCCCTTGAAGACACGTGGTAACCCCTTTATATTTAACCACGTTGGTGATACCCTCGGTCATATATCTAGGGAGTCTTTTCCTTTTTGTCTCGATATCATACTGACTGATTAAAGTGAAAATCCATAAAAACACTTCTTTTGTTTTTGTACTTAAATTTTTCTATATACTTGAGAGTACAAGTAACGTCGTAATAAATGTCACTATACTCTTGTTGGATTCTTATATGATTATCTACTTACTTGTTTCTTCAACATTATAGATGTATGTGTGTATGTACGTACGTACGAGTGCGTGTACATGTGTGTGCTACCTTATAATGAGTCGGTATTACTTCCTTTAGAATGGTAAACGTTGTTGTACTCATCTGGGTCTTCCAAATAGACTTCACTTTATTCGTCTCTTGATGTATCCGGTGTACGAAAATAAAAGTGTGTTTGAGATTTTTAGTCTCGTTTGTTTTGTTTTACTTTTGTCTGGGTGTCTATGTCTCTTGTTTTCCCACCAACGACACCCCTCCCACCAAATTTGCCCACTTCGAGTTGTTCATGTCTGAAGTCTTTCAGTCCCCCTACATTGGATGTGGTACCACTGATGTCGTTTTGTATAGCGTCATAAAAAACTTTCAACGGTTCTCTAATGTAGGACTTTCAAGACTAGTGCTCTTTTTGTTAAAAAACATTGAAAATATCACTATCTACCATTGATCTGTAGTGACACTAGTAAAGTATCACATAATTTTATTGATTATACTTTGATTATGTTTGTACTCATACCAGGTACACGTTTCGTCGATAACTCCTCGGAATTTAGGTGTCTATAAATAGATCAATCCTCTGGACTGAGGACCCCAATGATCTTGAGTCGTTCTTTTGTCTTTTTGACGTTATTTAGGACTTACGGAGACTTTTGACATAGTTTTAGTACCCACGAGTAGGTCCATTTAACGGTTCCACTACTACGTACACTTTTTATTATCGTAAAGGACATGTATCATTATTCCTTTAGACTTAACCATAGGTCTTTACACCTTCCTTCTGCTCCAGTGACCCGACACCCTCTCGGACACACGACTCCGGACTCCGAGCGGTGACAGGGGACCGGGTTCGAACCGGAAAGACCCCGTGTGACTCTCTCCTAATAGTGATTGGCATCAGTGATTGAGACAATCAGTCCCAAAAGGTCTCTTTGTCTAGTTATCCTGTGTATAAGTGTATACTGCCTTTCTAAATTCCTTAATAGAGTACTTTAACATCCTCGTCTGTTCAAGGTTTACGTGTCCCGTTCGATCGTCCGACCTTTAAGTCCATTCTTAACTACCACCTCAGAACTTAGACTTAAGGTGTCTCTTCGTCTGAAAGACGGAAAGTCTGTCCCAAAGACATAATATTGGAACTCCTCTTAAAGAAGACGAAACCCCTTGGAGTCAGAAACAAGACGACACGACACGACACGAATCAACGAGTCAGTACAGACTGATACTGGGGTACCTGACATACATCGGACGGTCCGAGGAGACAGGAACCCTAAGAGGTCCGTTCTTATGACCTCACCCAACGATACCGGAGGAGGTCCCCTAGAAGGACTGGGTCCCTAACTTCGGTCCAGAGGATATAACGTCCGTCTACGAAATGGTCGACTCGATGACCCTTTCGGGTAAACCAAACAATTCCGGAAGTGGACTAACCCATTCAAAGTGGGTGTAATACCTCCTATTAGACCGAATGAGTTCAGATGACTAAGTTTACAATTAATATAGATTTTTAGCAGAAGTGCCATTATAGATTTGACCGTAAACTGGTTGTGACCTGTGGTGTTGGATCAGTTCAACTGTGTATTGACTAGTAGTGCCACCGAGTGTGTAGACCAAGTATATAAACCACAAAAAACCTCCGGGACCGATGTATCTAGAGATTCCATGTTTTATCGAAATCTCATAAAACATTCAAGACGTTAACATAGAGGAAAATATTCCCCTTTTAAAGCAAAAAAGAAATTTACGTCTAGACTATAAATCGACCATAAGTGAGTATGAAGTATAGTAAAACAATTGACAACGATTGTCCACAATTAAGTAACCTTATGGGTGGGACAGAATGATCCATAATTGTGTTACACAATTGTAAATTCAAAAAAAGAAAATTTTACCAAGTAACGAACATCTTTATTTGGGTACGGGATTTCGGTTAATAAGAAACTGTTTCCTCCGTATTTATGTTTTACCCTTCTTCCGTCAGAGAAGTCGTTCACCAAGACCCATTCAACTTGTCGACGGAGATTTCGTTACTTCAATCTTGTGTAGGAGTGTGCTACGTGTTTTTATTTGAGGTTTACTGAACTTCTGAATTTGTACTGTCCTGTAGTATTTTGAAAATCTTCCCTTGTATCGTTTTGTAATAAACTGTATTTAGTATGGTTACAAAAGAATCCAGTATCTTTATTTTTGTTTTTATTTGTTAACCTTGGATTCGTTTGAATGTTCGAAAACGTGTCGTTTCCTTTGGTAATCTTTTCACTTTCCTGTTGGATACCTTAGTCTCTTTTATAAACGTTTACTACGATGGTTGTTCCTGAATTAGGGGGTTTATATGTTTGTCGAATATGTTGAGTTGTTGTTTTTTGTTTGTTGGGTTTGTTTTTCTGTCTAAATCTATCTGTAAAGAGGTTTCTTCTGTGTATCTACCGGTCATCCGTGTACTTTCTATGAATAGCAATGGTAATAATCTCTTTACGTTTAGTGTTGATGTTACTCCATGGTGGAGTGTGGTCAGTCTTACCGGTAGTAATTTTACAGATGTTGATCACTCACGACCTTTCCTACACTTCTTTTCTCTTGGGAAGATGTGACAACCACCCTTACATTCAACCACGTTGGTGATACTTTTTGTCATACCTTCAAGGACTCTTTTGATTTTTATTTTAATGGTATACTAGGTCGTTAGGGTGAGGACCCGTATGTGGACCTGTCTTGGTATTAAGTTTTTCGATATACATGGGGAAACAAGTACCGTCGGAATAAGTGTTATCGGTTCTGTACCTTTGTTGAATCTAAAGGTAGCTGTCTACTTACCTACGTCTTATACACCATGTGTATATGTCACCTTATGATGAGTCGGTATTTTTTGTTACGGTAGACGGCGTAGTACCTACGTTGACCTCTAATAGTGGTGATTCAGTTTTTACCTTTCTGTTTATATAATAGTGAATATACACCTGAGATTTTGTACCGTGTTTACTTGGACAGATGTTTTGTCTTTGACTCAGTGTCTGTGTCTCTTGTCTGAAGACCAACGGTTCCCCCTGCTCCACCCCCTCCCCTCCAATTGCAATTTATGACATATATCCTGTTTATTTTTGTTCCGGGATGACGTAACGCGTCCCTTAAGATAAGTTATAGGACACTATTTGGTATTGTCTTTTCTCATAAAAAATTTACAGATTTGTTTACATTCGATGTTTTATTATTTTGCAAGTTAACGAATTTGACAGTAATCACATCGTAAAATCCGACAGGAGATTACACTCTCATTTCTTCGAACTGTATGTACATTCATAACCCAAATGTCCTTTAAAGGTGAATATACTTATCGTAAATAAACTAACAAGACCGAAAAAACTAACTTAAGGCAAATGAATCTTATATAAAAATTAGCCCCCACCCTCTTCCTTCAGGTAAATATAAGTTCCTCCTTTACTCATGATATTCTTGAACTTCCCTTATTTATTCCGTATCTTCGTCTATTTAACTCTTAATAAAGGTTTACTTTCTTTAATCTACCATTTTATCTTTCTCTCTGTTATTTTCTCCAACATTTTTAGTTACTTCATCGAGGCGTAAGAGACCTTTAAGGTAATTGTGAAACTTTATGGTATCGTTAGTAAGAATTCACGGTGTCGAAGACATTTCTCGTCATAAAACCTCTGAACAGTCTGACCCATTATAAAGATTTGTTCTAATCTTTTAGGAGTGTGATAGTCTTCATATTTTTTTTATATTATTACTGGTCCAAGAACAGTTGTCCTACTTCATGGTCAGTTGTTCTAAACAACAAGAAAAATGTATGACGAGATTCATAACACACACACACATAAAAAATCCAGTGTGATGTGTCTAACACCCTAGAATCAAGAGACTGGTTCCTCCTTGGACCGGGGGGTTGTCACCTTTGTACCTTAGGATTGGTGACCTGACTGTCCCTTAGGGGGACTTATAATATAAGAATAGGTTGTTTATTGCTACGAATGTCGTATTGAAATTTCAGTACACTCACTGGAAATCGGTAAATTAGACGATCAAATGTTTGTAAGATTTTACATGAAATAAAGAAACACGTTCTTTATAACGACTTAATGGTTATACAATCCAAGACAAATTACTTTTCTAAATTATATCTCTTTTTGAATACCGTCTCGTACTCGATTAAAATTTTCTTATCTCGGAAGTTCAAAGAAGAGACTCAGACAAAGACAAAGTTTATTCAAGTAAAAATAGTGAAAACACTATGGAGTAAAAGGGGACACCGAGTCGACCATTTTTTGGTGGACGTCACACCCTCTGGACCCAAACTAGAGACCCAACCCTTCTAAGGGACCTCTTCCTTTTCCCATGAATGAGGTCATAAGACCGGACCTCTTAAGGTACCTGACATATCAGGTACCCCAGTGTTTCTCAGCCTGTGTTGGTTCACTGGAAGTGAAAGTGAAATTCACTATCATATAGACAGAAACGACTGAATAAACTAAATCACACTATTGGAGGTCCAGGTAGGCACAACGACGTTTACCGTAATAAAGTAACAAAAAATACCGACTCATCATAAGATTAGACACACCTGGTGTAGAAATAGGTAAGTAGGTAGTCACCTGTAAATCCAACGAAGGTGTGGAACGGATAAAATTTGTCGTGACGTTACTTGTAACCCCACGTAATAGGAAAACTTGTTACCAAAAGAGACCCACATACTGGTCCTCATTCTAACGATCTAGTACAGCATCGAAATAAAAATCAAAAATTTCTTTGAAGGTATGATAAAATATCGATGATACCATCGATATTTTTAAATGAAAGGGTAGTTGTCACATCCTCCCAAGGGAAAAGAAGTGTGGGAGAGGTCGTAAATGGTAAATCTGAAAAATTACTACCGGTAAGATTCGTTACAATTCACTATGAAGTAACGTCAAAACTAAACGTAAAGGGATTATTAATAACTACAACTCGTAAAAAATACACGGAGAGACTGTAGACACACAAAAGAAACCTTTTTACAGATAGATACAAAAGACGGGTAAAAACCTGACACAACAAACCAAAAAACTGTATTTCGACGTACTCGACAAACACATAAAACCTCTAATTAGGGAACAGTCAATGTAGTAAACGTTTATAAAAGGGGGTAAGACACCCAATAGAAAAGTAAAACAAATACCAAAGAAAACGACACGTTTTCGACAACTCAAACTAATCCAGGGTAAACAAATAAAAACGAGAATAAAGGTAATGAGATCCTCTATCTAGTTTTTTCTATGACGTCGCTAAATACAGTTTCTCATAAGACGGAGACAAAAGGAGATCCTTCCTTTATGTACCGTTTTCGATTTGTTACCGTCTAATACTCGACTAGCATTTTCTTATCTCGGACGTCAGAGTTCAGGTCCTCTAGCTGGAATGGTGGTACCGACCAGTCACTCCTGAATCCGTGTACTGATCTTCGAGATTACAGACGGAAACCCCCTTCGGGGTCATTTAAGAGTGGGTTGTACTTTCCTATAACGTTAAGACCTGATGAAGTCTCTCAAGATTAAGTATAAGTATGTCCGATCTCGTTAGGTCGGTCCTTCGTTTCCACTAAGTCGTTTTTAGTGGTATTCCGCGATGAAGGGTCTGTGTGGATTCCGTCACCAGTCACAGTCGTTTTTGAATGGACGCTTCTTCCCAGAAGAGACTACCAGGTTTCCAACTCTTTGACGGAAGTTGCGTCACCTGCTCCCAAGTTGGGAACGAACCTCTTGATTCTTGGATGTACTACGTTTCGTTGATTCGGACACCCGTGTTGATCTCTCAGGTACACGGTGTTGTTATCTAGGGTGTTCTGTGTTGTCTGTAAGGTGTGCGACGTTGGTTCCGGGTCACGTCAGTCTATTTGTTTGTGTTTATACAAATTTTTCTTCGAGGGCTGTCGGGACTAGGTTATCCTTATAGAATTTAGGATCACAGGACGAAAAATTACTCATTTAGAGAAAATCCCCAGGGATCTGTCGTATAATTTTTCGTTTCGGTAGTGAAACGACTGAACTTGAACCCGTTTGAGACCTTCTATGACTTCCTGTCCCTTCGTTTCTCAGTCTGTGTTGACTCGCTGACTTGTTACTTGTCCTTTCATCATTTTAAAAATTTTTGTCGGGACGTTTGGGTTGTGACAGACACGGGAAATAGGTCTCTATCCAAGGTACCTCCGTTGAGTTCACTTTACTTAAGGTAGAGGGAGATCCGGTGTCTAAAATTGTCAGGTTGGTGGTCATTGCACGTTGGTAGGTTCTTTGGGTACGTGTTCCTCCTCGTTCCTTTTCTAAACACTTCGTCCTTCCACTTACCGAGAGTTATTTAGTTAGTGGCCCTTTCTTCTGGCTATGTCACCGTCAGACCAGTCTGATGACTCTTTGTTTACACGGGTTATTTAAAACATTGTGTTCCCCTGTGTAGAGTTCTGTAAATTTGTCACTGTTACTCCAGAATGTGAAGGACTAGTGTGATAAACTCCATCACGTAAAGGGTGTGACTCTCTCTTTTTAATTCTTTTTAAATTACCGTGACCATGAAAAGTTTCTCAATACTGTTTGATTCCCGTTGACCTAACTTATTTTGTCGACCCGTGATATCCGTTTAAAAGTCCCAGAGTCCCTTCGTGAGATTAGAAGCTTCCTTGTTTCTCCTTGGGAACATTTTAGTTGACCATTCGTTATGGATCCGGATCCCGGTCCGGTCCACTAACAGAATGTCTCTCTCCTGGAAATCTTTGTCTCCTTCTGTTTGTGTTTGATGGTATTTTCATTATAGGAGTTCAAGAATGGGTTATATAAGGTAGTTTTCCCGGGAGTTACGATATTCCCTACTCCCCACCTTTCCGAATTGTAAAACGAGAACTGAGTTCGTGAAGAGTGAGAGTCTTTACCCCGGTGAAGTTAAAGTAAATATCTATGTTAAGATAACGTTGGACGTCTCAGTCACGGGTGGTGTCCGTTCATTTTTATTTTTATTTATGTACATGAAAGTGATACTAGAGGGAATCGTTTTTCTTTATTATTTCTAGTTCGGTTTGTGATTTGGACATGGGACCGAACGGGAGTGACTAAGACAATGGAATCTTTGTTTGTAGGTGAAAGGAATGGATTTAAAAAGGAGTAGACACTTGATCCTTATTACGGGTGTGTTATAAATACTCGTGTTTACTCAATACTGTATTTACTTTTACTATGTATTTAAAGGTCGTTCAAAAGAGATTCAGATCACATGTTATATGTGTAGTTAGTTACACTACGTGATATAATTATTTAATTTCTTATTTTTGGTGTACTATGAGAGTCGTCTACGTCATTTTCGAAAACTGTTTTAAGTTATTGTTAAATATTATTTTTGAGAGGTTTGTCACTCGTCTCTCCCTTTTATGGAGTTGTATTATTTCCGATATATTCTGTTTGGGTGTCGTTTGTAATAGGAGTTACCACTTTTTGACTTTTACATAGGAGCTTCTAGTTCTTGTTCTGTTTCCACAGGTGATAGTGGTCATAATAAGGTGTATCAGAACCTCCAGGATCGATGTCGTTGCTCTTTTCTCTTTCTTTATTTCCTTTAGGTTGAACCTTTTCTTCATTTTGACAGTGACAAACTTCTACTGTACTATGATATGTATCTTTTAGGATTTTACGGTGGTTTTTTGATGATCTCAATTAGTTGCTTAAATCATATCAGTGTCCAATGTTTTAATTATGTGTCTTTAGAGAATTGAAAGACATACGATTGTTGTTTTCTAGTCTTTCTCTTTAATTCCCCCTTTTATAGAGTAAATGGTGACGTTGTCTTTCTTATTTTTATGGATCTTTAGTTGGATGGATTCTTATTAATTACGAAAGTTTGATACCACAACCTCTTTTGAGAACTCTCAGGGGACCTCTCGTTCCTCTAGTTTAATCAGTCAGGATTTCCTTTAGTTGGGACTTATAAGTAGTCTTCCTGATATCGACTTCGACTTCGAGGTTATGAAACTAGTGGACTATACTTCTCGGTTAAGTGACCTTTTCAGGGACTACGACCCTTTCTGACTTCCGTTTTCCTCTACTCCACCGTCTCCTACTCTACCAATCTATCGTAGTAAACAACACTTTTATAAATAATATTACTACAAACGTATAAGACGATACTTTTTATTCCGCTTACCAGGACGACGCATAAGAAGCAATTTCGGACTCTGATCAAGACTAAGAGGAAGCCATTCCAGTTTACCACGAGCCAAACAAAGAGTTGACTGAGTTACCTGTACTTAAACTCTTTTGAGGTTCTCTATCACCTCCTCGGACTATACGATGTTAGATATCCCAGTATTTCACAGTCTGTGTTGAATAACTGACTTGTTTTGTTTGTTCCTCAGTTTTCTAAACATGAATCTTGTGATTTTACGATATGACTACTCTCTTTATTTCCGACTGTGTTTGTCTACCTTTCTATATGGTGCAAAAACCTAACCTTCTTAGTTACAACACTTTTACTGATACGATGGGTTCATTTCATTTCATTTACAGTAAGTCAGTACAGGCTGAGAAACGCTGGGGTACCTGACATCGGATGGTCCAAGGAGGTAGGCACCCTAAAAGGTCCGTTCTTATGACCTCACCCAACGATGGGTTTCATTAGCTTTTTAACTTACGTTAGGGTTATTTTAATGGTTACCGTAAAAAGTGTCCTTATCTTGTCTTTTAGAATGTTAAATATACTTTTGTGTATTCTAGGTCTTCGGTTTTGTCAGAACTCTTTCTTTTTACCTCGACCTCTTTAGTCCGAGGGACTGAAGTCTGATGTGATTTTTTGATGGTTTTAGTTCTGTCATATCGTGGTCGGAGTTGTGTAGTACCGTTTATCTATCCCTTTGTTACCTTTGTCACTGTCTGAAATAAAACCCCCCGAGGTTCTAGTGACGTCTACGACTTACACCGGTACTTTAATTTTCTACGAACGAGAAACCTTCTTTTTAATACTTTTTGGATCTATCGTATAAGTTTTCGTCTCTGTAATGAAACGGTTTTTTCCAGGTAGATCAGTTCAATACCAAAAAGGTCATCAGTACATACCTATACTTTCAACTTGGTATTTCTTTCGACTCGTGGTTTCTTAACTACGAAAACTTGACACCACAACCTCTTCTGAGAACTCTCAGGGAACCTGACGTTCCTCTAAGTTGGTCAGGTAGGATTTCCTTTAGTCAAGACTTATAAGTAACCTTCCTGATTGCGACTTCAACTTTGAGGTTATGTAACTGGTGGACTACTATTCTTGACTGAGCAACCTTTTCTGGGACTACGACCCTTCCTAACTTCCGTCCTCCTCTTCCCCTGCGGTCTCCTACTCTACCAAGCTACCGTAGTGGTTGAGTTACCTGTACTCAAACCCACCTGCGACTCTCAACCACTACCCGTCCCTTCGGACTACACGACGCCAAGTACCCCAGTGTTTCTCAGCCTGTGCTGACTCGCTGACTTGACTTGACTTGACTACCGTCGTCGTGTATTTGTCTTTATGTCTGGTTACGTTGTCCTTTCTCTCGGGTCTTTATTTGGGTGTGTGGCACCAGTGGATGAGATGTTGTTTTCTCCGTGTTTCTGTATCACCTATTATCTGTCGAAGAAGTCATTCATTGGGATCCTTTTGACCTGTCGATATATATGTTCTTACTTTAATCCTATGAGGGATTGTCGTATGTGTTTTTATTTGAGATTTACCTAATTTCTGAACTTACATTCCGGTCTTTGATATTTGAGAGTCTTCTTTTGTATCCGCGTTGTGAGTCATCCTAAGAAAAAATGGATGGAGGATTTCATTATTTTTATTTTTGGTTTTGATTTATTTACTCCGGATTAATTTGAATTTTCGAAATTTTTTTTATTTGGTATTTGGTTTTCTTTGGTATTTGTTCTACTTCTTTGTTGGGAGTCACTCTCTTTTATAAACGTTTACTTTCTCTTTGGTTTCGTAATTAGAGGTTTTACGTGTTTGTCAAGTACATCGAGTTATATTTTTTTAAAAATTTATCTTCTGGATTTATCTGTAAAGAGTTTTTTTCTGTATGTCTATCAGTTTGTGTACTTTTCTATGAGTTATAGTGATTAATAATCTCTTTATGTTTAGTTTTGATGTAACTTCATAGTGAAGTGTGGTGAGTCTTACCGGTAGTAATTGTTTAGATGGTTGTTATTAAAGACCTCTTCCATACCTCTTTTTTCTCGGGAGAACAAGGTAACCACCCTTACATTTGACTATATCAGTGATAACTCTTGTCATACGATTCAGTGAAGTCAGTACGGGCTGAGTCGCTGGGGTACTTGACCTCGGATGGTCCGAGGAGACGGGTACCCTAAAAGGTCCGTTCTCATGACCTCACCCCACGGTAACGGAAGAGGTCTTAGGTCATATTCTAAGATTTTTGGTATACTGGGTCGTTAGGGTGATGACCCGTATATGGGTCTCTTTGGTGTACGTGACGTCGTGATAAATGTTATCGGTCCTATACTTTCATTGGATTAAAAGTAGTTGTCTCTTTGCCTATTTCCTCTACACCATGTATACTGTTACCTTATAATGAGTCGGAATTTTTCCTTACCTTAACCCAGTAAACATCTCTACACCTATTGGGTCTCTGACAGTGTGTCTCACTTCGTCTTTCTCTTGTTTATGACATATAATTACGTATATACACCTTATGTCTGTTACCGTACCTACGACCATACTAGGACAGACGTTTCGTTTTTATCTCTGTGTCTACCTCCCTTGTTTACATGTCTGTGGTTCCTCCCTTTCCGTCCCCTACTCGACACTCTGACCTCAACTGTATATATGAGATAACTACGACACATATTTTCGTGACTCTTGGGTACCACATCGAGTGTGTACCAGTGGATTCACTCTTCCTTTAGGGTTTTCTCCCCTATGTGTGTGTGTGTGTGTGTGTGTGTGTGTGTGTGTGTGTGGGTAAATATCGACTAAGTGAAACGAGATGTGATCCTTGAATATTTTGCAACATTTCGAATTAGGTTTTTTTAATTCTATTTTTAACGTGTTGACAAGTGACTGACAGTCTCTTTACAGAAGACTAGGAGAATACCAATAGTTTCTCCTATAGACATACGTCCAGTCCTTCGTTGTCAATCTTGACCTGCACCTTGTTGTCTGACCAAGGTTTATCCTCTTCCTCATGCAGTTCCGACATATAACAGTGAGACGAATAAATTGAAGATACGTCTCATGTAGTACTCTTTGCGACCCGACCTTCTTTGTGTTTGATTTTAGTTCTAAGGGTCCGCTTTATAGTTATTGGAGTCTATACGTCTACTGTAGTAGGAATACCGTCTTTCATTTCTCCTTGATTTTTCGGAGAACTACTTTCACTTTCTCCTCTCACTTTTTCAACCGAATTTCGAGTTGTAAGTCTTTTGCTTCTAGTACCGTAGGCCAGGGTAGTGAAGTATCCTTTGTCTACCCCTTTGTCACAGTCTGAAATAAAACCCCCCGAGGTTTTAGTGACGTCTACCATTAACGTCGGTACTTTAATTCCTACGAATGAGGAACCTTCTTTACAATACTGGTTGGATCTATCGTATAAGTTTTCGTCTCTGTCATGAAACGGCTGATTCCAGGCAGATCAGTTCCGTTACCAAAAAGGTCATCAGTACATACCTACACTCTCAACCTGACACTTCTTTCGACTCGTAACTTCTTAACTGTGAAAACATGACACCACAACCTCTTCTGAGAACTCTCAGGGAACCTGACGTTCCTCTAGGTTGGTCAGGTAAGACTTCCTCTAATCGGGACCTTAAAGAAACCTTCCTGACTACGACTTCGACTTTGCGATCATGAAACCGGTGGAGTACTCTTCTTAACTGAGTAATCTTTTCTGACTACGACCCTCCCTAACCCCCGTCCTCCTCTTCCCCTGTTGTCTCCTACTCTACCGACCTACCGTAGTGACTGAACTACCGGTACTTAGACTCACTTGAGGTCCTCAACCACTACCTGTCCCTCCGGACCGCACGACGCTAAGTACCCCAGCGTTTCTCAACCCGTGCTGACTCGCTGACTTGACTTGACTTGACTTCCCCATATTTAATCCTTAAACTCTGATTGTATACGTATAATGATGTATATTTTATCTATTTATTGTCACTGGATGACATATCGTGTCCCTTGAGATGAGTTATAAAATATTTTTGATATATTCTTCTCTTAGATTTTTTTATCACATATATATACATATATATATACTTAGTGAAACGACATGTGGACTTTGATTATAGTGTTTAGTTGATGTGAAGTTATTTTTCTTCTTTAAGAAGGTAGATGCTGTTATACTCACTTGGACCTCCTTTAATACGGTACACTTTAATCGGTACTGTCTTACTGTTTACGGTGTACGGTGTACTAGGGTGAATTTACTCCATATTTTATTGGTTTATGTGTCTACATCTCTCATCTTACAACCGACGGTTTCCGACTCTCTCCATTTTTTCTTCAACGATGACTTCCCCATATTTCAGGACCAATGCGTCATACCAATTAGAGGTCCATCGTCATACGGATATCAATTTTTGCAACATGTCTTATGGATTCTTAAACAGTTCCCCCTCGTCAGTTCCACCGTCCCGTCCTTTTGGGACTTGAGTAGAGGAGGGTACCTGTGTCGTTTTAATATTGGTAGTCCACCGTGACCACCATTTCTTGAGCGAGCGGTTACGTCCTCTGTATTCTCTACCCTCAAACTGGGGACCCAGTCCATCTGGGGGACCTCCTCCCGTACCGTTGGGTGAGGGTATAAGAACGGACCTCTTCAGGAACCTGTCTCCTCGGACCGCTCGATGTCAGGTGTCCTAGTGTTTCTCAACTTATGTTTATTTCACTGAATCGTGTGTGTCTCTCGTTGATAGTTAGTCTTACTGGACTTCCGGTGTCTTTTGTAAAAGACGTTGGTTTCTATATTTCTTCTTTGGTGTTGTCCTACCCATCCTCCCCGTCGTTACACTATATCAGTTCTGAGTATGGGTCAGTCAGTCGTAGTCAAGGTCCTGGGTCGTCCGGTTCGTGTGGCTCTCGGTCCAGTGTGTCGATAGAATTACCTTTACGTCCAGTTCGTCGGTCTACGCACCCCTGTGTCGGGGTGTGTGGTCGTCCAACCCTGGGTCTGGGTGGGTGAACGTCTCGTCACTTTCCGTTTCCTGGAGGGACTCAGGACTGTGGTGGGTGGTCGACCTTTGTGGTTGGGGTCCTGAGGGAAGGTGAACGGACTCTTAGTCGGTACTGGGGTCACTCATGTGTGGTCTGGGACGGTAGTAGGAGGGGTCGTGTTCTGGCCGTGAGAGGTCTGACTCGCGGTCGACACGGTCTTACGTCGGAACTGTGTCTGTAGTCGTCGGAGACGAGACGCGTCCTGGACCCTCGGTGTCTCGGTCACCGGTCCGACGAATGGTCGTGTGGGTGTCATCAGTGTGGCGGTTTTGTCGTCCCGGTACGTTGGACGTGTCTCCGGGAAGATGTCGTGTGTCGAGACGACTGTTCTCCCCTCTCACGACGACCTAGATTCTGTAGCAGGTGCAATTGTGACGAAGAGGTTTTGACCCTTTATATGGTTGGATTGTTCTTTTCAATACTGGTTAGATATATCGTATAAGTTTTCGTCTCTGTAATAAAACGGTTGTTTCACAGTAGATCAGTTCCGATACCAAAAAGGTCACCAGTATATACCTACACTCTCAACCTGACACTACTTTCGACTCGCGGTTTCTTAACTACGAAAACTTGACACCACAACCTCTTCTGAGAACTTTCGGGGAACCTGACGTTCCTCTAGGTTGGTTAGGTAAGACTTCGTCTAGTCGGGACCCACAAGAAACCTTCCTTACTACGATTACGACTTTGAGGTCATGAAACCGGTGGAGTACGCTTCCCAACTGAGTAACCTTTTCTGAGACTACGACCCTCCCTAACCCCCGTCCTCCTCTTCCCCTGTTGTCTCCTACTCTACCGGCCTACCGTAGTGACTGAGCTACCTGTACTCAGACTCACTTGAGGCCCTCAACCACTACCTGTCCCTCCGGACCGCACGACGCTAAGTACCCCAGCGTTTCTCAGTCTGTACTGACTCGCTGACTTAACTTGACTTGTATGTACTTTTTGTGTTTTTTTGTCCAGTTTACTCCGTTGTTTCCTTATAAAAGGTTTGTTTCCCTATTCTATTTTGGTGTCCCTTTTTTTTTTTTTTGATTCCATTCACCTCCATTCGTTAGATACGTTATTTCACAAGTTCCATTATTTCTACGAATTGTTTGAACCTTCGTCTTTAATTGTGTCACTTACTTTCAACTGGTCTCAATAAGGACTTATTTTTATTTGGTTGAGAATTGTCCTTTTTTTTTCAAATTGTTTCTTAATCTTTTGCATTTCTCCCTGGTTTGGCTCGACTTATTATATTGACTTTATAATTTTATGTGATTTTCATCATCTACTCTACTATGTCTCCTTATCCAATCATTTGATCTTCTTTCTCATCACCTTTAGTGGGTTCGACTTATCTTTTATAATTTACTAATATAATAAAATAAAATTTTCGTTAAAAATTGTAAATAAAAATAAAATAAATAAACCGACGTGACCCGGAATCAACGTCGTGTACCCTAGATCAAGGGACTGGTCTCTAACTTAGACTCTGGGGACGTAACCCCCATATCTCAGAATCGGTGACCTGGTGGTCCCTTCAAGGATTTTACTAAAAAATTTACTCCTATCAAATTCTCNTGAGAATTGTCCTTTTTTTTTCAAATTGTTTCTTAATCTTTTACATTTCTCCCTGGTTTGGCTCGACTTATTATATTGACTTTATAATTTTATATGATTTTCATCATCTACTCTACTATGTCTCCTTATCCAATCATTTGATCTTCTTTCTCATCGCCTTTAGTGGGTTCGACTTATCTTTTATAATTTACTAATATAATAAAATAAAAATTTCGTTAAAAATTGTAAATAAAAATAAAATAAATAAACCGACGTGACCCGGAATCAACGTCGTGTACCCTAGATCAAGGGACTGGTCTCTAACTTAGACTCTGGGGACGTAACCCCCATATCTCAGAATCGGTGACCTGGTGGTCCCTTCAAGGATTTTACTAAAAAATTTACTCCTATTAAATTCTCTGGTGACCCTACTGTAGTTCGTATTCTTGTAAGTGTAATATACCCAGACGTTTCTCAACCTGTGCTGACTCAGTGACTTGGTATATCCAGGGTCTTTCTCTTCTTTCTCTTTTCCCCCGTCTCTTGTATTCACTTCTACGTTACCGGCTTTTGAATGGAGTGAACCTTCTTCTTTGTCTGTTTATCTAGATCCTTCGTGTCTCTTAAAGTTTGTTCCACTTGAGTCTCCAGGTGTGACTCTGTGTGGTATTAATTTTGTCATTTTTAATTCTTATTTCTCTCTAATGATTTCCATTGTTGTGTTTTTGTTGATCAATCATGGTCTCTTAAGGGTATTCTGAAAGTCAATTAAAAAGTCGTTTTTTAGACTTCTGGTCATCCCTTACCATATTATATAAATTTCACTACTTTTCTTTTTTTTTATTTTTGTTCTTATGAGTTGGACCGTTAAGATAGTAAGTATAAAATTCTTCTTTATTTTTCAAAATATCTATTCGTTTTCGATTTTCTCAAGTCGTGGTAGTTTGGTGGAAATGTTATTTGTAATTTCCTTGTAAAGTTTTACTTTTACTTTTCTGATGTTGATCTATATACTTTTAATACTTTCCTTTTCAGAATGAACATACCCGTTTATACATCATTTCAATTATCTAGTTGGTACATATTTCGATCATATTCTAATTTTGTGTTTTGATCATTTTAATAGATATAGGTATTTTTAGTCAATTCCCTATGTGTTTTTCTATGTTTTATACTACAGTTTTTGTAATTTGTACCCACATTCCCATTTTTACGTCTCGACTCTATGTAAACTTGAGTTCTAGTGGTTGAAATTTATTAATATATATAACGATTGTATTTGGAGTACCATTGGTGTTGGTTTTTGGATATTGTATATGTATATCTTTTTCCTTATATTTGTATTACGATTCCATCAGTGGTTTAGTATTTTTTTTCTTCTCCCTTTTTTTTCCTTCCTTGTTTTTTTCTTGATCTTTTTGTTGGGGTTTGGTATTTATCTCACTATTATTCATGTAAGGATAGTTATTCATGAAATTTATGTTTACCGGATTTACGAGTTTACTGTTTTTCACTGACTTATCTAAAACTTTTTCTTTCTGGATACATAGATACGAGTGATATTCTCGGAGTGAAGTCTAGAGTTCTGTGTGTTTGGTTTTTACTACCGTGCCTATTTTCGTAATGTACCTTTATCTTTACGTTTTTCTCTACCTCATCGCTACAAATATACTCTGTTTTATCTGAAATTATGTTTTGACACTACTCTCTGTTTTTAAGTAATGTATTACTAGTTCCCTATGTAGGTTCTTCTATACTGTTAATATTTATTCGTACGTGGGTTGTATCCTCGTGTATTTATGTATTTCGTCTGTCCTCGTGGATTTATGTATTTCGTTTATAATTCCCTATATTCACCTCTTTGTCTGTCATTGTTATCATCTTCTGAAATTGTGAGGTTAATGTAGTTGTCTGTCTAGTGGGTTCATCTTTTAATTATTCCTTTGAGACCAGAATCTTTTGTGTACACTACCTGAATAGTATATGTGGACCTTATAAAGTAAGGTTTCGTCGTCTTATACGTAAGAAAAGTTCACGTATATCTGTAAGAGGTCGTACCTTATATACGATACGGTGTTTTTTTCAGAGTCATTTAAATTCTTTTGACTTTATGGTTCACAGAAAAGGTTGGTGTTATAATACTCTGATCTTTAGTTGGTATTCTTTTTCGACGTTTTTTGTGTTTGTGTACCTCCGATTTGTTGTACGTTGATTTATTGGTTGTCTCGTAACTCCTCTAATTCCTCCTTTATTTTTTGTCAACCTCTGTTTACCTTGGTTTTTGTTTCGTTAGATTTTAGAAACCCATTTAACGACATAAAAGATATACTTTGGACAATTTCCTCGTTCAAGATTCTCGAGAGTCGTGTTCATTTTGTTAAACAAAGATAAAGAAAATAACACATAGGTATATTCTACTACCTACAAGTGATTTGAAAATCACCATTAGTAAAGTACTACATACATTCAGTTTAGTAACACGAGATGTAGAATTTGTATCTGTCACGACCTACAGTTAATATAGAGTTATTTTCACTTTCTTTCTTATTTCATCAAGAAGTCAAGTCAAGTTAAGTCAGCGAGTCAGCCCAGGCTGAGAAACGCTGGGGTACTTAGCGTCGTGCGGTCTGGAGGGACAGGTAGTGGTTGAGGGCCTCAAGTGAATCTGAGTGCAGGTAGCTCAGTCACAACGGTAGGTCGGTAGTGTAGGAGACAGCAGGGGAAGAGGAGGACGGGGGTTAGGGAGGGTCGTAGTCTCAGAAAAGGTTACTCAGTTGAGAAGCGTACTCCACCTGTTTCATGACCTCAAAGTCGAAATCGCAGTAAGGAAGGTTCCTTTAGGGTCCCGACTAGAGGAAGTCTTACCTAACCAACCTAGAGGAACGTCAGGTTCCCCGAGAGTTCTCAGAAGAGGTTGTGGTGTCAAGTTTTCGTAGTTAAGAAGCCACGAGTCGAAAGAAGTGTCAGGTTGAGAGTGTAGGTATGTACTGGTGACCTTTTTGGTATCGGAACTGATCTGCCTGGAATCAGTCGTTTCATTACAGAGACGAAAACTTATACGATAGATCCAACCAGTATTTCATCAAGAACCCTACGACGTTTTCGTCCAGATTCTCCCTTCAAATATTACCATTTTCGTTGATTTTTTATTCTTATTTGTTTCAGTTTTTAGTCACTTTCCTTTCCTTAGTATTTCTACTATTACCTTTACTTTATCTCTGATTCTTTTGTCTTTCCTAGTTACTTTGATTCTCGATCAAGAAATTTTTCTATCCGTTTTAAGTATTTGGAAATCTAAATAGTAATCATTTTCATTTCCTTAGTATTGCAAGTGTCGTCTTTTACTTTTTCTCTGATTTTTAGTTGTACTTAGACGGTGTCCACATGTGTACAAGGGTTAGGACTGGGGGGAGGGTGGAGGCGGGGGTGTGGTAGGGAGACCCAGTAGGGTCACGTGGTTGGGGTTCGTAGGACGTGGGACGTACCTTGGATCTGACCGCTAAGTAAAGAATATTTTATAATATGCACAAAATTACGGTAAGAGGGTTTAGTAGGGTGGGAGAGGGAGAGTGCATTTTATTATTATTATTATAAAAAAATTTTATTCTTTTTTTTCGTAGTTAATTTTTTTTTATTATAGTACATTCTTTGCTTAGTGGTCAGATCCAAGCTACGTCCTATGTTCTACGAACCCCGACCACGTGACCCTACTGGGTCTCTCTACCATACTCCTCCCTCCACCCTCCTCCCAAGTCCTAACCCTTGAGTACATGTGGGTACCGTCTAAGTACAACTATATACCGTTTTGGTTATGTCATAACATTTCATTTTAAATTTTTATTTATTTATTTGAAATATCTTTAGAGGCCGAATTTTTTTATTTATTTATTTTATTATTATTATTTATTTTTTTCTTTCTCTGATTTTTAGTTATTTTTTCTAGTTACTTTGATTTTAGATCAAGAAATTCTTCTTGTGTTTTAACCATTTGGAAATAGATATAAGTGGATATTTTTCTCTCGGGTTTATTTTTGTCTTTACTTTTTACTCTTTAATATTGGTTTGGGTGTCTTCATGTTTCCTAGTATTCTCTTATGACACTTATTAATACGTGGTTATTTTACCTGTTTAAGGATCTTTATGTTTTAGAGGGTTCTTACTTGGTCCTTCTTTGTCGTTTATATTTGTCTGGTTAATGGTCATTACTTTAACTTAGTATTAAAAGTTTTGAGGAGGTTTTATTTTAAGGACTTGGTTTATCGAAGTGTTTACTTGAGATGATTCGTAAATCTCTTGTGGATAGGAGTAAAAATTTACTAAGGTTCTTTAACGTACTTTTATTACGAAAGTTTGAGTAAGATCCTCCATTCGTAGTGAGAGTATACTTTTGTTCTATCTATCAGTGTTCCCTTTTTTAATGTCTGGTTATAGTGTCTACGTGTATCATCGTTTGTAGGAGTTGTTTTATAATCGTTGGACTCAGGTTCTCATTTTCTTAGTATGTGGTACTAGTTCACCCTAAATAAGATACCTACGTTTAGTCATAAACGTTTAGTTACACTATACGGTGTGACTGTTTGACTTTTTACTTTTAACGTACTAGTAGGGTTATATACGTCTTTTGAGAACTGTTTTACATTATAGGTTAATACTAAAAATTTTCTAGGAGTTATTCCACCTATATCTCCCTTGTATGGATTTGTTTCTAGTGTATACCGTTCGGGTGTCAATTTTGATATTAGTTGTCACTTTGTGAAGGAGATTTTAGTCCTTGTTCAGTTCCTACAGGTAAGAATTGTGAAACGTACATACGTACGATCCAATGAAGTCAGTACAGGCTGAGAAACACTGAGATTCTCGGACGGTCCGAGAAGACAGGTACCCTAAAAAATCCGTTCTTATTACCTCACCCAACGGTGCTGGAGGAGGTCCCCTAGGAGGACTGGTTCCCTAGGTTGGGTTCAGAGAATACAGAGGACTAACCGTCCGTCCAAGAAATGTCTATCGACGTGGACCCTTCGGTTTGTAAGTTGTATTATAATTCATAATTATGATCGGTGTCGTTAGTGTGTTATTTTTCTTTACTTAGGTTTGACCTTTCTTATATTTGTTAAAAATGTCTACTGTACTATGACTTCTATCTTTTAGGATTTCTGTCATAGTTTTTTAATAATCTTGAGTTACTTAAGTCATTTGAACGTCCTATGTTTTAGCTACATATTTTTACGTTGTCTAAAGACATGTAATTGTCACTTGATAGTATTTCTTTTTAATTCTTTTGTCAGAATGTTCAACGTAGTTATTCTTATTTTATAGATCCTTATTTGGTGACTTGATTTTCTGAACATAAACTTTTTTTTTTGGAGAGTCTGTGACTATTTTCTTTGACTTCTACTGTTTGTTTACCTTTATATATGACCCGAGTACTTAACCTTCTTAATTATAGTAATTTTACTGGTATGGTGGGTTCCGTTAGATGTCTAAGTTAGACTCAAATAGAGTTTATTTGTTACTGTAAAAAGATTAAAAAGATTACTGTCTTAATCTTGTTTATTAAGATTTTATACACGTACATACAGTTCAGTGAAGTCAACACAGGTTGAGAAACGTTGGTATACCTAACCTCGGGTTTTCTCAGGAGACAGGTACTCTAAGAGATCCGCTATTTACACGTACCTTTGTGTTTTCTGGGGTTCATCGGTTTTACTAGAACTCTTTCTTCTCGTTTCGACTTTCATAGTACGGGGGATTAAAGTTTGATTTTGTCTGTGTATCTAGTTAGCTTGTCTTTACCTTCGTGTCTTTATTTAGGTACACATGTACCCGTTAAATGTTGTCACCTCCGTTCTTATATCAGAGAAGTTATTTATAACTTCTCTGATAAGAGAAATAACTTCTCTTATCAGAGAAGTTATTTACCACAACTCTTTTCACCTGTCAATGTACGTTTTCTTACATTGATAGGTACCACACTCTGTGAAAGGAGTGTGGTACTCGTTTGTATTTAAGTTTGACCTAATTTCTAAATTTACCTTCTGGACTTTGGTGATTTGTAGATCTTCTTTTGTACCGTTATGTATGAAACTGGAACTGAAACCGTTTGAAAAAAACTATACAGAGGAGTCAGTTCCCTTTGTTTGTTTTTAGTTATTTACCCTGATGTAGTTCGATATTTTGAAAACATGTTGTTTCCTTTGATAGTTATTTCGTTTTTTTTTAGGTATATGATTCACCTTCTTTTATAAACTTTTACTCTATATATTATTCTCCAATTATAGGTTTTATATATTTCTTGAAGTATGTGAGTTATAGTTTTTGTCTTTGTCGAGTTCAACTTTCCTGTCCTCTGGACTTGTCTGTAAACAGGGTTCTTCTATAAACAGGGTTCTTCTATAGTCAAGTCAAGTCAAGTCAACAAGTCAGTACAGACTGAGAAACTCTGGGGTACTTAGTGTCGTGCGGTCCGGAGGGACAGGTAGTAGTTGAGGGTCTCAAGTGAGTCTGAGTGCAGGTAGCTCAGTCACTACGGTAGGTCGGTAGAGTAGGAGACAGCAGGGGAAGAAGAGGACGGGGGCTAGGGAGGGTCATAGTCTCAGAAAAGGTTACTCAGTTGAGAAGCGTACTCCACCGGTTTCATGACCTCAAAGTCGAAATCGTAGTAAGGAAGGTTTCTTTAGGGTCCCGACTAGAGGAAGTCTTACCTGACCAACCTAGAGGAACGTCAGGTTCCCTGAGAGTTCTCAGAAGAGGTTGTGGTGTCAGGTTTTCGTAGTTAAGAAGCCGCGAGTCGGAAGAAGTGTCAGGTTGAGAGTGTAGGTATGTACTTCTATATGTCTATCGGTTTTCCATGTACTTTTTTACGAATTGTGGTGATTTGAACTCCTTTCACGTTTAGTGTGGTGTTACTCTATAGTGGAATGTGAACTATCTCTTATCGATAATAGTTTTTCTGTTCATTGTTTATAACGATTTCTACATCTCTTTCCCCTTGGGTGTTCGTGTTAAATATCCTTACATTTAAACACGTCGATGATACCTTTTGTCATACCTCCAAGGAGTTTTTTGTTTGTTTGTTTGTTTGTTTTTTGTCTGGATGGTGTGCTAGGTCATTAGGATGAAGACCTATAAAAAGGTTTCTTTTGTTTTTGACATTAAAGTTTTCTATGTACAAGAGGGTATGAATAACGTTTTAATAAATGTTATCGGTTCTATACCTTCGTTGGATTCGAGGGTATATATTTACTTACCTTTTTCTACACCCTCAAATATATATATATTTGTTACAGGAACCACCAGATCACCAATTCTGAAGTGGACGGTTACGTTCCCTGTACTCAAGTTAGGGACCACGTCCTTCTGGGGTTCACGGAGTCCTGTCGATTCAGACACACAGTGTTGATGACTTCGGGCGTACGGGATCTGGGTACGAGATGTCGTTCTCTTCGTCGTGTCGTTCTTCGGGCGCGGGGCGTTGATCTCTCATCCGGGACGAGCGGTGTTGATCTCTTTCGGGAGCCCTCGTTGTTTCTGGGTCGTGTTGGTTTTAATTGAAATTTTTAATTTCTAAAAATTTAAATTTTTTATTTTTTGATTTTTTTTATTTTTTATTTTTTTATTTTTCTTGTGAACTCTCTTTTTTTATTTTTTTAATTTTTTATTTTATTTTTAAAAATTTATCTTTTAATACGGTAAAAGTTGTTGTACTTACCTGGATCTGACATAATACGATTCACTTTATTCAGTTTCTTTCTGTTTAAACACCTTAGATTTTTAGTTTTGTTTATTTGTATTGTTTTGTCTTGTCTATGTGTTATGTCCAGAAACGACTCCCGTCCCACAACTCTCTTTGTGTACTCCCTCTAATTTCTCTATTTGAAGGTCAATGTTTTATTTACTCAGTACCCCCACTTTTACATGTCGTACCACTTATGTCAGTTATTATGACATGTGGAAACTTACCACTGTCTACTATTGATCTGTGTAGTACTGCTAGTAAAACATAACATATTTTCATAGTTTAGACATACACACGAGAATAACCAGTCAATATGTAGTTAAATTTCTTACACATCCCTGAAGAAACCACCAGATTGTGTCCTCTACGTTCAAACTAGGGACCAGTCCCTCACTTCTAGAGTGNTTTTGTCTTCATTGCCATACCCCTCCCTCCTCCTTCCCACCAAGTCCTACCCCTTGTGCACATATGGACACCATCTAAGTACAACTACATACCGTTTTGGTTATGTTATAACATTCCATTAATTGGAGGTTAATTTTATTTAAATATAATTTTTTGTCTTCATTGTAACATTGTTTCAGTTATTTCTGAAAATTTTACCATGTGTAGTTTTTTAGAATATTTCTTATACATCTGTGACCCTCTTTTACATAGTTTTACAATTACCACCAATAGAGACCCTAACTTCTAATGACGACTGATGATAAAGAAATGACATGTGAGAATACGTAAAAAAATAAAAGACTTTCTTTTTTGTACCTAACGAACATTTCAAGTTTTCTTTTGTAATAATAATTTTTCCATTTTTTTACAATTCTTCCATTTAGAGTACAATTTACAAGAATGGTGTTATTTTTTAATTGTCAATTTGATGATTTCTGTATGTATGTATGTATGTATTTTACAAACTCAAGAATGTCTGAGTTCGAGTTGTACATCTTTGGAACCGTCTTCAAGAAGTCCCTAATTCTGTTTTTAGTTTTCTTTTTGTCTCTGATCTTATTTCCTTAGAGATGTATTCTAGAACGGTACGATACTGAACAAATGATCGTATTAATTTTATATGGTCTTTTCTCTACATTTATCTTTCTTCATTTTTTTTTTTTTAGAAATTTCTCAGTTTTTTAATCCTTCAGATGTTTTAAATCATACAAAAACAAAGTTCGGTAGTAAAGTCAAGGTGTACTTCAATTTCAACTTTTGTTTTGTTTTTTAAATTTTTATTGCTTTGGTATTTGTTAGTACTTTCGTAACACGTTCAAGTGAATCCTGAGACTAGACTTTTACATCAAATTTTTGTCTTTTGAAGTTACATTTATTTATATGTTATAAAATTTGTATGTTGTTTTGGTTCACATGTGCTGAGTATACTTTTAGTTCAATTTCCAGTAAAGGAGTGTCTATTCTTGATTACGAAAACTTGACACCACGACCTCTTCTGAGAACTCTCAGGGAACCTGACGTTCCTCTAGGTTGGTCAGGTAGGATTCCCTCTAGTTGGGACTTATAATAACCTTCCTGACTACGACTTCGACTTTGAGGTTATGAAACCGGTGGACTACGTTTCTCGGCTGAGTAACTTTTCTGGGACTACGACCCCTTCTAACTTCCGTTCTCTTCTTCCCCTGCGGTCTCCTACTCTACCAACCTACCGTAGTGGGTGAGTTGCCTAAACTTAAACTCGTTTGAGACCTTCTATCACTTCTTGTCACTTCGGACCGTAAGACGTCAGGTACCCCAGGGTTTCTGAACACTGAATCGCTGATTTGTTGTTGTTTTAAGTTCCTTTATTCGTTTGAGTCTCATTCTTAACCCATCTCAATCAATTTTCTTGTTTTCCGTCTTTAGGTCTACTCTGTTGTTTTTCGTCATTGAGTCCCATATTCACGTCTCTTCCGTTACCGTGGGGTGAAGTCATGAGAACGGACCTTTTAGGGTACCTGCCTCCTCGGACCACCCGACGTCAGGTACCCCAGCGCTTCTCAGCCCGTGCTGACTCGCCGAAGTGAAAGTGAAAAGTGAAAGTACGTAACCTCTTCCTTTACCGTTGGGTGAGGTCACAAAAACGGACCTCTTAGGGTCCCTGCCCCCTCGGACCACCCGACGGCAGATACCCCAGTGTGTCTCAGTCTGTACTGACTTAACTGAATCGTCATCGTCGTCATCGTAGTCCCATATTCACTCTTTTTATTAAAGGATTCCTACTCTACCGACCTACCGTAGTGCCTGAGCTACCTGCACTCAGACACACTTGAGGCCCTCTATCACTACCTGTCCCTCCGGACCGCACGACTCTAAGTACCCCAGTGTTTCTCAGTCTGTGCTGACTCGCTGACTTGACTTGACTTGACTTCTTGGGAACGACCGAAAGACCCTTTGTTTTATGAGAATATCCTATGTTTCGATGTCAGTATCTCATGGTGTATTTCTTACCTCAAACTATGAGTCTGTAGGACTCACCTCATGAACATATTAAGGACGGGTCCTGTTCTTGAAAAGTTTAATCTTGATTGGACTCGGAAAATCACGTTTGTTTTTCCATATCACTTGACCTCTCTCGATTACCTTCGTCCTTTGATTTTGAAAAAATTTGGTAATAAATCTGAAAGTTGTTTAAACTTTTTTGTTCAAAGGACGAAAGACTTGGAAGTACCTACAAATTTTTAGTTCTCCATGAAGTAAGAAGTTTAGGTAATAAGAAGGGAAATTTAACTCAATCTAAAGAATATCTGGATGGAAAATTCATATACTCTTGGGATGGTTGGATGTAAGTCAACTAGATGGACCTTTTAAGTGTTAACTAGGTTCTTACTAATTTCTCTTTCTTTTTTTTACTCACCGAATATATAAAATTGACCCTTTTTCTTCTATCTTTTAACTGAATCCCTGTTAGACATGTGACTCGTGACATCATGTTATGCATCTTTCACTAATCTTCCTCTCTCTTAAACTACTATTCTTTTTTCCTTTCGTTATAAAAACGATACACTGGTCTCTTTTGCCTTAGTTTTGTGGGTCCCCAGAACCCAAATGAAATGAACCCAAATGTAATGAGAAACAGACTCCCATACCTTTTCCGACAATTGACGGATGGGTTTTAGATAAGAGGAAAACAACGTTATTTGGTGATGTAACAACCCTCTCGTATCTCACGTGACAATAAACGTCCGTACAATAAATTCCGAATCGTTCTTACCGACTCTCTTAATTGAAAGAAACCACTCTCCTAAAGTCTTTAGACAAGTTATGTATCGTAAATATATATATATATTTTCCTATAGTTGTTGGATTGTTATTATTAAACCCTTCAGGTTCGAAATATGTTTCGTGATCTTTTCCTTTCTTTCCGTCGGTATTGGAATGATCTTAATAAGAAGACATCGAAAGTCGGAGGAAACGATCATACTGGACACCTTGTATTTGTCTTCAGTGACGCACCTCGAAGACCCGTTCGAGAAATTTGTCCCGGCTGATTAAATTTTCCGGACAGTAAAAAGAAAAGAGGAACGTCGGAACGTCTTATGTCTTCAGTAGTGATCTCGGGGAAACACTAGTACCTTATTAGAAACTTTTCTTCTTCTTTGTTTTCTCTTCAATTACTACCTCTTTGTTTTTCTTTTTTCAGACCTCAGTGTGTGGGGTAGGTTGTGACCGACTAAGATCGAAAGCATAGTTCACTTTCCTTACGTTAGAGGGATAGAATAAATTTGGTGACAAAAAACTGTAAAGAAGATGATCGTCTACGAACGTTAAGGGTTGACCGACTCTCCCGAATACCTCGATCCGTTTTCACAAGACAATCTAAGAGTATCCGAGAACTTATATAATACTGTCCGTTCCAGATTTCGTTTATGGTAAATATTACTTTTCCTCAATTTGTTGAGCGGAAATTGTATACCTCGAAAAAAGAGGTTCAATTATTTCACATGGTTTAAAAAAATTATTTTGTTTAAGTATAGAGGTTTATATGAAAATGTAAACCTCTACTTTACACTCATTACCAGACTCAAATCTTATTTGATTTGTTCGAAACAAAAGATTTAGAAAAAAAAAATTGAAATAAAACATAACCACATATTGACTAATTGTTACAACACTATCAAAGTCCACTTGTCACTTCTTTGGGTCGATAAGTACGTGTACATAGGTAAGAAGGGGTTTGAGGGGAGGGTGGGTCCGACGGTGTTATGGTGACTTGTCTCAAGGTACACGATATGTCCTCCGGGAACAATCAATAGGTATAATTCATATCGTCACACATGTACAGGTAGGGTTTGAGGGGGTTCGAAATTTTGGACTAAGATCTGTGGTCTTCCTGTCCTTTGTTTTTTTTAGATCTATTTAATCTAAAGTAATTTTGATTCAAAATACATGGTTCTCATGATAGTTCTCTCACTTTTCTGTTGGGTGTATTCCCCTTTTTATTAACGTTTAGTATAGTGAATATTCGATAATTAAAGTCTTATATTTCTTGATTTTGAGTTGTTACCTTTTGGTTTGTTGAGTTAAATTTTCACACTCTTCTTTTTTAACTATATAGGTGGTTCTTTTTTTAACCATATAGGTGGGTCTTTTTTAACCATATAGGTGGTTCTGTATGTTTACCGGTTATTCGTGTACTTTTCTACAAGTCTTAGTGATCAGTAATCCTCTTGTATTTTGGTGTCATTCTATGATGAAGTGTGGGTAATATTATAGACAACAAGGTTTTTTTTTAGTTAATTGTTCCAACTACTCCTACACCTCTTTAACCTTTTAGACACGTGACGATTACCATTACATTTTACCGTATCGGCAACGTCTTTTGTTATATCTCCCAGAAGTTTTCCAATTTGTATCTTGATAACATTCTAGGTCGTTAAGGTGAAGGACGATATATAGGTTTTCTTGACTTTCGTCACTGAGTCTATAAAAGTCATAAGTGTCCACCTTTGTTTAGTAATTGGGTTTCTATTTGTTTTACGACATGTGTTTGCCTTACAATAAAATGGAAATTTTTTACTTTAATACTTTTATACGACGTTCTACCTATTTCGACCATTCGTAATACGACTCACTTGGTCTAAACTACCAATTAAAAATACACAGTTGAATTGACTCGATTCCCGACGGGTCTCTAGACAACTATGTAATAAAGACCCATACAGACACCTTTTTAATCGTAAAATTAGTCATCTGACACATTCCTTGTAGTCAAGTCAAGTCAAGTCAATGAGTCAGCACAGACTGAGAAACACTGGGGTACCTGACGTCGTGTAGTCCGAAGGGACAGGTTGTGGTTGAGGACCTCGTATGAGTTTGAGTACAGGTAACTCAGCCACTACGGCAGGTTGGTAGAGTAGGAGACAGGAGGGGAAGAGGAGGACGACACTTAGAAAGGGTCGTAGTCCCAGAAAAGTTTACTCAGTCGAGAAGTGTAGGCCACCGGTTTCATAACCTCAAAGTCGAAGTCGTAGTCAGGAAGGTTATTATAAGTCCCAACTGGAGGAATTCCTACCTGACCAACCTAGAGGAACGTCAGTTTCCCTGAGAGTTCTCAGAAGAGGTAGTGGTGTCAAGTTTTCGTAGTTAAGAAACCACGAATCGAAGGAAATATCAGGTCAGGAAATGTAAGTATGTTCTGATGATCTTTTTAGTATCGAATCTGATCTACCTGGAAACAACCGTTTCATTGCAGAGGCTAAAAATTATACGACAGATCCAACCAGTATCGAAAAGAAGGTTCCTCGTTCTCAGAAAGTTAAACAACCGACATTACTAGACGTCACTAAAACTTCGGGGAGTTTTATCAGACAGTGACTTCATTACCCTGACCTACGGTACTAGAATCAAAAGACTTACAAATCGAAATTCGGTTGAAAAAGTGGAAGGAGAAAACGAAAGTAGTTTTCCGAGAAATCAAGAAGAAGTAAAAGACGGTCTTCCCACCATAGTAGATGGATAGAGTCTAATAACTATAAAGAAGACCGTTATAACTAAGGTCGAACAAGAAGTAGGTCGGACCGTAAAGCTTACTACAATTTATTCGTATATTCAATTTATTCGTCCCACTGTTATATGTAGGAACTACATGAGGAAAGGACTAAACCTTGGTCAGACAATAAGGTACATGTCAAGACAACAAAAAACTGGATGTATGTCTAATGAGTTCTCCGTCCAGTCGACCAGACCATAAAGGTAGAGGAATTCTTAAAAGGTGTCAAACAACACTAGATGGGTCAGTTTCCAAAACCGTATCAGGTATTTCGTCTTCATCCGCGAAAAGACCTTGAGAAAACGAAAAAGCTACTAGGTCGCCTACAACCTTTAAACTAGAGAAGGAGACGGAAAAGATTTAGGTCGAACTTGTAGACCTTCAAGTACCAAGTGCATGACAACTATGAAGTGAACTTCTTAAAACTCGTAATGAAACGATCGTACACTCTATTCACGTTAATACGTCATCAAACTCGTAAGAAACCGTAACGGAAAGAAACCGTGACCTTACTTTTGACTGGAAAAGGTCAGGACACCGGTGACGACTCAAAAGGTTTAAACGACCGTACAACTCACGTTGTGAAAGTGTCGTAGTAGAAAATCCTAAACTTTCTCGAGTTGACCTTAAGGTAGTGGAAGTGATCGAAACAAGTAACACTACGAAGGATTCCGGGTAAACTGAAACCTAAGATCCTACAAACCGAGATCCACTCACTAGTGTGGTAGTACCAATAAACCCAGGACTTCTAGGAAAAACATATCAAGAAGACACATAAGAACGGTGGAGAAGAATTATAGAAGACGAAGACAATCCAGGTATGGTAAAGACAGGAAAAAACTCGGGTAGAAACGTACTTTACGAGGGTAACATAGAGATTAAAAGGGTCTCTCTAGAGATCAGAAAGGGTAAGACAACAAGAGAAGATGAAGAAACGTGACTAACGACTCCTTCCGAAAGAATAGAGAGGAACGAAAAGAAACCTTGTATCAGGAGGGTTTAAATCCACTCTAGTAGGTTAGGGAACTTCCGGATTATCTTGTTCACTTTCACAATCAGTGAGTCAACATAGACTAAGAAACAGTGGGGTACCTAACATCGGGTGGTCCGAGGAGACAGGTACCCTAAGAGATCCGTTCTTATGACCTCACCCAACGGTAAGTGAAGAGGTCTCCTAGAACGGTTAGGTCCCTGACTTGGACCTAGAGGACGTAACGTCCGTCTAAGAAATGGTAGACTCGGTGGTCCCTTCGGGTATTATTTTGTTTTCTATATCCTTTCTACTTAAATGATAGAGTCGAACTCTTCTCCACAGATAGAGGAGGACGGAAATTTGTACCTATGAGGACCAAGAGTCCGGAGTCTGACCTTACATATGGAGACCGTGGGGTACCGAGTCCGGAAACCGGAACTTGACTTTATGTGGTGGTCGAAAGGACCGAGAAGTAGAACATCTGTTGTCTAGTATCTTGAAGAATTGGAATTATTGACGTACTCAGTTAAGGATATTATTTAGAGTAAAATACACAGACATATATAAGATAACCAAGACAAAGAGACCTGTTGTGACTAATTGTGTGATTAGTTTAAGTGTCTCATCTAAGCTCTAACGGTCTCCAACCCATCTCCCCTTTACTCTTCCGTCTCCCCCTTTATTCTTCTATAATTATGTATATCTTTACGACAAACGCTACTATTGTTTCAAGACTTTTGTCATCACTACCAACATGTTGTAGTACTTATATGAATTACAGTGACTTAATATGTGAATTTTTATGAAATTCACCATCGAAAAAATAATGTGTAAAATTTTTTGATCAAGATTATACCTAATTGACACTTTGTTTACTTCATTCAATTTGAAAGGTCTCAATGTCAATTTTTATGATGGGACGGTCTTGTTAATTCTTAATTTACTTTATATCCCAGCCTACGTACCTTTAATGGGTTAATATTTGAATTTACTCTATTACACATCTCGTGAATCGAGTCATGGACTTTGTGACATTCGTCAAGACTTTCAATCGGTTGGTACCGGTACCATCCATTGTCTTAGTCGTCGTCGTCATTATTGTCGATATCGTTATTTCCATAGTCTATTAAGTTTACTCCCTATCCCGTCTTAGGTCTATAAGATATTATACCCCCTAATCGAAAATTCTTCGGTAAACGGTCAATTACTGTTTTAGTTATCTTTATAGTCTCCATAATTGGAAACGATGGTGTACTGACTTAGATACCTGATAAGACTTGTCACCAAATGTTTGGTGAATACAACCAAACATTTGAACTTTTTTGGATTTTTAGGGACGAGTGACCTGAGACCACCAAGTCTGCCATTTCTTAGATGTACGTCACGTCCTCTGGACCCAAACTAGGGACCCAGCCCTCCACCCCGTGTCACCATTTCTGAGATGGACGGTTACGTCCTCTGAGTTCTCTACGTTCAAGTTAGGGACCCAACCCTTCTAAGGTATCTCGTCTGTTACCGTTGGGTGACGTTATAAGAACGGACCCTTTAAGGTACCTGTGACCTCGGACCGTCCGATGTCAAATACCCCAACACTTCAGTCTGTCTAACTGACTCACGTTGGGGTTTAGGGACGAATGATCACATGTTCTTGGGGACAAGATTGAACTGGTTTACAAGAATTTCTTATATAAACCGAAAACTGACCGAAAACCCCCACCAAACCAAAAAAACAAACAAACAAAAACTTCGTGTCCCTCCAAACTTTCACTTTCACTTCAGCGAGTCAGTACAGGTTGAGAATCGCTGCGGTACCTGACATCGGGTGGTCCGAGGAGGTAGGTACCCTAAGAGGTCCTTCTTGTGACCTCGCCCAACGGAAGGGGAAGAAGTCCCCTAGAAGGGCTGGGTCCCTAGTTTAGGTCCAGAGGACGTAACGTCCGTCTACGCAATGGGAGACTCGGTGGTCCCAAATCACCGAATGTTTTCGTAGCCAAATAATAAAGTGTTAAAGATATCTATTCTGACTGTGCTGTACCATCCTAAGAGAAGAGACCCAGAGTGGTCCGATTTGAGTTTCATGTCAACTGGGTACTTGTGTCCCCTTTCTCCCATCCCTATGGTTGTACGTGGGAAGGACGACGGAACGTTCGTCAATTTTTAGGTGTATATTAAAAAGTCAGACGGGAGGTGTGGGTACCTCTCTTGGATAAAAAAAAAAAATAATGTCACCGAACTTTCGTTCTTCTCTTTCGCTGTGACTCGGTGTTGACTTTGAATTTGTTGACTTACTATACTGGATTTATTGTCTTTGACAAATACGACCACAAGTGACTAAGTTGTATTATTACATACTCCTGTCCAACTCAATTCGACTTTCATTGGATGTCTTTATTTAGTCATGAGTATATCCCCGTACCGTTGGGTGAGGTCGTAGGAATGGACCTCTTAGGGTACCTGTCTCCTCGGACCGCCCGATGTCAGGTATCGCAGCGTTTCTCAGTCTGTGTCGACTTCGCTGAATCGTACGTATATCAAGTCAGGAACGTTCTTCAGTGTAAGTCCCTTCGTGTCAAGTCTGGTCTTCGTATGACTTACCTTAAGTGTAAAAATGTACGTAAAGAGATTCTTGTATTTCACTGTGATTTAAATATTGAGTTTCTTACGAAGAGTTTACGAACAAAGGAGGTAGAGGTTCGGACAGTAAGGTGTGTAAGGTGTTTCAGAGTCTCGGTTTGGGGTTGCACAAGAGATTAGAGACAGACATAGAGAAATTGTTAGAGACGTTGACAGGAACCAGGAAAACCTATTACGTTAGGAAAAAGTGGGGTAAAAGGACTTAGACGAAGTGTTCAGGTCTCAGACCGACCATGTCGTTTTGAAAAGTCCTCCCGTCCGTCCTTTTTCGTTCCTGCTTCCGTCAGGTCTTCGTGTTTTTAATTATTTAGAGGGACAGTACATAAGCTGAAAGTCAATCGGTCTGTAACTGTCTGGTTCAAACTACAATTGACGATGATACATAAACCCATGTGTCACGTCAAAGGTACCTACATCGTTAGTACAGAACAGGAACACAAGGTCTTCGGTAGTGTCGATCTTCCGGACTGTATGTCCTCGGTACTTTATCTCTGTGTACTCAACTATTCTGTTAAACTCGGCAAACCTCTGATCGTTTCTTTAAAGGAGGTCATCGTATCACCAGACAATCAATTGAGGAACTTCTTACAGTCGAGGACAGAAAGAATCTGGGAATGTCTACTTCTGAGACTTACAAAGACGAGTTTTTGTGTTCCGCTCTTACAGATTTGGGAGTCGGGTAGGTACTGACCTTATCGGAACAACCGTATAGGACACAGTGAACCATTTGACCCTCCTTCGGAGTTTGGGTCCGAGGGAATGAGCGGTGGAACCACGTGATTTGTCACACGTACGAGACCAGAGCAAAATTCTTACGACTATTTTTTATTATTATTATTAAAATTTTCTCACGACTATTTCTACTTATTTATGTCCTCTTGAAACAAGAATCCAAAGTTTGTTGTGATAAGGTAATCGGACTGAAGGGTCTTTGTTGAATATACGATAAAATAAGATAATCAAGGTTTTCTAGTTTGTGTTTCAAGTTTTTATGTAATTACAAAAAGAACGATCTGGATCCAGTCGTACACGGGTTACGATTAAATCAAGTAAGACTTACTAATGGAAATCTCTTAGATTTTCCAACTCTTCTTTTTGGAGTCTGGTTGGCATAGTTAATTTTAAGAGAAAACGAGCCTTTGGTCCCTATTACTTATCGTACATAGAGGTTCTCTGGTTGTTACCATTCTGTGTAAATGTTTTTATTGTTTACCAAATACTCATTACATTTAAGTCTTTCTGACAAGTCAACTTCAAGGACTCACAAAATTCTTCAGAGGAGTCACAATTTTAGTTAATTATGTTATCACCAAAGATATATGACTACCTAGGAACAATCCTTTGTTTTTAGTGTATGTAATAAAATTACCTCTTTTAAATCATATTTCTTAATTTGCCTCATTTCTTAAAAATTGACTTTTTGATTTTTAAGTTTTCTTCACTTTCTCGTTATTTCACAGTACTTTGATTGTTGGTTTTCTTCGTCGATGGTCGATGGTGGAGATCCCTTTCCTGTTGTTCCCCTTGTTTCCCTTCTCCGGCCTTGGTAATTTTAATCTTGAAACTTGTTCCTAGGGGTACCTCGACTATAAGTCTAGAGACTTCTTTCCTACGAGGAATGGCCTGGTCCACAGACTTAAACCTCTCCCCTAGGGGGTGTCTCGTCCCTAAGTCTGAAGAGTCTCCCCTACGAATCACTGTCGACGACCACAGACTCTCCCTGTGTTAATTTGGATTAAGACGTTTCCGACCTTTTAGACGTTTCATTAAGTTAACGAAGAGACTCTTACTGCACGGAGACGGTCTGACTTCTTTCCTCCGAGAACACTATAACTGTTGTCGGGTTTGACCGTTCCTTTTGTTTTTCCCCCCTTCTTTAAGGAAAGAGGAAAGAGGAAAGAGGAGGTCGAGACATCAAGAGACATCACGGGGGAAACAGTGTCTCATTGTCTTTCGGTGACCGTTCCTTTGGGAGAAACGTCTTAGGTCGGGATTGTAGTGTCTCGTCTCATATATCTTACCTAAACCTGGACTCTGTGCATTCAACGTATTGACTAGGTTAGATGGGGAAACCATGAGTTGTAGGTAAGTATGAACAAAATGTATATAAACTTGAAAGTATGTCGTTGTTTTTCTTGAGGTGCATTCGTGGATTGTACTACCTTGGTAGGAAATCTGTTCAACTTTCGTAAGAGTAGGAGAGGGTACTTTAAACCCCTACGATTCAGGGTTGACAGTAATATAGGGAGAGACTCGATGCAAACCTCTTCCGTTATCGTGGGGTGAGGTCATGAGAACAGACCTTATAGGGTACCTATCTCCTCGGACCACACGACAGCAGATACCCCAGCGTCTCTCAGTCTGTACTGACTTCGCTGAATCGTCGTCGTCGTCGACTCGATACAATTAATGTGAAGTTTTAAGTCGATGTCGGTATACACTTTGTAAGACAATTGATTTCTGATATTACTTTCGAATGGAGGTTGTTTTAAACGTATTCTAAGATTTCTTTTCCTTTAAATGTACACATATATATGTATATGTGGGTGTTCTTTCTTCACTTCACTTTGAGTAAGTCAGCACAGACTGAGAAACGCTGGGGTACTTGATATATATCAGGTACCTTAAGAGGTCTGGTCTTATGACCTCATCCATCGGAAAGGGAAGAGGTCCTCTAGAAGGGTTGGGTTTGAGTCCAGAGAGTATAACGTCAGTATAAGAAATGGTCGATTGGTTTTCCCTTCCGGTTCTTATGACCTCACCCATCGGATAGGGAAGAGTTCGTCTAGAAGGACTGGGTCCTTAGCTTGACTCCAGAGGACGTAACGTCCACCGAAGAAATGGTTGACTCGATAGTCCCTTCGGGTACCGACGATTATTTGGAGTAAAGTCGGAACCACCTATAAATATTGGGGATAAAAGATATAGGGTAAGTATAAAGGAAACAAGAGTCCCCGGGTCGACGAACCCTAAGAGATGGAATGTGTCCCTTGGTTTTGAAGTAAAGACTTCCGAGATTCAGAGATCAATCAACAGGATAGAAAAAAACAACAAGAACAAAGAGATCAAAGGATAATTGAAAACAGGGACTTGTTCTTCATGGTTCTTTTGAGGTTTCGTAAAGGATGTAAGGTTTGACTATATCGAACTTACAAGTATAGGGAGGTTTTAAGTACAACTTTTAGATGACGGGTTCCATTACCATAATCCTTCATCCCGGAGACTTTCCACTAATACAGTACTCCCACCTCGGGAATGTTTACCCTAATTAGAAAAATACTTTCTCGGGGGTCTCTCTGGTAGACGGGAGGTGGTACACTCTGATGTGTATCGTTCTTCAGACGTCGGGACTTCGCCCGTGAGTGACTAGGACAGACTCTGTGAAGGACTGGAGTCTGAGAGTCGTAGGTCTTGACACTCTTCGAAGACAAGAAGTATTTGGTGTGTCAATGTACGTAGAACAGTGTCGTCGGGTTTGTCTGACTCTGTAGGAGTGACGGTGACGACATAGTCTCCTTACGTCGAAGGGTGGCCGTGAGTCCTAGTTCGTCATCTCACTGGAGAAAGTGTTGGCGACTCAAGTCGCTGTCCTCCTGAGGTCACCAGTTCACCGGCAGAGTTGTGAATCAAGTTATCTTGGTGACACTGTACATCCTATGGACTTCTAAGAATGTCTATGTCAAGTAATAGCATTTCAATTACCACAGTAATAATTATTTCTTGAACCCTATTTTACAATGAAACCCTAAATAAGTGTGTCTCAAGGTTTTATTAAATCCTTGGTGTAGTCAAGTCAAGTCAAGTCAAGTCAAGTCAGCGAGTCAGCACAGGCTGAGAAACGCTGGGGTACTTAG